>OX333080.1:15060981-15561116 GCA_946863875.1 Alloplasta piceator
TTTAAGAATATATATCCTCGAAAGAAACTTTCGTTATTTTGAGGCTTTTGAAAATGGGGTAAAAATTGAGCAAAACGGTTTTTAATAAAAATTCATACAAATTTTGATTTTTTGACAAAACTATTCGTAGATTCGTGTCCAGGGGGAAAAAAAACATCGATATGAGGCCCAAAAAAAATATATATTTTTTTTATTTCGGCCAAAATTCAATCGGTTCACTAAAATGGCCGTAATTTATTTTCTAGATAGAATTGCGGCTTGGACAAGAGCTCATTCTCTTCGTAATCGTTCAAGATTCAAAACCTCGCTTGGTTCATCCGATTTCGATCTCTTTTCGATTTTTGGCAGATTTTTAAAGTTCAACCATCGATTTTTGCAAATTTCTTTCCACTTTTTTTGTTGCGATTTTCAAAGTGCTCTCATTTCTACATAAATTAAGTTATCGGAATGAACCAAACGCCATTCTCTAAGTTTAGTGGAAGCCTTCAAGTACGAAAAAGAAATTTCGGAATCGGTCGAACCGAAGTAAAGTTATGAGCACTTGAAATTTCGCTATTGTGAGGTTTTTGAAGATGGGGCCAAAATTGAGCAATAATGTTTTCGATGAAAATTCATAAAAATTTTGATTTTTCGAAAAAACTATTGGTATTTCGTGGTCAAGGAAAAAATACATCGACATAAGGCCCGAGAAAAAAATTTTATGTCAAAATGTTTAAAAATAAAATTAAACTTTTTTTATGACAAATTATGTTTATCCTGAATTGGCATTTAAAAATTTCATCATCAAGATGAATGAGACAGAATTTTTCCCATTATTTTTAATTGCGACAAAATTTCCTACGAAACAAACGAAAAATATAAGAATGCTTGTCCCCAATTACAGCTTTTTCCAGAATCTCGTTTGAAGTGAAAATTTCCTCGCAATTTCCTCTACACACGTTTTTATAAACGAATTTTCCCTCGATGAAATTTCTTCGCAATTATTCTTATGAGCATTTTTATGGTCCTGTGAATTCATAACGATGATTTAAGTTTGTCAAAAAATTAGTATTCATAAAAATGTCTTGCCCAGTAAATTTTTTCATTCGCGTTATTCTCACCATAATTTACATTTCACCGTAAATCGAACAAATGAATCGTTCAAATAATTTTTAAGATTAAATATTCAGTTTTTCAAACTTTTTAGCTTCTCATCAACAGACTTTTCTTTCTTTTCGTAAATTTATAAAGACGAATTAACGTTTGTCGTGAATTGGCATTTAAAAATGTCGTTCCACGATTAACGAGAGGAAATTCTCATTATTTTCAATAGGGTTAAAAAAAAAAACGTGCGGAACATGTGGGAGCAAAGAGAACAAAAAAGGTTGCCTCCAATTAACGCTTTTTCCTCGAACATTCTTGTGAATAAAAATCGTAATTTCCAATTTTTTTTTTCATTGTTGTTTTCCGTATATTGTTCTATTTTCCGTAATTCTAACGCGTGTTTCACGGTAAAAGGATACTCCATTTATGGATCTCGTTTCTCTAGGAGAGATTTGTCGTTTTATTACTCCCCCCCCCCTTAATGCCACGCTCTGACTGTATACACGACGAAGGGTGAAAGCCGCAATCCTTTATTTATCATTCTTGAACTCGACTGTTTTGCTCCTTTTCGTCGCCCTCCATTCCTCCCTCTCTCTCTCTCTCTCTCTCTCTCTCTCTCTCTCTCTCTCTCTCTCTCTCTCTCTCTCTCTCTCTCTCCATACTCTCATCGCATCGTGCAGCTTTTCCTTATTATCGCATCATCATATTCAGACGTTGCAGAGAAACCACGACACATTCTGGGCGCAGCTTGCAAGAGAAAGAGAGAGAATGACGAGGGAGAGAATCTCACAGCTCTCTGTCCAACTTCCGCAGCACGCTTTTCCATTCATTTCGCATTGCTATATTTGTTCAACGACCTTAATTACTTGCCAAGTTACACCGGGCGAGACTTCTTTACCCACAGATGCAAATCTCACATCTCTCTCTCTCTCTCTCTCCCCCCCCCCCCTCCTTCCTCCCTCGGTCACACTTCCTTCATGAATTATTCAGCTTATAACCGGCCACTCACCCTCATACCCTCATCCCTCATGCCGTTTTTTTCTGCCCCAACCTTCCTGCAGCGTATCGCCCGAGTTTAAACTCGTCGCGAGCTCCTCGAGTTCGTGACTATTCGCGAATTTTTTTCCTACCCTCAAAATATTTTCATTGTGAAAATGCCCGATGGGGGCATTTTCGTGATGGGGATGATGCAGGGTGGCCACTTTGGAAGGCAAATGCTGATGAACGAAATGATCAGCTTTACCCAATGATGTCCATTGGGAAGTAAATGCGGATGAACTGAATGATCAGCATTACCCAAAGATGCCCATTGGAAACCTCGTCGCGTTAGTTCCGAGACTTGGCGCGAGATGTCGCAGGACGGCAACCCGCTGAACTCCCATGCGGATTATGCGAAGAGTATGCTCATCTAGACGAGTGTGAGCACGGAAGATTAGCAGAAGTCGGTGTCCAAAAAATCCATGTAAGGAGTTCTTGCCGACTGATGCCCATGGGATAATCCCTATTCCGTTTGAAATGGGGAAGTCAATCCTCATTGGAAAATCCCTATTCGATTTCAAATGGGGACTTCAATGGCGAAAATGTCCTTGGGCAATTCGGCATTCATCTCCATTAGTTATTTTGGCAATGGGGAATGAATGGCGATTTTTCAATGGTGACGAATGGAGTTTTTTACTACATGAAAGAATCTCCATTGATTATCGCCATTCATTCCCCATTGCCTACAAAAACCAATGGAGATGAATGCCGAATTGCCTATGGGGATTTTCTTCATTGAATCCCCATAGGATAATCCCCATTCCGTTACAATTGGGGAAGTCAATCCTCATTGGAAAATCCTCATTCGATTTCAAATGGGGAATTCAATGGCGAAAATCCCCTTAGGCAATTCGGCATTCATCTCCGTTGGTTATTTTGGCAATGGGGAATGAATGGGGATTTTTCAATGGCGACGAATGGAGTTTTTTACTACGGGACAACTTATTAAAAAACAAGTCGAATATTTTTTTTGTCTGAAAAGGCCATAAAAACAAAAATGTTGAAGAAAAAAACACTTAATTTGGACCATTATTGAAGAAGTTATGAGCGAAAATCCGAAAAAAGAGCGGTTTTTTTAATAAATTTAATATCTTGTGAACGGGTGATAAAAAAAATCTCAAAATTAAACAGGAAGGGTCTTTTGATGGGTACTAAAAAATATAAAAAAATTGAGGAAATAAAAAAAAAGTTTTTCAAACTGCTCGATTTGAGATGGGACGCCCCATATTTTAAAAAAATGAGAGAGAAAATGGACGGAAAAATATATTTCCTAACACGCGAGTTTATCGATGAAGCGCCAAGAATTTAAATGGAGTCCTCAAGGACTCCCTCGCAACCCTCGAAAAGAGGGGTAATGAAGAAATGGTATTACCGATATCGGTGAGAGATTTCATCTTTTTTCCTCAATATCGATCTATCATCGGGATTTCTTTCCCCAACCGCGAGTCTCGCTTCGTCATCGTCCGAGGGGGGAAAAGCTTTATGCTCCGAATTGTACGAAAAGTTGTCTAGATTATAAACGAGTATAATGTATATATGTCTCATTCCACGCCAACTCAACCTGGGTCTGACCCTTGACCTCTCGGATTTGGCTCGCGATTTTTTATACGATTGTTCTCACTTTGGAAGGCACCCAGTTTTTTTTTTAGATTTTTCTGATTCAATTTGAATCTTCTAGAATTTTTTTCAGATTTTTAAATCGACACAATTTAAAAATCTGAAAAAATTCTTAAAAATCGTGTGTCACATATCAAAATTTTAGAGCTCAGAGCCGGAGTGGGAAGATTTTTCATTCTTACTATTTTCAAGCTTTTTCCGAAAAAAAACATTAAAAAAATTAGAAGCGGAAGTCATTTTACTAATTGCTGAAACATTTTCATATGTAATGTCGGAATTTTGAAAAAAATTTCAGATTTTTTGCAAGAGATTTTTTTTCTTTATTTTGCTACTAAATAGTTCCGAAAAATCGGAAAATTTTGAAAAAATCCGATATGACATAAAAATAAAAATGTTTCAGCAACCATCCATAGTAAAATGACTCCCGCTTCTAATTTTTTTAACGTTATTTTTCGAAAAAAGCTTGAAAATAGTAATCTCCCCACTCCGACTCTAAGCTTGGCTAAAAAAATTAGAAGCGGGAGTGATTTTACTATGGATGGTTGCTGAAACATTTTCATATTTCATATGAGATTTTTGAAATAAATTTCAGATTTTTTGGAATCATTTATATTAGCAGAATAAAGAGAATAAAATCTCTTGCGAAAAATCTGAAATTTTTTTCAAAAATCCGATATTACATATGAAAATGTTTCAGCAACCATTCATAGTAAAATAACTCCCGCTTCTATTTTTGTTAACGTTTTTTTTCGGAAAAAGCTTAAAAATAGTAAAAGGGAAAAATCTCCCCACTCCGGCACTGAGCTTAAAAATTTTGATATCTGGCACACGGTTTTTCAGAATTTTTTCAGATTTTTGAACTGTGTCGATCAATGAAATCGTTTAAAAAATTCTAGAAGATTCAAATTGAATCTAAAAAATCTATAAAAAAAACTGGGTGCCTTCCAAAGTGAGAACAATCGTATAAAAAATCGCGGGCCAAATCCGAGAAGTCAAGGGTCAGACCCAGGTTGAGTTGGCGTGGAATGAGGCATATAAACGTGTGCGGCTCAACGCGACGAAAATTATACGTCAAGAGACTCCCATTGAAACGTTTAGAGGGTTACACGCTCGAACGACGAGTAAAACTAAGAAAAATGAGATAGCGATCGTGCGCGTGTTCGAGTAATTTGTCCACGTTTGATACTCGAAGACTCATTACTCGTCGGTCATAAAAAAAAGGAAAAGAAAACATTACAATTTAACAAACTCTGCGCGGATGAATTTGGATGAATAAGGGAGAATAAAAATTGTTGATTCAAATAAAAACCCCTGAATAACTAATAAAGAGTTAAATTATAATTTTAGTGGGAAGACAAAATTTATGATATTTAATAAATATGCTATTTAATAAACCATTTTAAAGGGAGACGAAACGTATAATATTTAATAAATATTAGATTTAATGAATAATTTTAAAGAGAGTCGAAAAATTTTTCGTTCTAAACTAAATTTCAATGAAATCCCTGGAATAACTAATTACGAATTAAAGTATAATTTTACTGGGAAGGCGAAATTTATGATTTTCAATAAATTTTACATTTAATGAATCATTTTAAAGAGAGTCGAAAAATTTTCATTCTCAATTAAATTTCAAGCGAATCCTTCGAATATCTTATTACAAATTGGCAATTTTACTTGGGAGATAAAAAACTGTCGTCCCAAATCAAATGTCAATCAAATCCCTGGAATAACTAATTACGAATTAAATAACACAGCACCACACAATTTAAAAAAAAAAAATCGCCCTGGGGGTCTGACTATATATACTATATGTTGTTGGCGTCGCTGAATCCGAATCCGAGGTTGGTTTAACCCCAGCACGTCAGGGTTTGGTTATAACCACAAAAAATAACACTCCCAAATCAAGATTATTTTTTTAATATTTCGAAAACTATTATAGCTACGAAAAAATCGTTCTGGGTTCGTCTTGAAGAGTATACTTGTGGCTACGAAAAAAAAAATATTCCGAATTTTTTTTTGAGAAATCATACATTTGGAGAATTTTGAATTTTTAAAAATCGTGCAAATCTACGATCAACATTGAATTTTTAGTTCAATTTTTTTAATATAATACCTTGTACTGATCTTAAAAGATCCTGAAATTTTCGGTAAGGTGTTTTTGTTTTTTCAAAAATATGAATTTTTGAATTTTTAAAAATCGTGTAAAACGGACAACATAAAATTTTTTGTTAAATTTTTTTTTATATAATACCTTGGCGTGATCTTTAAAGATCCTGGAATCTTCAGGATCTTTTAATTTTTTAAACAACAAAACACCATCCTCAACATTTCAGGATCTTTTAAGATCAGTACAAGGTATTATATAAAAAAAATTGAACCAAAAATTTAATGTTGACCGTGGATTTACACGATCTTTTAAAATTAAAAAATTTACGGTTTTGAAAAAACAAAAAACACCTTTCTGAAAACTTCCGGATCTTCTAAGATCAGTAGAAGGTAATATATAAAAAAAAAGATTTATAAAAATTCAAAATTCTCCACATTTGTCATTTTTCAAAAATTTTTTTTGGAATATTTTTTCTTCAGTAGCCACAAGTATACTCATCAAGACGAACCCAGAACGATTTTTTCGTAACTATAATAGTTTTCGAGATATTTGAAAAACAACTTAATTTTGGAGTGTTTTTGAGGTTATAGCTAAACCCTGACGTGCTGGGGTTGAACCAACCTCGTATTCGGATTCAGCGACCTCCAAAAAAATACAGTGTACAAAGTCAGACCCCGAGGCCAAATTTTTTTTTGTGTGCTATGTAATCGTCTAACTCGGGAGACAAAATTTATAATATTTAATAAATAATTTTGAAGGGAGACGAAAAATTGTTCCAAATCATAATTCGAATAATTCCGAATTAAATTACAATTTCACGGTTTTATTTTGCTTAATAGTTCAAGAATGTTAATTTTGCCTGAAAATAATTGCAACGATTTTTGCAGCATGAAGCACCTCAATGTCACGCGATCCTGATTTTGCTAGTAAATCTTAACACGGTTTAAGTAACGAGGAGAATTTAAATAAGGGGAAAAAAATTGACTCACTCGTATCTGTTTTCTTGTCTGGCTGCAGTTGTCACGGAAGTGAGAATAATCGACACAGCAGCAGCAGCAGTAGCAGTGGGAAGCATGAAAAGCGTCCGTCACAGAAGCTCGAAACCTCCTGGCCATTTTCCCTGTAAGTAGGAAAGAACAACCCTCGTAATGAGTTTCAACAGTATTCCAAAGCACATTGTTGCATTGTGCGCAATTGCTTTATTTATTTGGTCTCCGACAGACTTACCAATAAAATACCACACGCGATCAATATTTAATTGATTATAAATTTATAAATTAATACATTAGTATATAAATTATATTTAACCCGCTGAGAGCCACCTGGGTCTACAGTGACCCAGTGCGATTTTAAAAGTCCTGTGTGCTGTACGAGGAATAAGCGAAGGGCCGCATTTTTTCTCGGTAAATTGGGTGAAAAATATGATCTATCGATCAGGCACAACGTCTCTATCTCAGTCGGCCTCTGATCTTCGTACGAAACACTCGAGTAACGCTTTTTGGGTCGCTACAGACCCAGGGTGGAAATATACTTTTCCAAAAACTCATGAAACCTTCGCCATCTTGTAGCTGGAAGTATCTAGTTTGCAAATCACTACACCGCACTGAGAAAAAAAATTGTTGAATGAACTAAATCTTTAGTTGCATACGCACGACTAAATATTTACTGGGTCTAACTAAATAATTAGTTTTTTGAATAATTCTGCGTTTCAGTTTACCAAAATATGATTCAGGCAACAAAATTTAGGTTTGTACAACTAAATATTTAGTCGTGCATATGCGACTAAAGATTTAGTTCATTAAACAATTTTTTTTCTCAGTGCGAAAAAAAGGTTTAGTAATATCAACTACCCAGCTGCGATCAAGGAAAATTCGTTTGAATCAATCGTCACATATTTGATTTCATTACCCCGTTTGTTGAAATAATAAAACTGATGTCGTTGTTTCGAATGTGTACTGCATTCACCGCAATTACAACATTGGATCAAAATGATTTCAAACGAGATTGATTCGACAACTTGTTTTCTCATTCAATCGAATATCTAGACATTTACTGGAAGTAAATAAAATTGTTTCAGCTGCATGTTTAGTTTCATCAACAAAATCTAGTTTTAATTTGAGCTATTCATCCAGTTAAAAAGAATAGTAAGTGCTTTCAAGTCGATCAAATTGTTTGATAAATTTGACTAAATATTTCAATGCGGCCACAACACATTTAGTCGATAGTACGTATAGTAACTACCACGATCTCGGCACTTCGCCCGAGATCCGCCAGGTGGCGACGATCGGCGCGCGCTCTCGCGCAAGCGAGACAGCCACTGAGCACCGATAAGTACCAGTGTATTACCAGCATCGGAGTCCTCAATTAACTTTAAATTGGTGGAACATTACCCGCGCTCTGTGATCGCGGAGTTCTATCGACTAAAGACTAAATATTTGAATGAGATCACTTTGGTGGCGCTCGTGCTCTTTATGGGCGCAAGGATAAATCAGTTAAATTTTCACTCAACCGTTTAATCTCACGATTAATTAGTTAAGTAAAAGCCCTTGTAGCTTAAACAGATATTGCATATCATCAAATGTTTTGTTAATTCAATTGAAATTTTCTAGCTTTATATTGAATGCATTTTTTCCGGTAAACAACATCTGAATTGCACAGAAAATATTAACTGTTCATTCAACTAATCCATTTGGTTATGCAATCGCATAGTGAGTGCATTTTACCAAAGATAGAATCAAAACAATGTAATTTTCAATTGAACGGATTCTCCACTCTGTAGGGTCAAGGATATATGTATTTACGAGAATGCAATTTTTGTTTCTATATTGATACACGTTTTGAGTTAACTGAATTATACATTTCGTTAGCCACCCCTAACCGCCGGGTTTAGTTCATTCACGCCAAATTTTTTTTCACTTTACCAAACCTTTTTCTCGGTGCACAATTAAATCTATTTAGCGCGATAAACAAAGGAAGGATCGTTAAAAACGTCCGACAAGTCCTACAGGCCAATTTTCGGATTTTTTTTGCGTTTATCGACGCAGCGTTTTTTAAAATGAAAATATCGATTGCGACCTTGCATATTCTCATTCTTGAGGTCTTAACAATTCGATTTCACTACTTGGGAGTTAGAAAATATTGTTTCAAACGTGTTTTATAAGCAAAAGAAGTTGTGGGTCGCTGTAGACCCAGGGTGGACCGGTCGAGGACGCCGGAAAATGGTTCATTAATTTTATGCTCTCGGTTGCGTTTTTTTTTTATTTTCTCCTCATTAGTTTTATAAACAGCGTGGGAGAGAAAAGCTTTCGCAAGATTTATGAAATGCGATTATCGAGGGGGTAGAATAAGTTGGGGCTCTCAGAGGGGAGTCTTTTGTTTCTTGAGGAGAAAACGAGGCAAATAAAGCTCGTCCGACGCTTGGGGATGAGGGAGGATCGCCCTGTGCGTTTTCCAGCGATGTCTGGTCATTGAACACCCTCCACCGAAGTAATCGAGTCAGGACTCTCCTTCCTCGTCGTATAAACGGCTCTCGTGGGGTAAAATTTCTTCCTTTCGCGACCGGGGGAGAAAGACGAGTTTACCGTTCGGAAGTATTGACGAGACAGTTTCCGGTACTAATTCCCTGACTCGGGGACCAAGATCATAATATATTTGCGTATAATATAGAAACGATATTCTCGGGGAGAATCCTGGGGGATTCTACCCCCAGAATCATCGACTTCTACTTTGATAACAGTTGCGGATCAAAGTGTATCAGTTTACCAAAGTTTGGAAGTAAATAGAAAGTCACCCTTATGCATTGACTACCCTGCAGTCCCTCTTTTTGTGTTTGACAAGCTGCTTTCTCAAAAAGCTGCGAGTTCCCCTCAATGTGTTTCAACATCGCCGAATCGTTCGAGACAATGGGACTGAAGAGGGTGCAACTCTTTTTTTTCTGGAAGTTCTTTTCGTCCTTTGACATTTGGGGATGGAGGGAGGGAGAGAGGGTTGAAGTCTCTTTCGTCGCAATTATTATTGCCCCCTCAAAAAGGGTTTGAATGCTCCTTTGAACGAATCCCATCGAGGTCATGATTGGCAGTTAGGGGAGTTTTTTTTTCCTAGTGGACAATGGTTTCGCACCCTTAAAAAGAGGGATGAAAAATCTTGCGAGAAGTGCTGTATCCGTAGTCATAGGTTTTATTTTTGTTAATTGGCCAAGAAGGGTTGAAATTTGATTTCCCAGTCCTATCCGAAAAGAGTTTTCAAGATGGCGCCACCCGTTGGGTTTTCCACCCTTATTGCATCTCCAACTCGCCTTTCGCAGTTCTGATCGGAGCAGAAAAATGTTTCCAGCTTTTCTCAGATATTTCTTACGCCACTCGTTGAGATTTTGACGAGAAATGTGACATTTACGTAAGCCCCGGAAACACTCTTGGAATTCAAGAAAATTTTAGAGCAAAAAAACCCACATAAACGTGCCGTAAGTTTTTTATCGACCAATATCCTTAATCAGTTTTTTTGATACAATTTTTTATTCCTAAATTTAGCTATTATCCCTTGAAACACTCTTTTTTCTTTATCGAGGGTTATGATGAAAAATGGCCACTCTGCCATTAAACTTTTGGAGCCAGGAGGGTGAAATGACCGGAGGCCTTTGGTCATGGTTGAAATTTAAAATTCAGATTCACCTTTTTTTACAAGCTTGAGATAAGTGCCGGAGTGGAGGCGACCAATCTATATGTATGTCTGTATCTCTCTGTAGGGAGTTTTCCATGTAAACTCACCCTGAAGCCTCACCCTTCTGTATTTGAGTCGTGATTTTTACCATCAGTCGATATCTGGAATGATGCTATGATTTATGCTTTATAGGTTTTTTAAAAATTGCATGAATATGAAATTTTTGTAAAATTTGCAAATTTTGACTTTTGAGTTTTGCTGCACATTTTTCAACAGGAACTGGTGGGAAAAAATTCAAAAATTATTAAATTGCTTATTTTTGCAAGTAAGTTCCAGGATTGGCTGAATTTACATGGACTTGTACTTCATTTAACAGTGAAACAAAATAGTAAGAGGGTTGTGCACCTCCCATTTTAGTCTTGGCGGGGTTCATTTCACATTGTAAAAATTATCCAGGGCCCGTAAAAAAATTACAGTGTACATTGTAAATATTGAAAAGAACGTAGTATATTTTGCGGTACGTTTTTTATTTTTCACTGAAAATACTGCAATTTCTAAAATAAATTATAGCGCAGTGAAACGTTTCAATATTTGAATAAATTCCAATTTATTCAAATATTGCAATAAACCGTTATTTATCGTCGCTCAGGCTCATAGCTACAAGGGCTTGTACTTAACTAATTAATCGTGAGATCAATTTAATAAAGCGAATTTAGTTTAACCTCGCACCCATAAAGAGCACGAGCGTCACCGAAATGCAATGGTGATCCGTTAAGAAAATATAGTCTTCAGTCCATAGGACTGCTCGACCACAGAACGCGGGTGATGTTCCAACAATTGTATGTCAATTGAGGACGCCGATGTTGGTAATACATCGGACCTTATAGATGCTCGGTGGCGCTCTCGCTGGCGCGAGAGGGCGCGCCGTCCGACGCCATCTAGCGGATCTCGGGCGAAATGCAGAGATCGTGGCACGCCCCAGGTCGTCCCGTAACAGTGCCACACTGTAAAAATTGAAATTGACGTTGCATATTTTGCGGCGCGCATTTGATTTTTCACTGGGGACACTGCAATTTCTAATTATGTGCTTTGAACATTCTACAGAGACCATTGTAAATTTTACAGTTCAAACACAGTTGATTTCGTCGTTTCTGCTTGTGATTTCTACTTTGTCATTTTTTTGTGTGGTCAACATTGCATTTTTTACAGTGTAATTCAGCATTTATAATGGTTTGAAAAGTAGAAACTATATTAAATCCATTAATTTATAATGGATTCCCAGTAAAACGTCTGAATTACAGTTATGAACCGTATATTCTGCATTGAATTCAGTAATTTTTTAAATATCACACATGAATTGTCACTGATCATTTTTTTCCATGCATCATAATAATGAGGAAACGACTGCGAATGTTCGTAGATCGTGTTCGAAGATTCGTCGCCCTCGAGTATTTAGAGACCGTATATTTAACCCCCAGCATGGGGTGAATTTTAGCCCTCGAGTGCAGGAATTACTGACTCTCGAGCGCGAATATACGAGAAGGGTGGTTTTATTTTTTTCCTCCAGAGAAAAATATAATTATCCAATATACATTCGCAAGAACATTTCAACGAAAAATTATTTGCAATAATTTTGATGAAATACTAAATTACAAATTACAAATCCCAAATAATACTGAATAATTGTTCATGTTCAGGGTTGATAAACTTTATTAAAAATCGAGCATATTATAGATTTGGCCATTGCTGCTTAATTTTTTTTTGCAAAACTTTCTTCATAATTATTTTCTTGAACTCCCATTTGATGAGCAGTAATTATTCCTCATCAAGAAAGTTTAACACACTATGAAAAAAAATCAGTAAACTCTGACCAATTTCTAATTTGCGCGATTTTTCAAAACTTTTTCCAAAAATGATTAAAAATATTTGTGCCATTATTATTTATGCCAAATATGCTCAATAGCTCCAATATTATAAATGTTAAGGCTTTTGTTTTTGTTGATTCAAAGATTTTTGTACAGTAACCCCCTTAAGCAATTCTTTACAAAATTCAATTACAATTTTTCCTGCTGTTTATTGTATTTGGGCCAAAAAAAAGCAAGATTGATATGGTTGCAAAATTAAAAGCTGGATTGTTCGCATGATTCTACGAAGACATTGACATTTTTTTAAAACTAACCTCCTGAAGCAATTCTTTCAAAATTCAAAATCAACCCTTTTTGTCATCGAGTATATCAGAAAAAATAATAGCACGATAACTACAGAATAGGAAAGCTCAAACATTTACAGAAGATAATGTAACTTGTTTTTCGGCACCTTTAAATGGTAACGGGGGTCACTCGTGCCTGGCACTTCAAAAAGTGCTCTAAAGTGCTCAAAAAAAATCCGCGAAATTCATGAGATCTCGTCAACTATCCGAGAATAAGGACCAATTATTATATTGCTGATTCGATCATTTGTTTAAACAATATAATCATATAAACAAAGGAAAACGTGAAGAATGCACCATATTGTTAAAAAAATCATAACTTTGGATGTAATGAATATTTTTTTTAATTTCGAACGGAAAATTGAAGCTTAGGACTGGTACTTTCAGGAAAAAGTATTGAGATTCTGTATGGATAAAATGAATGCTCAAGTTTTCAGCATGAAAATCGAGTTTTTTTCAAAGTACATAAAGAGGTTCAATTTCCAATAAAGTAGACATTTTCTTATTTTTTTACTCAATTTTATTAATCAGAATGACATGAATTATCAAAGTTCACTCAAAAATTAAAGGAATATAGAAATAAAAAATGATGGCAATGCTGAGACCAAATTACATCGGATCGTTGTGACATGATTTTCCCTACATAATGAAATTCAAATTCCCATTAAAATTCACGTTAAAAAACTTTTCGTTAACTTTCAATCAAATTATAGTCGATAAACATCAAAGTTGGAAGAAAAAAAAATCAGGAATGCGAATTCCATTAAAATTCATGTTAAAAATCTCTCAGGTAAGTTTAACTCATGGATTCTTCTGTTTAAGGGTTAAAATGCCTTATTAAGAAATTATAAACCCTCTTTATTGACCAACTAGTTCACAAAAGCAAAGCTTCCTCTACAAGCGATGAAAAATGGCGTTCCCTCCGGGTTTATGGACGTTTCTGGACTTCCAAGGAAACCGCACCAGAAATCATGTCACGAGGTAACAAATCGTGGTATTCTGGAGGAATCAGGAATGAACAGAAAAGTCATCCCCGGTAATTGTCCGTGCACCCTCTCTAGCTTTGGCACCCTTTCTCCAGAAGTAATTACGGAGCGGGGTTGAAAAATAGTAAAAAAAGAGTTTCCTCATAGGGCGTAACTATTTGATACATTTGTGCGTACCAGGGTTGCAAATAATGCATTACTTTTTTTAATGCATTTGCATTTTCATGAACCATTAAAATTTAATGGTTAATGGAAACTATTTTCATTAACCATTAAATGTTAATGGTTAATGAAAATGCAATTGCATTAAAAAAAAAAGTAATGTATTATTTGCAACCCTGCCTATTACAATGTAGTGTGTAATAGAAAAAATTTCCATTACCCATTGCAATGTAATGTGTAATGGACAAAACTTGGATTGCAATTTTGGGAATGGAAAAATATAGATAAATAAATTATTGCAGTTTTGCATTACATTTTATTGACTTAGGACTTAGATTTTTAGAATTATAATACAGATACTTTTTACAATTTAAGGTACCTGAAAATCTAAGTCCTAAGTCAATAAAATGTAATGCAAAATTGCAATAATTTATTCATGTATACACTGAGAGAAAAAATTACTAGAACCAATGAAATAATGTTTTGAAGGCAAAAAATCATTTTTTTCATTATTTGCCAAAACATATTAGATTGGTTCCCTTATATATTTACTTGGTTCATTTTTTTCAGTCAATTCCATAAATTTCTGTTTCAATAAGCGAATTTACTTGAATCTAACAATATGTTATCAATTATACGTAATATGTTGTTTGAATCAAGAATCATTCAAAACATCATTCAAAACATCCATGTCTTTTAATACAGAAAGCACTGAGAAAAAAAATTGGTTGAATCAACAAATAAATTAGTCGAATCAACAAGAAAAATGATTGATTCAATCAAATGCGTGTTCATTAATTGTTGCTGAACATTTTATAAAAAATATATAGCCCTTGCCACATAATTTAATACGCATAGTTTAGTGACCCCAAAAAGAGATAAATAGGAAAAAAAGACAAATCTGCGCCAATTCTCCGATCTAATTTCTCTGTCTGACCGAGATTCGAACCTTCGACCCTACCTACCATCATACCTATCCTACCTAACTACCTAACACGCTACCTATTACGCTATCGACTACTACTATGCACTTGAAAAAAGTTAGGAGTTATGAAGATTCGAATATGAGAAAACATTTTTAAAAAAAGTTTATTTTTATTTTTAACAACTTATGTATACTATTAAAGTATACTATAGAAATGATAGTTCTTTGCTTGAAGGAAATGAAAATTTAATCATTCCAAACAAATATTCTATTGGAATAAAATAATGTGTTCCTTAATTTACTACAGCTTCTTTCTCAAATAATCACAATCAAATGCATATCTAATAAATATTGAAAATGCTACAGAAATATTTTTAGAAGTAAAATAATGATGAATGTATTGAGAAGAAATCATTTTGTCCGAAAAAAATAATTTGATATTGATGTCGTTTTTCAGATTCAAATGATCTCATATTTATGATGCAATAAATCTAATTAATCCAATGAATGCAAATTTATTAAAATCTATTGAAATAAAGATATTTTTAGAAGTAAAAGTATGATGAATTTATTGCAAAGAAATAATTTTGTTCGAAAAAAATAATTTCGTATTGAAGTCGTTTTTTAGATTCAAATAATCATCATTTTATATTCAAATCATCTAATGTTTGTGATGCGATAAATGTAATTAATCTAATGAATACAAATTCAATCAAATCTATTTAAATAAAAATATTTTTTGAAGTAACGAAAATATTTTTAGTTTATGATGCGATCAATGTAATTAATCCAATGAATACAAATTTAATCAAATCTATCATGCATTTAACTGTTACTATTAAATAAGAGTTTAATATAATGAAGGAATAGATTCGTGAAAATATTTTTTTAAATGAAGAGTGATTTTCTTGGTTCAACAAATAAATCATCGAATTAATACTTTCATTTGATAAATAAACTCATGTTCTCAAATTCAGTAATTTTTTCTTTCAGTGTATTTTTCCATTCCCAAAATTGCAATCAAAGTTTTGTCCAATACACATTACATTGCAATGCGCAATGGAAATTTTTTCTATTACACACTACATTGTAATGGGCAGGGTTGCAAATGATGCATTACTATTTTTAATGCAATTGCATTTTCATTAACCAATAATATTTAATGGTTAATGGAAATAATTTTAATGGTTAATGAAAATAATATCCATTAACCATTTAATTTTAATTGAAAAAGTAATGGTTAGTGCATTACTTTTTCTCGTCGAATTTTCAAAGCCCATAAAATATTGCTCGAATTATGAGATACGCAACTGTGTACATCGAATACATAATAACGAGAAAAAGGGATGATTCGAGGATGAATTTTCGCAGGACACGAAATAGTGTCTCTGCTTTTGGACGCCGCTGCCTCGTAGCAAAGATGCCCACGCAAATCCCTTAACCGCACACATATATACATCTCACTTATACCGCTGTTTGGGCGTGCCTGACCTTAACACACCTCGGATATTGGTCGATAACTGAAAATAGATGACGACCAGGCCCATCCACCCCACAATTTTGTTTATTAATAAAGAGCATCTCGACAAACACACAAAAGCCTCACGTCATCTCTCATTCTCTCTCTCTCTTTCAGGATTTATTTAATATTTGCTGATCCCTGTTTCGCAATATGCATCAAAGTTTGTCCAATCTCATCGGTTTTTTTTTTTAAATCGAAACTATTGACGAGGTCACAGCCATTTCGGTCCTGCCATGAATAAACTTCATTCCGTGACTCTGCAATTGCATTCAATCGATCAAAAGAGACATTTCCTTCTTCCCGGTACTTTCATTGGATTTTCCAAAATTTTCCAAAATATTTTCAAAATTTTCCAAAGCGGTTCGAGAAATCACATTTTTTAGACCAGAATGCATCAGCAGGCTAAAATTTTGCATTAAATTTTTTATGATTTGTTTTATATCTTTACTCTTTTTAAACTTTGCGATAATTTATTGAGTCGTGCAAATTTTGGGTCTTTAAAATTTCAAAAAAAAGGGCGTGGTTGCTTAAGCTTTGGGAAATTGTGCAATATCAGGTTGAAAAAAATAAAAACTAATGTTTAACTCTATAATTTTTGCACAAGTAATCTAGATAAATTTAACTCTCCGCAGGTCATATGAATTTCTCCGTCACTCCGGATCATATGGGTCATATCTGTCCTGCAGCTTATATCTCACGTATTTAGGGAGAGAAAAATCTGAAAAAAAATCAGAAATACTCTTTACTGATTTTACTTCGAGGTATAACAGTTTTTATAGCCGTTGCATTTTTAAATTTTCAAATAAATTGCTTGGAAAAAGCTTATTCTCGAAAAAAAAGTTTTTTTACGGAAAAAATAACCATTTTTCTCCATTTAACATAAAGCAAAAAATCTTACGCGGATTTTCGGCTGAAACTATACTCTTTCGGATCAAAAATGTCCCAAGTCTGCCAATTTGAAAAAGTATATTTATTTTGGCATCTAAAAGGAGGGTATTTTTCGAGTATCAAAACTGTTATTAAATAACGTATTTTCTATCATAAAATGTGTTATAATTTTTTTTATCAAAGAATTGTACAACATGTATGGAAAAGTAAATGACATTATGTTTTTAAAGAAAAGTCACAAATATGACAACCAACAGCGAGGTGCTGGATGAGGCGGTCATAACCTAAAAACACGTGTTTTTCGATTTATTAATTACAATAACAAAAACCCCGGAAGATTATGAACAAACATCGAAAAGAAACGCTAAAAATACGAAAAACACAAATTCAGTTATGCTAACAAAATACTGGCACACCGGATCATATGGGTCAGATCTGACCCACCTGAGATTTCACCTCGCTGTTGGAATCCGACAAGAATTGTTAGATCAAGGCGCCACTTGGGCACCGAGTACCCCTCACTACTAAGTTTTTTTAGGGTGGAAAGGGAAGCCCTACCCTTGAAGGATCCGGAAGATTTCTCTTGGGACAGATATGACCCATATGATCCGCGGAGGATTAAAAAAACTTCCAAATTCGGAATTTGCCCCTCACTTAATAATTTTTTTGTATTTACTAAGCTCCCTCTACGAGGAAGCTAAAACTATCAAAGAGGAGGGTTTGTAAATACCAAAAAATGTCGAGTCAGCGATTGGCAAATTTCGAATTCGCAGGTTTTTTACGTTCGTGCACGGGAAAAAATGATCAGTGACAATTCATGTGTAATATTTAAAAAAATTACTGAATTCAATGTAGAATATACGGTTCAGAACTGTAATCCAGGCGTTTTACTGGGAATCCATTATAAATTAATGGATTTAATGTAGTTTCTACTTTTAAAACCATTATAAATGCTGATTTACACTATAAAAAATGCAATGTTCACCGCAAAAAAAAAAATGACGAAGTAGAAATCACAAGCAGAAACGACGAAATCCACTGTGTTTGAACTGTAAAATTTACAATGGTCTCTGTAGAGGGTTCAAAGCACATAATTAGACATTGCAGTGTTCCCAGTGAAAAATCAAATGCGCGCCGCAAAATATGCAACGTCAATTTCAATTTTTACAGTGTGGCTCTTTAAGAGGAGGCTAAGTACCATTTTTATTCAATCCCTACATTATCGACGTATCATCGTCGTCCAGTCTTCATCCGACAACCGTGGATGAAAATTAATTACATTTTGACAATTAAGAGGGGGATAAATTAATTAACAATTAATTGTCAATTGAGAGGCTAGAATGCGTTACAGCTAATGCCAACGAACTCATTCGAGCCCCCTAAATATTATAGGTTAATCGTCAGAATCCATGGTGCTGCCCTTACTCGCACGTCTGTGAACTACATTTTGCCATTTCGTTTTTCAATAAAACTACAATTTATCGATATTTATCTCTTGATGCGCCATCCAAACTTACGGCGTCTCATTTTGATAAAATAATGTCGAAAACGTCTCGATATTTGTATCGTGGCGTTCTTCATGGAGCCTCACTCTTGGTTTTACCCAAAATGCAGTAAACGTTTAATAATTTAAGTTTTTCAATTACAGTTTCTTGGTGGTAAATGAATTTGTAAATTTTTTTTTTGTTTTTCAAAAAAATTTTAGTGAGGCTTCATTCCTGCCATTGTTCCAATGATGTTGTTAAAATTTTATTCAATTCCATCCATTTGTATAAGACGGGGCGGGGTCGAAGAGTCGATTAACCAATATTTCGAACGGCCTAAATCCCGAATTTCACGATTACGAGCGTTCGAATAACGAAGCGCCGAAATCCCGAACGCCAGAAAAGCGACAGCGGAGAGAGCCGCCCCATGCGTAAGAGAGAGAGAGATGCGCCTCCTCTCTCTCTTACGCATGGGGCGGCTCTCTCGACTTTCTCTTTTCTGGCGATCGGGATTTCGGCGCTTCGTTATTCTAACGCTCGTAATCGTAAAATTCGGGACTTCGGCCGTTCGAAATATTGGTTAGTCGACTCTTCGACCCCGCCCCGTATAAGAGCAAGTTTGGATGGCAATTTCGAGGTGTTAGTGTCGGTATTTAGCCTCCTCTTAACGGGAAGACCTGCGGCGGGCCACGATCTCTGCACTTCGCCCGAGATCCGCTAGATGGCGTCGGACGGCGCGCCCTCTCGCGCCAGCGAAAGAGTCGCCGAGCACCTATAAGGTCCGATGCATTACCAACATCGGCGTCCTCAATTGACATAGAATCGTTGGAACATCACCCGCGTTCTGTGGTCGAGCAGTCCTATGGACTGAAGACTACATTTTCTTAACGGATCACCATTGCATTTCGGTGACGCTCATGGTCTTTATGGGTGCAAGGTTAAACTAAATTCGCTTCATTAATTGATCTCGCGATTAATTAGTCAAGTACAAGCCCTCGTAGCTATGAGCCTGAGCGAGGATAAATAACGGTTTATTGCAATATTTGATCAAATTGGAATGTATTCAGATATCGAAGCGTTTCACTGCACTATAATTTATTTTAGAAATTGCAGTATTTTCAGTGAAAAATAAAAAATGTGCCGCAAAATATACTAGGTTCTTTTCAATTTTTACAATGTACACTGAAATTTTTTCACGGGCCCTGGATAATTTTTACAATGTTAAATGTGTAAAAGTTCACTGGATTAAAGAGCAGTGTCAAAAGAAAGGTCCTCATCTCCCTTTGGCCATTGATAAACGCACGAGGGACCCTTTAACCGCAAAGTTAAATTTGTATAGCTGTACACGTGTGTCCATTCTCAGCTGACGAACGGCGAGCCCTCTCTATAATCCGGGTTTGTCGGGTGATACGCGATATTAATATTCATGACGATCGATTATCACCGGGCCTTGACCGTACGATTTTAGTGAAGTGAGAGGAGGGACAGTGCGAGAATCAACACTGAAAGAATCTGTGGCACAAATTCATTAGCCTTCTTCTTTAACGTGTATATCACGGCTCGAGGGATCATTATCGTTGCGAGAGGGCAAATAAATACGGTCTGAGCACACATTAGGGATATTATTGGGGGGTATAAATCTCCGATAACATCTTTTTTTTTGCGGGGGCGCAAAAAGCCAACAAAGAATTTTCTTTCTTGGCTTTTTGATTCGTGATAAAAAAAAACATATGTTTTTTTATCGCGAATTCCTCAAATGTTGATTTCTTGTCAAATTGTCATGATGTGTTAGCCCTATCCGCGATACCTGGGGCATAATGGACCACCCTAAAAAAAAAAGGTCAGAAAATTTTTGTTTTTCTTCAAATTATGATGAATTCGATGTATTTATCCATTTTAAGGCCGACGCACTACATCAGGGGTAAAATGGACCATGAAAAAACATTTTTAACATTGAACACAATTTTCTTAAGATAACAAAAATTATCATTTTTCAGAGAGGGGCCTTCGTGACCCAGAATTTTTTTTTTTTTTGAGTTTCAGCAAAATGTCGGTGAATTCGATCAAGATGGAACAAAAGTAAACTGATTCGATGGTTGAAAGCCACAAATAGTATTAACCAGCTTAGGGGGGCCGTCGTGCCCCACCCTTCCCTATTAGAAGGGAAGAGTCTCAGTCTCATTTTGATCGTGTAAAATTTCCAAGGTCACTGGGTCACAAATTCACGTTTTCCAATCCCCTCAGCAAACTTTCAACCCTCTGAGCGAAGGTTTCTCGCAAAATTTCGCGTTACTACATCCCCATTTATCGTGTGTCCTGGTGTAACGGCCAAGGTCCTTAAAATAGGTCGACACACAAACACACACCCCCACACATCTGCGACGTATCCAAGCGGAGTTTACAGGGTAGGAAACCTAAAAATTCGTATACTTAGGCTCCTCATTTCAATAAAAAAAAAATCGAGCCACGATTCGCCGTCGAATTTTTCGTACAATTGATAATAATCATTCCCTCCCCCTTTCATTTATACGTTCCCCAATCCTTTATGGCTAAAAAAACCACCCTCAAACATTTTCTCCCACTTTTCCCCGCATCCCTCGATCGGTATAGTTGCCTTAAATGTTCCCGATGAATTTCCTACATTTTCGGCATCCCAAGCCGAGGATTCACCGGCGACATTCCCACAGTCGATAGGTTGCAGCCCCTACATTTTCAACCCCTATCGTGAAGATTCCCGGAACTCGGGGATGGCGCCCTCGTCGCGTCAAACGCGAGAACTACGACAAGCGTGAATCTACCGACGGTCAAAACGATCCCCACTAATTTTTAAGGGTTAAAAATCGATCATCCCCTGTTCTATTCACTCGACGAGCATTTTTTTACCCTGTTTACTATTGGCGATCCTTGAAAAATAGGATTTTTCGATGGTGGACAAGCAAAAGGACAAAATGGGAGGATTAACGGAGGGATGGAATGTTCGGTGGGGAGAGAACGATATTGGCGAGGGACGCTGGGCAAACGCGAGGACACAGAGGGGTTGAAATTTCGCAAGGCTCGAGAGTGGTCTCGCGACTTTGACTTGCGCAGTCTCGCGGGCAAAGCTTCGATATTGCAGAAAAGCTCGCGATCTTCTCTCTCTCGTTGCAACCGTGGTGACAGGTGTCGCCGTGTTTGTGAGAGTGAGCGAGAAATAGACGTGGACATGGAGAGAGAGAGAGAAGCAGAGGGAGTGAGAGAGCTTCGATAAGGCTCAAAATTCTGCAATACATAAATTCGGGCCTTTACAGCGGACAGTGTTGATAATATAATTATGTATATATATATATATATACATATATGTAAAAGTCAGTGAAATTTTGGGAGAGGGAGAGCGAGAGAGGGAGGGAGGAAAAAGCTGGAGAGATAAGGGATGAAAAGAGAGAGAGAGGGGAAACTGTGGAAAAAGCTGTGCAAATTAAGGCGACGATCAGATTTCTTGGCTCATCATGAGAACGTTTTTGAGTGTTTTTTTTACACGGTAATAAAAAAAAAGATGGAGGCCAACAGAGAGATTTTTGCATCGTCGAAGAAACGCGTCCAGCGTTTGACGATGCTGCGCGAATGAGGAAGAATTTGAGAGGGAAAAAAAAGGAATCTCGAGGATTGTTTCGATTCACTGGACAATGTGGCGTGTGCTTTAAACCTTAAACTTGATATCCCGAGGGGAACGAAGCCCGACAAGATCATCCGAGTCTAGTCGCCGGATTAATAATCCCTCATCGGTGAACGACTCTTGAGACTCTAAGCCCCACTAAACTACCCTTCGTGCAAATAACTCTGATTGAATTTTCACCCCTCCGGAAGCGCCACTCTCTTTCAAGCATCCTCCGTCGTCGTTCACAGTTTGACAATCTTATTTACTTTTATTAATTTCCACCTCGAACATTCGAATCGTCAGTTTCGCGAAATTCCCTCTTTTTGCAAATTTCGTGTGAAAACGTCGTTAAAAATACCAGCGGAATCCAAGGACAAAAAGCGACGAGGATTAATCGAGCGAGTCTGCGCGAGGGAGAAACGCCAACCTTGGAAATTAAAAATATTTAAACGTGAAACGATCGATGCGAGCGAAAAATCATAATTATAAACAATGACGATCCCGAGGAATAAAGATGGCGAACAAATCTTTGAGAGGGAAACTTTGAGGGAGGAAAATTGTCAGAAAAAAATGGAAAAATCGTTGAGGACAATTATGGCTGATACTCATCAGATGCTGTACAATTGAATCCATATATTCATCCCTGAATGAAGTTAAATAAGGGCTGAAGTATAAAATAGATTGTGACATGTTTGAATTTATTGACGAAATTCTCGGCTCGTTGCTTTTGCCGCTTTTACTGCCGTTCCTTTTGGGAATTCGTTGACGTTCATCTATGAGTATATACATGAAAAAACATATATATTAATATATATATATGTATAAAAATATATTTCGTACATGCGCAAGCTCAGTGCCTTGGCGACCGAGACGCCAGAGCGGTTTTGTTAAGGGGGGTTGCTCCTCCTGCGGTCTGCTTTGATATTACAGACCGAGGGTGCATAACGAAGCCAACGGACACATATCAAAGGTTTTGCGGTCTGTCGCGGCAAATTACCGAAATAAGCACCGGGGTTAAACGATCGAGGAAGGGAAACTTGGATCAATCACAAAAGTGTCGATATAAAGAGTATAAAACGAGAGGAGAGGAGAATCCGTCGCAATTTGGAAATAACAACGATAATAACAACAATAATAACAATAATAATAATAATAATAATCACGAAACGATTTTAATGCATTAACAATCAGAGCTTGAGATTAGCGATCGCTTCGTCGGTTATTTACACGTGTGTAAATAAACAAACATATATATATATATGTAAATTTATATGTAAACAGAGAGAAGTTGGTGAAAACCGAGTGATTGGAGAAAAACAAACGAGTGTAAAAACAATGAGAGAGAGAGAGA
Source organism: Alloplasta piceator (assembly GCA_946863875.1). Taxonomy (NCBI): domain Eukaryota; kingdom Metazoa; phylum Arthropoda; class Insecta; order Hymenoptera; family Ichneumonidae; genus Alloplasta; species Alloplasta piceator. Next base: position 15,084,647 of record OX333080.1, read on the forward strand.
GAGAGACATTGTACAAGACACCGAAATATTTTTGCTACGGACTTTGTTTACAAAATCGAGTGAGGAAGAATTAAAATAAAAGCCCAAGCTCAAAAATCCTGCGGCAAATTCTTCATTTTTTCCCTCATAAGAGCGTGGGAAATCGTTCGTCGATGATCGATAGATCGATAGTCATGTCGTTTCGGAGTATACTGAGAAAATGCATTGACAAGACACGACGATTGATAATGTACGTTTTTCACGGTTGAATAATTGAGAAGGAAGAAATAAAATCTGTGAATATCGAGAAACAACGAGAATGTCGATAACTTGAACGAGGGCAAGAAAATCGACGGTGAAGATCGGCTAGATAATTAATTATTAATTAATTGATCAGTGAAAACGTGGGGAAGAGCCTGGAAGAAGATTGGAACGGATCAACGCGCAAAAAAATGACCAAATACGGTTTCGCAAGATTGGCAATATGGCGGCCAAGAAGATCGGCGAATTCTCAACCGCCGAACAATCAGGAAAACAACCCTCTCATGTACGCAAAAGATAACAAATTGACAGCTAAACTCGCAACATTTTCATTGTTATCGTTCGTAAGAAACAAAGAAAGAAGCAAGAAAATCGTTTAATGTGCTTTGTTTTTCGTTTTTCTTTGCGAGGAAAACGGCACGAGTCCGAAATTATGCAAGCATTGATATTTATAAAATTGTACACACGTATTTGTATCGTATACACACACGTTTATACATATTTATAAAACCGCCTTGTTTCCCCCCACGTTGCTCACCGCTTGCTGCAAGACAAAATGAACAAAAAAAAAAGCCTCAAAAAAAAATATCCTTTCGCAAAAACAATATGCAATGTGCTTTGAGTGTATCACGCCGTGCCTTGGCATTAATATATTTATATATATATATATTGTATTACATATGAAAAAAACACCCCGCAATTGTTGTTCTTAATTGTTTTTCGACATTCAACGACCAATTTTCGGCGCCTTTGGTAATTTTTTTTTTTTAGCGCCTCAATTCACACGATGACGAGTTTGAAAACAGAAACAGATTTTTTGTAATTTTTAATAAATCTTTATGTATTGGCAAATATTTTACGTTCAATGTTCACCGCTTTTTGCTGATATATGTATATATATATATGTATATGTTTCTCGCCATTTGTTTATTTACGCCCCCCCCCCTTCCGCTGCCCTTCACCAATTTTCCGGTCACCACCCCCGATATTGATAGAAAAACCGATCAGGTCATGCGTGCATCCATAAGCTTTGTGTGTGTCCCATAAAAAGAGAGAAAATGATTTTATATACGTCTGTTATTTGTTATTATTGTTATCATCGATGGCGAAAGGCTCCGAGAGGTACGAAGAACGTTAAACTCGAAATAGAACGCGATCAATGCTCTCGATGGATACGTGATTCTAAATGTGTAACCGGAAATGTTCATATGATCGATTCCCCCGGAGCGAGAGTTTGAATTTCGCGCGGCCGCAGAATCTCGTTTCCGATTATGCGCACTTGAGGGAGTATCAGTGGCGGATTTACCAGGAGGCTTAAGAGGAGGCTAAATACCATTTTTATTCAATCCCTACATTATCGACGTATCATCGTCGTCCAGTCTTTCTCCGACAACCGTGGATGAAAATTAATTACATTTTGACAATTAAGAGGGGGATAAATTAATTAACGATTAATTGTCAATTGAGAGGCTAAAATGCGTTTTAGCTAATGCCAACGAACTCATTCGAGCCTCCTAAATATTATAGGTTACTCGTCAGAATCCATGGTGCTGCCCTCACTCGCACGTCTGTGAACTACATTTCGCCATTTCGTTTTTCAATAAAACTACAATTTATCGATATTTATCTCTTGATGCGCCATCAAAACTTACGGCGTGTCATTTTGATAAAATAATGTCGAAAACGTCTCGATATTTGTATCGTGGCGTTCTTCATGGAGCCTCACTCTTGGTTTTACCCGAAATGCAGTAAAAGTTTAGTAATTCAAGTTTTTCAATTACAGTTTCTTCGTGGTAAATGAATCTGTAAATTTTTTTTTTGTTTTTCGAAAAAATTTTAGTGAGGCTCCATTCCTGCCATTGTTCCGATGATGTTGTTAAAATTTTATTCAATTCCATCCATTTGTATAAGAGCAAGTTTGGATGGCAATTTCGAGGTGTTAGTGTCGGTATTTAGCCTCCTCTTAAGGATGTTCCTCTGTTATCTCGAAATAATGCCATCGACTTGAAATTTTTACAGCCTCTATTAATATTTATCCCCCAAAAGTGTGTGCAAAGTTTCAACGAAATTACACTGAGAGAAAAAATTACTAGAACCAATGAAATAAAGTTTTAAAGGCGAAAAATCATTTTTTTTCATTATTTGCCAAAACTATTAGATTGGTTCCCTTATATATTTACTTGGTTCATTTTTTTCAGTCAATTCCATAAATTTCTGTTTCAATAAACGAATTTACTTGAATCTAATAATTTGTTATCAATTATATGTAATATGTTGTTTGAATCAAGAACACATTTTATCATTCGAAACATGCACGTCTTTTAATACAGGAAGCAATGAGAAAAAAAATTTGTTGAATCAACAAATTAATTAGTCCAATCAACTGGAAAAATGATTGATTAAATCAAATGCGAGTTTATTAATTGTTGCTAAACATTTTATGAAAAATATGGAGCCCTTGCCAAATAATTTAATATGCATAGTTTAGTGACCCCAAAAAGAGATAAATAGAAAAAAAAGACAAATCTGCGCCAATTCTCCGATCTAATTTCTCTGTCCGACCGAGATTCGAACCCTCGACCCTACCTACCATCATACCTATCCTACCTAACTACCTAACACGCTACCTATTACGCTATCGACTACCACTATGCACTTGAAAAAAGTTAGGAGTTATGAAGATTCGAATATAAGAAAACATTTAAAAAACCAGTTTTTCTATTTTTAACAACTTATGTATACTATTAAAGTATACTATAGAAATGCTTGAAGGAAGTAAAAATTTAATCACTCCAAACAAATATACCATTGGAATAAAATAATGTGTTCCTTATTTTACTACAGCTTCTTTTAAAATAATCACAATCAAATTTATATCTAATAAATATTGAAAATACTACAGAAATATTTTTGGAAGTAAAATAATGATGAATTTATTGCAAGGAAATCATTTTGTTCGTAAAAAATAATTTGGTATTGACGTCGTTTTTCAGATTCAAATAATTTAATGATTATGATGCGATAAATGTAATTAATCTAATGAATAGAAATTCAATCAAATCTATTAAAATAAAAATATTTTTTGAAGTAAAATAATAATGACTTTATTGCAAGAAAATAATTTTTTTCGAATAAAAAAATATCGTATTGAATTCGTTTTTTAGATCCAAATAATCTCATGTTTATGATGCGATCAATGTAATTAATCCAATGAATACAAATTTAATCAAATCTATCATGCATTTAATTGTTACAATTAAATAAGAGTTTGCTACTATTAAATAAGAGTTACTATTAAATGGAGTAATAGATCCGTGAAAATATTTTTTTAAATGAAGAGTGATTTTCTTGGTTCAACAAATAAATAATTGAATTAATACTTTCATTTGATAAATAAATTCATGTTCTCAAATTCAATAATTTTTTCTCTCGGTGCAGGAGCCTCGTTGTGGAGTTATTAAATATTTTATAAAAAAGTGATTCAACATGCGCTCTTATGGCCACACATGAAAAACCGGTACTATTCGTTCTGTCGTTCACGAACCTGAAATGCCAACAGTTTTAAAAAAATGTATGATCTAGTCCTATATGTAAGAAAACCGTGTGCAAAAGTTTTCCTGCATTAGGAGATTTTTTGCTGAGTAATTAATTCAAACGTATAAAAAGATCCTGAAAATTGGTAAAAAGCAAGCGTGGCGCAACAACACTGCGTATTTGGCCCGGGCTCAACTCGCTTCAACTCGCATGCGCATGCGCAATGGGTTGACGCGGGATTTTTAAATGAATTAGCACGGGAAACAATTTTTATGACAGAAAAAACTTGCTTTTTCATTAAAGCATAGATTCTTACAGCTATAAAAGAACAGAATCGTAAGAAAAGAACACAAAACTGTACGTAACAAAAAAATGTAGAGATAAGGGCGGCAAAAATTCAACAGAATTTTGAAAGAAGATTTTTTTTGCATATTCTTAATGTTTAGACCTTTAGGAATACATCGTCGAAAGGAATTTTTTTAATTTCAATAATTGAAGGAGTGATAGCTATTTTAGTGACGCAGCAACTATGCTTCGTCACGTTGGAGCAAATCGGACTATACAGGGTGTCCCAGAAATGAAGGGCAATACCGTGAGGGTAGATTCATAACGCAATATCGAGTAGAAAAGTCTTTTCCCATTTTTTGATATTTTGAACCCCTGAATTGTTATTAATTAAATTAATTATTTAAATTAATAACAATTCAGGGGTTAAAAATATCAAAAATGGCAAGGGACTTTTCTACTCCATATTATGTAAATAATTAATTAAATTTAAAACAATTTCAAGGGTTTAAAATATCAAAAAATGGCAAAGGACTTTTCTACTCGATATTATGTCACGAATCTACCCTCACGGTATTGCCCTTCATTCCTGGGACACCCTGTAGACGTTTTTCTCAAAACTACTTTTCTCAACACGGTTGACACGATATCTCAAGTTCTACTCAACCGATTTACTTGAAATTTTTTACCAATCTTCAATGTATAACTCTCTATCGCCCCTACCACTTTTGTATCAAAATTATGTTTTCACTATTGTAAAAAAATTAAAAACTATGAAAAAAGGTGTTGAAAAACGCTTTTTTTTTGTTTTGACAGCCATTTTGGGAATTTTTTTTTTTCGTTTTCTCTTAGGGAGGGGCTATAACGACATTCTTACTGATTAAGAATCTTTTTCAAAATTTTGTATTACTTATTCATTTATTATTTATTTAACGTATTTATTTAACGTATAACTTATTTAATATGGATTTTTTTCTTGAATTTTTTTTTGTTTATTGTCAAAATATTAATACAAGTCTTGTAGAAAAAAGAATAGTAGACAAATTTTTCGTTTTTTTCTTATCGAGCTCGACAAAACCCTCAAAAACTATGTCTCTAGACCAGAATACTGCCTTAAATTGGGTAACATTTACGGACGATTTCTCGAAAGATTTCTAATGGGAAATACATGATTGAAATATTGGATTTGTTTAAATCTCGAATAAGATATTTCGTGTATATAGGCTATTCACGAGAGGATCTTTTTTTTTTTACTTGGCGTCGAGACGCTGCCGAGTTGTATTTTAAGAGGAATGTAGATTCCGACATTATCGTCTCGAAATATTCATCCGAACTTTCTGGGGACACCTGAGGAGTTGGGAACAATTTAGTTTTCATAATTAATGCAGAATTATGGTAATGAAGCAGGGATATTGAGATCTAGCTGGTTATTTAGAGCAAAATTTTTTGTCGACAAGAAGGATCGCTGACCTACCGACGCAAGCCCTCTTTCATACGATTTTAGGGTTATTAGGCACTGCTTAGAGTAAAATTTTAATGCAAGCCATGATTTTGCATAAATTGTCGAAATTCATATCGATTTCGATCGATCAGTGTTCGAGAAAGGTTTCATTAAAATTTTAAGGTGATAAGGTCGGAATTGGCCCTCCAATTAAAGGGGTTGGAGCGTTATCTCCACCCTCGATCTCCGCTTCAGAGATAAACATTTGGCAATTTATATGTCTACATAAAGAGACAACATTAGTTCCATAGTTTTTCACATTGTGGAATTTTTTTATTTACCTTTGATAAATTATTGTTATTGTTTAAAATACATAACTGCAAGAATTACAAAATTATTTTTACCCTTTTAACTATCTTCCTGGGTAGAAATTCATTCTGACATACGAAAGAATCGTTCGTGTGATAGGTTTACATGTAAGCTATTGTGGGGCAAAATGGTCATCACCGTAAAATTTTTTTTTTTCGAAAATTCAACTAAACGAAGAAAAACGTTTACATATCGATTTCCTTCGAATTCTCACAATACATTAATATCGAAGATACTTGGACCAAACTGTTAGGCGTATTTTTGCAATTAAATTTTTGGCAAAATTCAATTTAAATCGTAGTTGCATTATCTAATTTTTTTTTTTACGATCATGGAGATATATAATGAATTTTTACTTCTTGCTCCCAGTATCTCATTTTGCTTTGGCCCTCGGATTATTCAAGTATTTCAGCAGAAGTGGGTTACCATAATTCCATTAGAAAACTATAAACACTATAAAACTAGCTACTATAAAATTTCTAGCCCTTGTGAAGCAACTGTCATAAAAATGTAGAAATGTAGATCTGACTTTGCGTGGGTGAGTCTATTAAGGTATATCTACGTCAATTATAATGATAATTCGCTAATTGTCGGAATTTTAGAAGTTTTTCGCTTCGAGATATCGAGCTAAAACTTAGCACACTTGTCCAGCATGAATTGCCCTTCATTATGAAATTTTTTTGTTTTAATTCTAACGGGTGATCAGATTTCATCGAATTTTTTCGTTTTTGCAACATTGGTGTAAACGCTCTAACTTCCGCAATTTTCAAGGTATTGCACTCAAACTTTGTACAGAATTAGTGTAGCTATCAAGGTTGTTCACTATTGAATTTGGCGAAAATCCATCGAGGTATTGAAATTTTATAAAATTTGGAATTTTTTGAAAAACAGCGTAAATTCTCTAACTTGCACAATTTTTCAAAATATTGCAGCGAAACTTTGTAAGGAACTAGTATAGCTATCAAAGTTGTTCACTATTGAATTTGGCAAAAAACCATCGAGGGATTGAAATTTTACGAAATTTTTAATTTTTTGAAAAATAGCCCAAACGCTCTAACTTGTGCAATATTTAAGATATTACACTGAAACTTGGCACAGAGCTAATATAGCTATCGAGGATGTACGTTATTAAATTTGACGAAAATCAATCGAGTGATTAAAATTTTATCAAAATTTAGTTTTTTTTTGAAAAATAACGTACTCTACCTCTGGCTATTAGCGAGATATTGCACTGAAATTTTCTACACATTCAAATTAATGATCAAGGTTGTGGAGGATGTGCTATTGAATTTGACACACTGAGAAAAAAAAATTGTTGAATGAACTAAATCTTTAGTCGCATACGCACGACTAAATATTTAATTGTACAACCCCAATTTTTTTTGCCTGCATCATATTTTGGTCAACTGAAACGCAGAATTATTCAAGAAACTAATTATTTAGTTAGACCCAATAAATATTTAGTCGTGCGTATGCAACTAAGGATTTAGTTCATTCAACATTTTTTTTCTCAGTGCAGAAATCAAATTTCGCAAGAAGTAAATTTGAAAGAATTTGGCAAAGTTGCGCATTGATCACTCATGTTCTTCGATAGTCAACGAAGCTTCCTTTATGAGGAATTCAAATTTGATAACCATACTTTGTGATAAAGGAAGTTGTGTGAACTATGGATAAAGATGAGGAAGCAATGTGCAAACGTCCAATTTGCACACGAAAAAAAAATGATCAGTGAGAACTGCTGAGATTCCCATTAATTTTTACAGGTTTCCCCATCAACAGCGCCTCCTGGAAGGGCAAAGAGTGAAATTTGCATACATTTCTTTAATACAATCACCAGATGTCACATATGACATAGTACATGTCCATCAGACGAATTTTTACAGTGTGGAACAGTAAAATGTCCACTATGTGAAACGTTATATTTCTGTTGTATCCGGTGAACTTTTTACACATTTTACATTATAAAAATTATCCAGGGCCCATGAAAAAATTACAGTGTACATTGTAAAAATTGAAAAAAACGTAGTATATATTGCGGTACGTTTTTTATTTTTCACTGAAAATACGGCAATTTCTAAAATAAATTATAGTGTAGTGAAACGTTTCGATATTTGAATAAATTCCAATTTGTTCAAATATTGCAATAAACCGTTATTTATCCTTACTCAGGCTCGTAGCTATGAGGGCTTCTACTTGATTAATTAATCGTGTGATCAATTAATGAAGCGAATCAAGTTTATCCTCGCATCCATAAAGAGCACGAGCGTCACCGAAATGCAATGGTGATCTGTTAAGAAGATGTAGTCTTCAGTCCATAGGACTGCTCGACCACAGAACGCTGATGATGTCCCAACAATTGTATGTCAATTGAGGACGCCGATGTTGGTAATACATCTGACCTTATAGGTGCTCGGTGGCTCTCTCGCTGGCGCGAGAGGACGCGCCATCCGACGCCATCTAGCGGATCTCGGGCGGAATGCAGAGATCGTGGCGCGCCGCAGGTCGTCCCGTTAAAGTGCCACACTGTAAAAATTGAAATTGACGTTGCATATTTTGCGGCGCGCATTTGATTTTTCACTGGGAACACTGCAATTTTTAATTATGTGCTTTAAACATTCTACAGAAACCATTGTAAATTTTACCGTTCAAACACAGTGGATTTCGTCGTTTCTGCTTGTTATGTCTACTTTGTCATTTTTTTTTGCGGTGAACATTGCATTTTTTACAGTGTAAATCAGCATTTATAATGGTTTGAAAAGTAGAAACTACATTAAATCCATTAATTTATAATGGATTCCCAGTAAAACACCTGAATTACAGTTCTGAACCGTATATTCTGCATTAAATTCAGTAATTTTTTAAATATTACACATGAATTGTCATTTTTTTCCGTGCAGCATTTTCTTACTGGGTTCATTTTGCCTCTAGTGTCCATTTTGCCCCCTCCTCAAGCGCTTTCCAACAGAATCGATTCGCATCACCCTCGTGTCATTAATCCGTAACAAATAAATCTCCATGATGGCGTCTCTTTAAATCCTGATCCCTGCTCAACACGAGAATGTATCGTGAATAAACCAACCATTGTATAAACGTCTCGTGTAAAAGTGAAATCAAAGTTTCGCATTGTCGAGGTCCGTAATATAATGATTTTCAGAGTGACCGTCACTCATTCGTGTTATGTGCTTGCGGTGGCCGTAACCTTCTGTTTCTGCCTTTGAAAAATAAAAATGATAACAATAATTGTAATCGGAGACTCGAGCAGTCAGCACGTGGGTGTAAATTACGCACCCATTTGTCGTAGTCGCGTGGGCGAGCCTCTTGGATTATAAACTTTCCTGAAATCGATACGAGGAATGTCGCGTGCTTTTTGCCCTTTTGGCATCGCCGAATCGTCCTCATTCATGAATCTCGCCCGAATTCGTGCGAAAAGTGACAGAGGCTTTCCCACTTTTTCCGATCCATCGGCAGAGGGCGTGATTTTTTTTTGTTGCTCTTTTGCTACTCAAAGAAGTAAAGTTTCAACGAGCTTTTCAAACTTCAGCTACGAGTGGACGAGAAAGTAAGAAACGAGAAAACTTTTGAAGAACCGTATTAATTTTTTTTTTTTTCGAGCATCTGAGAATCGGGAGCAAGTCCACGATGTGTTAGAGCTGTAAGTAGGAAGAACGGGCAATTGACCCGGAATTGAGAGAGGCGAGTTTGCCCAAAGATCAAGAAGAGTCGACGTGCGAAAGGTCACAGTCGCGAAGAGGCACGATTAATTTCGAAAGGGCGGAATATTTATTCGACTATGGACAAGAAGTTCAATAATTGAATAGCTGTGTTATTCTGAGCACTGCAAACTAAAAAAAAATAATTTGGGTGATCTATCAAAGTTTCCAATGTGAATTACATAGTTTTACTTCAATTGACCTGAATTTGTTGGAGTCAAATATGATTTATTCGAATCCAAAAGATTTATTGAAAACTTTATTGTGTTTTGAGCACTGCACACTAAAAAAAATCTATTCGGATGATCTATCAAAGTTTCTAATGTGAATTAAATAGTATTTACTTCAATTGAATTGAATTTGTTGGAGTCAAATATGATTTATTCGAATCCAAAAGATTTATTGAAAATTTTATTGTGTTTTGAGCACTGCACACTAAAAAAAATCCATTCGGATGATCTATGAAGGTTTCTAATGCGAATTAAATAGTATTTACTTCAATTGAATTGAATTTGTTGGAGTCAAATACGATGTTTTCGAATCCAAAAGATTTATTGAAAACCTTATTGTGTTTTGAGCACTGCACACTAAAAAAAAAAAAATCCAATCGGATGATCTATCAAAGTTTCTAATATGAATTACACAGTTTGACTTCAATTGAATTGAATTTGTTGGAGTCAAATATGATTTATTTGAATCCAAAAGATTTATTGAAAAGCTTATGTTATTTGGAGCATGCAAACTCAAAAAAATCCATTCGGAAGATCTATCTAAGTTTCTCATGTGAATTTAATAGTTTTTACTTCAATTGAATTGAATTTGTTGGAGTCAAATACGATTTATTCGAATCCAAAAGATTTATTGAAAACCTTATTGTGTTTTGAGCACTGCACACTAAAAAAAATCCATTCGGATAATCGATCAAAGTTTCTAATGTGGATTTAATAGTTTTTACTTCAATTGAATTGAATTTGTTGGAGTCAAATATGATTTATTCGAATCCAAAAGATTTATTGAAAAGCTTATGTTATTTTGAACACTGCACAGTCGAAAAAATCTTTTCGGATGATATATCTAAGTTCCTCGTGTGAATTCAATAGTAGATATTTCAATTCAATTGAATTTTTTTGGAGTCAAGTATGATTTTTTCGAATCTAAAAGATTTATTAAAAAGCTTATGTTATTATTTCGAGCACTGCACACTAAAAAAAATCCATTCGGATGATCTAAGTTTCCAATGTGAATTAAATAGTATTTACTTCAATTGAATTGAATTTGTTGGAGCCAAATATGATTTATTCCAATCCAAAAGATTTATTGAAAAGCTTATGTTATTTTGAACACTGTGAACTCAAATAAATCCATTCGAATAATCTATCTAAGTTCCCCATGTGAATTTAATAGTATTTATTTCAATTTAATTGAATTTTTTTGGAATTAAATATGATTTATTCGAATCCAAAAGATTTATTGAAAAATTTATGTTATTTTGAGCACTGCACACTCAAAAAAATCCATTCGGATGATCTACCTAGGTTTCCAATGTGAATTGAATAGTTTTTATTCAATTGAATTGAATTTGTTGGAGTCAAATATGATTTATTCGAATCCAAAAGAATTATCGACAAGCCGTATGATTCGCAGCAATGCACACTCATAAAAATCCTTTCAAATAATTTATTTAAGTTTTCAGAGTGAATTAAATAATATTTACTTGAATTGAATTGAATTGGTTGGAGTCCAACATGATTTATTCGAATCCAAAAGACTTATTGAAAAGCTTATGTTATTCCTAGTACTGCACACTCATCAAAATCCTTTCTAATAATTGACTTAAGTTAACTATGTGAATTGAATGGTATTTACTTCAATTAAATTGGACTTCATGGAGTCAAATATGATTTATTCGAAGTAATTGGGATTTGTCAAAATCTCTCATTTGAATTAAATAGGATTTATTCGCGTTAAATTGGGTTTTATACATTCAAATAGAAATCATTTGAATTAATTTAATCGAATAAATAGCAAAATCCCGCATACAAATTAGGTCGACGATTGAATAATATAGTCGATTTAAGTCAAATAAATCCACGTTAATCCAACTAAAATCTATTTCATTCAAGAAATCCATTTTCTTTCATGCTCACGAATTTAAATAGCCTCGGATAAGTTTTTCCTCTGACTCATTAGCAACAAAAATTTATAAAAATTTAATATCCAAAGATTGTCAATAAGAAAAATTGAAAACTAAAAACTTAAAAAAAGAATTCAATCTAAATGTTTATTTGAAATTAAATATTTTATTTGACTATATTTTTGTCGAATTCAAAATTTATTAAAAATAAATCAATGATTCATGGAATCCAACAACATTTAAATTAATTTCAAACCATACGAAAGAAAAAAAAAAGCATTAGTTTTTGAATTTTAATTTCCTTCAATATTATCAAGAGCCTATTAGATTTATGTGCAGGTCAATAAATTAATCCTTAATTATTAATAAATTATCAATCAATAAATTATTTTTCAATTATTCCTATTATTTTACTATTATTTTAATTTTACTTTTATTTTACTGTTATTGTAATTATTCTCAATTATTCCTCAATTATTAATCTCGATACTCGCAATTTTATCGTAACAATCGTCGGATGATCGTGGAAAAGGAAAGATGTTTTAAGGGGGTCGTTCGATCTTCTGTCCTTTCATTCTCTCTCTCTCTCTCTCTCTCTCTCTCTCTCTCTCTCTCTCTCTCTCTCTCTTCGGTTTTCCTCACATTTTTCCATCTTTCTCTTCCCTCTGTTATTTCTTCGCGTCCGCCTGTCTGTCTGTCTTTCTTGTTCGGCCGGTTTGTCGGTCGAGGGTTCCGCGACCGTGCCACGCTTTTGCTCGCGTATTGATCTCGCGGGGCTTGACTCTTTGCCCCCTTTCCGCTGAGCTTTCTCTCCACGGGCCAAACTCTATATATCGCCCTTTAAAACAGCTCTGTCTCTTTCTCTCTCTCTCTCTCCGTGAAACCCCCTTCAGTTACGTATATCCTCCTGTACCCCCCTCCCCCTCCCCTCACCCCCGAAACTTTCCTGTGCCCTACTGAAATCTCACCCTTCCACCCACTCAACTCTCTTTCTGTGTGTATCCTTAACCTGGACGAAAATACACTCGAGCTCCGGAGAAGAAAAAAAAAATCCTCGTTAGATTTTTGTTCCTTACTCGGCAATTTATGATTTCCGTTTGGCAAAAATTATAATCCATCGAATTTTTCATGGACAAAGAACTGTTTGATTTTAGGGGGCAAAAATGGGGCTTGGATTAAATTTTGGCTAAATTATCTCAATTAAAAAAAAAAACACACCCATGAAATTAATGAATTTTAAATTTTTCAAACTCGAGATATTGATACTTTTACGATATTTTTTTTAGTTCAAGCATAAATGAATTGGCATTACGAAGAATCGTTTGACAAGTGTTATTCGATTGCATTGAACGTTTCCTGCTAAAGGGAGATTTCAATTTCAGTAGAAAAAAATCATATTTACTATTTTATTGAAAGTTGTCTGACAACTAAAAAATTATGAACTTTTGACCTTTTCATCATTTTTAATAAAAGCTCTGGTAATCTGACGTTTTACGTCTAAATGAAAATGGAGGGTAATTAGTGTTGCAGACAATACCAGGAAATGATTTTTATTTTTATTTTTCTCTAACCAGACCTGAAAAACAACTCAGGGATTCTAGGATAGCGTAGATTAGATTCCAGGACATTGCTAACTTTGTTCCAAATTTTAGGGTGTTCCAAATTGCCTCACATATATAAATGTGTTAATTGTTAGTGAGAGAACCAAAATTTTCGAAAATCTTGAACCCTGTCGTTTTTTTTGAGGAAGTTACCTGTTTTGAAATTTTTGCAATCTCAATTTTTTAAAAAAGCTCGGAGCTTTGACGATAGTTTTTTTTACGTTTGAATTAAAATGGAGGGTAATTAGTGTTTTGCAGAAAATGCCAAGAAATGATTTTTATTTTTATTTTTCTCTAACCAGACCTGAAAAACAAGTCAGGGATTCTAGGATAGCGTAGATTAGATTCCAGGACATTGCTAATTTTGTTCCAAATTTTAGGGTGGTCCAAATTGCCTCACATATATAAATGTGTTAATTGTTAGTGAGAGAACCAAAATTTTCGAAAATCTTGAACCCTGTCGTTTTTTTTGAGGAAGTTACCTGTTTTGAAATTTTTGCAATCTCAATTTTTTAAAAAAGCTCGGAGCTTTGACGATAGTTTTTTTTACGTTTGAATTAAAATGGAGGGTAATTAGTGTTTTGCAGAAAATGCCAAGAAATGATTTTTATTTTTATTTTTCTCTAACCAGACCTGAAAAACAAGTCAGGGATTCTAGGATAGCGTAGATTAGATTCCAGGACATTGCTAATTTTGTTCCAAATTTTAGGGTGGTCCAAATTGCCTCACATATATAAATGTGTTAATTGTTAGTGAGAGAACCAAAATTTTCGAAAATCTTGAACCCTGTCGTTTTTTTTTTGAGGCAGTTACCTGTTTTGAAATTTTTGCAATATCAATTTTTTAAAAAAGCTCGGAGCTTTGACGATAGTTTTTTTTACGTTTGAATTAAAATGGAGGGTAATTAGTGTTTTGCAGAAAATGCCAAGAAATGATTTTTATTTTTATTTTTCTCAAACCAGACCTGAAAAACAAGTCAGGGATTCTAGGATAGCGTAGATTAGATTCCAGGACATTGCTAACTTTATTCCAAATTTTAGGGTGATCCAAATTGCCTCACATATATATAAATGTGTTAATACAGGAGGGGGTTATCTCCGTCTCTGAATCCTCTGCGAATCGAATCGATTTCTCGCGATGACCTGCTCCTGGTGCTCCTACATACTCTGTGGTGCACTCGCACTGAGGTTGATACGTAATACAACTCTGTACTCTTTCTCTGTGTGTGTGTGTGTATTCTTCGAACGGTACACAAAATGCACTTGCGGATCGATAAAAAGGAGCAATTCGCGGTTTATTACTTCGGCGAAAAAAAACGATCTTTAAATTTCACAGTCGTATGAAAGAAAGAACCTCGGAAAAAACATTAAATTTCTTTGTTCAATAAATAATGAATAATGAAATTGAATAAATAATTAATAATAATATGGGTAATTCCATGTCAAATTGACCCCGAGTTAGGATCGACCCCTTTCAATTTCCATGAAATTTGGTTAGAAGTTTTCGTTCACAATGAAACGAAGTTTCACCAAAGGAAAAAAATTTAAAAAATTTTCTTCGAAAGATATGCAAAATTCAAAATTTTTCAAATCTTCCAAGTTTATTTTTTAAATATTTCGAAAACTATTATAGTTACGAAAAATCGTTCTGAATTCGTCTGAAAGAGTATACTTAGGGCTACGAAAAAAAAAAAATATTCTGAAAAAAAATAATGAAAAATGATGAATTTGGAGAATTTTGAATTTTCAAAAATCGTGAAAATTCAAGTTCCGTATCAAATTTTTGGTTCAATTTTTGTAATATAATACCTTGTACCGATCTTAAAATATCCTGAAAATTTCAGGTACTGTTTTTTTTATTTCAAAAATATAAATTTTTGAATTTTGGTAACAACATTTTTTTTACCAAAATACTGTTACTTTGACTTTGTCTTACATGCTCAAAATTACAAAACTGCATTAATGCTCAACTTTACTTAACTGAGAGGTAAAAAAAATTGTTTTTAACGAAAATTCAAAAATTTATATCTTTGAAACAAAAAAGCACCATCCGGAAAATTTCAGGCTCTTTTAAAATCAGTACAGGGTATTATATAAAAAAAAATTGACCAAAAATTGAATGTTGATCGTGGATTTACACGATTTAAAAAAATCAATAATTCATATTTAAAAAAAAAACGAAAAACACTTTTCTGAGAATTTCAGGATCTTTTAAGATCAATACAAGGTATCATATTAAAAAAATTGAACCAAAAATTTAATACGAAACTGGGATTTTCATGATTCTTGAAAATTCAAAATCCTCCAATTTCATCATTTTTCACATTTTTTTTCGGAATATTCTTTTTTTCTTAGCCCCAAGCATACTGTTCAAGACGAATTCAGAACGATTTTTCGTAACTATAAGATGACGAGATATTTAAACATAAACTTGAAATATTTGAAAAATTGTGAAATTTTGAATTTTGCATAACTTTCGAAGAAACTGACCAAATTTCATCGAAATCGAAAGGGGTCGATTCCAACTCTTGTTTGATTTGACATGGAATGACACATATATATTCAACAGTAATAATAATAATAGTCAATGATAATATAATAATAAATATATAATAAATTTAACCTTCCGTGGTCACACGGGGTCAAAACGACCCTACGATTACTTTTCTCTTTTCTTCTTTATGAATTTTTTTGAATATACATTCTTATAAACGAATTATTAATACATCAACTAGAATGTTTGAAGGATGTTCTGTAAATTTTTGAGAGTTTTCCAACCGATTGTTTGGTCACAATAATTGTTCAAAAATGAACAAGGTCAAATCGTCCCAAATAAGTGTGACCACGGAGGGTTAATAATAAAATCAGAACTGTCGTTCGAAAAAATCTTAGATATTTGGTTTATTTTATCAATTGAAGAAACTTTTTTGAAAAATCGATTATTCACGATAAAAATATATTTTTCTATGTTTATTCCGGACACTTTTTTTGGTAAAAAATTTGACTTCGAAATTACATCACGATACCTTTTTGCCCTACAAATTCTTCGTGAATTTTTCAAAACCCGAGAATATTTTCCGACTCATCCCGAAAGTTTCGAACACTTCCGGCGCAATCTTGAGATTTTGTGTGATAGAGCTCTGCGGGTCAAAGTGGCTCAAAGTCGACCTAAAGTGTTCGACCTCCTGCTCACGTCTACCGGGCTCTTTCGATACCGGAGTTGTTCCCTGTATTTTCCAATAATTATGCAAGGCCATCGGTGGTTGAGCCTCGCGGTATTACAGTCCCGGCGCCGTAGTGTCGGATGCCAATAATAAAGTTATATTCACCCTCCTTTTCTCCCTCTCTTTTCCTAGAACGATTCATCGATATCTTTATATATAGCTCATTCGCTTTATATATACATATGTATAATGATACCGGCATTACTAAATCGTTAAAATCGACGGTCACTATAATAATACTCGCTCGTGGTAAAATTTATCCTGGAGTATTTTCGCCTCCTCACACCCAGATCCTAGTCAAGCCAAATAAATTTTTTTAGTCGTAGGCCGGCCTAATACAACTCTATTCATGTCAACGACATTTTTTTTTTGAATGACCTACTAGGAAAATATATTGCGATATAATAAATTTTTATTTAATATTAATAAATATTATTTCAAACTGAACAAATATGTATTTAAATGAAAGAATTTTTTTTTAATATTTACACAATATATATTTTTAAACATTTCAATCTTTCAATGTATAGCTACACATATGAAGGCTACAATTTCGTAAAGCTTCGTCTTTTCTTTAACAGAAGGGAAAAGAAAAAAAACCCTTTTTTATGGGAATTAGTGATGGGCGATAAAGTATCGATATTTGGAATATCGATACTCTTTGACCCAAATATCGATATTTTGTATCAATTCTTGGCGTTACGATATTTTCAAGTATCGATACGCAATACATAAATATCGAAATTTCGATACAACCGATTTTTATTGAGTTTATGTTACCAGCTGTGGCAAAAAATTACCGGTTTTGTTACCGACTGAGGTACAAACGACATTTTGTTACCAACTGAGGTAAGAAACTACAGTTTTTTGTTACCGACTGAGGTATAAAACTACTGTTTTTATTTCGAACTGAGGTTTGTTTGCATTTTTATTTGAGTATCGATATCGGTGATATCGATATCGCATTCCCGATATTACACCTGTATCGATACTCAGACCACCAATACGTATCGATACCAAATATCGACACATTCATCAAATATTGCCATCACTAATGGGAATCCTTCTCGGGGATTCGACCATCTTGCGTTTTGCCGCCATGTTCAATGTATTAGATATCCATACTGAAAAATAAGGATATCAATAGACGAGCTTGGAAATGATATAGGCGTCGAGAGGCAGGTTCGCTTGTGCGAGAGGTAGCCACCTGGCGGATTTTTGGGGTACTGACGAATCTGCAGATATGATCGGATGAGATTACAGGTGAATAGGTATTTAGTAACAACGAATAGAATTTTTCTTCAACGCCTGTTTCTCGATGACAGGGAATTCAAATAAATAAATATAGTGGAAGTAAATATCGCCCAAAATTGGATGGAAAGAAAATTTTCTTTAAAGTAACTAAAAAATAATCAAATACTAAATGATTATAGTACCTACGACTAGATCTTTTTTCTGGGTGCATAAAAGAAGCTTTGTGACGATTAAACGATCTTATTCGAATTTTTTATCCATAAATTTTTGTATTAACACTTAAGTGTTATGAGGGTCCAAAAATCATTTTAAAAAATGTTTAGAAAAAAATGGAACTACGACCCCCTTCATGTTTAATATCATTTTTCGAAATTTAAACTACTGGCATGAGGTTTATCGGTTTTTATGTTTGAGTTTTTATTTTTTTAAGTAAAATTTGTATTATTTTGGGACTCTTGTCAAAAATAAATCTACGTTTAATATAATTTTTGGAAAATTTGAGCCACCGCTAAAACGTTTATTGAATTTTTAATCTGAAATTTTTGTTTATTTAAAAAAAATTTTTGGACACTCATAGTCCAAAAATCTAGAAAAGTCGTAAGTGTCTTTATCTTTGAGTTCGATATTATTTTTCGAAATTTTAAGCCACTGGTACAATTTTTATCGAAATTTAATTTGATTTTTTTTTTAATTTCTAAATTAAAATGTCTATCATTTTTGGACACTTATAGTCGCAAGTGTCTAAAATATCTCTATGCTTGATATCATTTTTGGAAAATTTAAACCACTGGTGTAAATTTTATCGAATTTTTTAATTAGAGTTAATATTCAATTTTTAATATTCTTAAACACGGCGGATGGGAGTGAAGATTTCCAGACATTAAGCTGAATTTTTATTTGCCACTAAATTTATCGACAATCGATCAGCAATGTCATATTGTATAAAATTTGATTTTTTTTAAAAATATCCATTAAAAGTAGAACTCGAACAATTTTTGAGACATTGAAATCTCCATTGCGCGAAACAAGTAATAAATTTGATTAATTGATTGATTAAATTAATTTTTAAATTGATTTTTTTTCTTTAAATTTCTAAATTAAAATGTCTATGATTTTTGGCACTTCCAGTCATAAGCGTCTAAAATATGTTTATGTTTAATATCATTTTTTGAAAAATTACACCACTGGTGTAAATTGTATCGAATTCTTAATTCGAATTATTTAACAGATTTTTATTCAATTTTTAATATTCTCAAAAATAGCGGATGATAGTACAGTTCAAGCAAATTTCCACACATCATGCTGAATTTTTTTTCGCTACTAAATTTATCGAAAGTTGATCCACAATTTCGCATGGCATAATTTTTTTTTTTTTTTTAATATCCATTAAAAGTAGAACTCGAATAATTTTGAAGGCACTTAAATCTCCATTGCGCGAAACAAGTACTAAGTTAAAGGCAACCCCTTGCTAATCGTAAGAAGCAAAATAAGGATTTTGGATGTTAAAAAAAAAACAACCTTGGTTCCTAAATATTTGACTACGTGACTTCGTCACCAGAGCAAACAAAAAAACCATGCTTATGCAAATTAGGTCCGTCTGTTTGTCAGCAATTAAATAAACCTAATGCATGACCGATGGTGTTGGAAAAATCGATTTTCGAGGGGAAAGTGTTGGGGAGAGAGTCTCGAGGGTTGTTTCACAAGCGGCGTTTGCTTTGGCTCGATGGTCGGTCAAGATTATTGTCGCGGATCTCACACTAACACACACATACACACACACACACACACACACACACCCACACGCGCAGTGTGGCTTTTTGTGAATATATAGGGGCGGCAATCGGACGACGGCCGGTTGCGTGCACCCTCAGAAACGACCCCCTGGCTGCCACGGCCAGTTCACGACGTTTTTCTCCCTCACACAGACGCTCACAATCCTAAAACCCATTGCCCGACTGACCTGCCAGTCTCAAGCACGCCTCGGCGAGGATCAACCCCGAGGGACAGAGGGAGGGAGGAAAAGACTTCCTCCCTGCAGACACAAGAAAATAAAACCATTCGCATAACGACTGGTTAGCAAGTAAAAAGACTCAATTACAATGGTTAACCCAATCAAAGTCGAGCCCTTTTGTTGGCCAGTTGGGGAAGCAACGATTAGAGGCAGAAGGGCTCAAACCACTCAAAGTTCTGACTAAAGTGTCGTCAGCTAAGCCCTTGCGTTTGTTAGCCCTGGGGAAACATGCATACCAAAGAGTTTAGGAAGCAAAAGGTCTTAACCTACAAAATCATCAGCGGCTATACCCACCTTGGTCGAGGCCCTTTGTCCTCGCAAGTTCCTCCAGATTCAGACACACGAATCGACTTCGGGAAGGCAAAAGAACTTAACCCACTTCGTTCGGTAGCTAGACTGATGCCAGATAAGCCCTTTTACAGGCTAGAAGTTGCATTGAGCAAATACTCTTTAACTCCTCCTCGCACGTACGAGTCTCGACTCTCTAATAAGCGTCTGGGCGCTCTCTCTCTCTCGCACGACTCTCCTTGTAGCAATATCAAGGACCGTCGATCAAAAGGGCCAAACTCGCGTGACTAAGGATGGAGCGTGACGCGACTGAAAGCCCTTTTGTTCGCGATCAAAGGGACGTGACACGGAGTCAAGTGCGCGCGCCGAGAGAAAAGTAAGTGAGTATTAAAAAAAAAAAGAAAAAGAAGTGGTTATATACACGTATAACCGGGATGAAGGGTGAGGTTTGCGACAGCCTACAAAGTAACCAAGTACACTGCCACTCTGTTAAACGTGTTCGTACGTCACCCCGTGACCTTGCCCTTGGTCAAATGAATATCCTTTGTTACGTGAGGTTCAACGGAAAAAGAAAAATTAAGAATGATCCCTCGGTTTACACCGAATTATACATTTGTACCCTCGTTTTAAGGGGTTACCTAGGTGGGGCAAAAAATTGCATTTTTAGAGATGCTTTCATTCCATAGGATTAGCTTTTAGCTAATAATCCTGGAAAATTTCATTGGAATTCCTACAATTGAATGAGCTAAAATTTCCAAGCCACAGAACTAGCTTTTAACTAATAATCCCGAAAAGTTTCATTGAAATTCCTAAAATTGAATGAGCTACAATTTCCAAGCAACAGAACTAGCTTTTTACTAATAATCCCGAAAAGTTTCATTGAAATTTCTACAATTGAATGAGCTACATTTCTCAAGCAACAGAATTAGCTTCTAGCTAATAATCCCGGAAAGTTCATTTAAAATTCCTAAAATTGAATGAGCTATATTTTCCAAGCAACAGAATTAGCATTCAGCTAATAATCCCGGAAAGTTCATTTAAAATTCTCAAAATTGAATGAGCTATATTTTTCTAGCAATAGAATTAGCTTTTAGCTAATAATCCCGGAAAGTTTCATTGAAATTCCTAAAATTGAATGAGCTTCATTTTCCAAACAACAGAATTAGCTTTTAGCTAATAATCCCGAAAAGTTTCATTGAAATTCCTAAAATTGAATGAGCTACATTTTCCAAGCAATAGAATTAGCTTTTAGCTAATAATCCCGGAAAGTTTCATTGAAATTCCTAAAATTGAATGAGCTACATTTTCCAAGCAATAGAATTAGCTTTTAGCTATAATAATCCCGGAAAGTTTCATTGAAATTCCTAAAATTGAATGAGCTACATTTTTCAAGCAATAGAATTAGCTAATAATCTCGGAAAGTTTCATTGAAATTCCTAAAATTGAATTAGCTACATTTTCCAAGCAATAGACTTAGCTTTTAGCTAATAAATCCGGAAAGTTCAATTGAAATTCCTAAAATTGAATGAGCTACATTTTTCAAGCAACAGAATTAGCTTTTAGCTAATAATCCCGGGAAGTTTCATTGAAATTCCTAAAATTGAATGAGCTACATTTTCGAAGCAATAGAATTAGCTTTTAACTAATAATCCCGGAAAGTTCAATTGAAATTCCTAAAATTGAATGAGCTACATTTTCCAAGCAACAGAACTAGCTTTTAGCTAATAATCCCGGAAAGTTTAATTGAAATTCCTAAAATTTAATGAGCTACATTTTCCAAGCAACAGAATTAGCTTTTAGCTAATAATCCCGGAAAGTTTCATTGAAATTCCTCAAATTTATTGAGCTACATTTTCCAAGCAATAGAATTAGCTTTTAGCTAATAATTTAATTGAAATTTCTAAAATTGAATGAGTTAAATTTTCCAAGCTGGAAAGTTCTTTAAAAAAGTAATAAAAAATGGGAAAATCAAGATGGCGGTAATTTTGACACCGACAAATCGTTTAAAAAAAATCGCGCAGATTTTAGAATCGCCAAAAACTTTTGTTTTCTAAAAATCAATGTACACACCGAAGGATTTGAGGCTATGTAATTTTAGAAGATCCAAAAAACTGCCACTTACCCAAAATTTCAATGCCAATGCGGAAGTAGTACGAAAAATTTGACCGCCCTTTGCTTCCGTGAGATTAATTTTTTAGGGATAAAGTACAATCTCAATGAGGAGCGCAAACCGAAGAAAACTTTTTTTTGGTGAATGTGCTCGCAAAAAAATCCCGGTGGAATTTCATCATTCTACAGACCCGCGTTTTATACTATTCGTTATTCAAACCCCTGGAAAAAAAGCTTTTAGCTCAATGCTTTTTCGCCATTCGGAGGTCGCGTTTTGTAACGAGAAAATTAATTTTATTCCCCCGCTTCCGTTTCGCGCATAACCAACGAGGGGAGGTGAAAAGGGAGGGCGAAACGGGGCTAATAATGATTTCCGGGTTGACAGAGAGAGAGAGAGAGAGAGAGAGAGAGAGAGAGAGAGAGAGAGAGAGAGAGAGAGAGCGAGATGTATGAACATTTTCCATTAAGGAACTTTGAAAATGTAAATGGCACCTTTTATCGCCTTTTCATGACCAATAAAAGTTTGCGCACCTTCTTAAACACGTTTGTTTTTTTTTTATGAAAAAAAAATACAAAAACAACAATACAGCTGTTTTTGCGGAACGTGTGCTGCTGGTGACAGTGGTCACGTTTCACGCTGCATTAATTCAACGCCGGCCGTGTTTGGCCGTGTTTTTCGGTTTTCCGGAAAGCGTTCATCGGGAACCGAGAATGAGGAAAAAATGCGGAAGAACAAGCGGAAACAAAGCGAATAAACAAACGCGTTTTATATAGCGCTGACATTCGAATCAAAAATGACATAAGAATGATGTTTAAACAGTAATTTCAAAAAATTGACATTTAAAAAAAATATGTTTCAAGAATATTTACTAAAATATTTGTCCCAACAATAATCATAATTTATCTAAACAAATCCCTGAAAATCAGGAAAACATGAACATTTGCTTCCAAGTCTTTTTCCACAATTCCCAAAACTTTTCTCATGAGGAAACAACAATTGATCTCCATACTTGATAACAAAAAAGAATCTGCAGCTTTTTAATTTGCAGTACTTTCATCAATATTTCGAATTTCAACGTTAATTATGATTGAATGTGCAATAGGAGATGGAGTTCCGAGAGGAACGAATTCTTTCATGCATAAAAAAATAATGGCTTGTTAATTTGTCGATAAATTACACAGCCACACAAAAAGAAAAAAAATTAGGCCTGGGGGTCTGCCTATGTACACTAGACTGGTCGTTAAAAATTAAATTTTTTGCGACGCCCCCTAAAAAGCTTCCGTTTGATGAAAAAACTCGAGGTACATTTTTTTTTTTTTTTTTTAGTTAAAAATAACACGTGCCGCAAGACGATTTGAGTTGATTTTCATCGAAGAACAATTTTTTTTTTACAAACGGCTGGACCGATTTGAAAGGAATTTGGACACGTTACAAAGGTATATAAAGGCCATTTTTAGAAAAAATAACAGTTTATAATCTTCATAATAATTAATAAAAACAGTTAATTTTTTCGGTAATTATTTGTTTTTCCCCAGGATAATGTTCTGGCACAATTATGAAAATAATTTTTTTTGTGTTTTACTATTCCATATAATGTCTTCAAATTTTAAATTGATCAAAGAGGTACTTCATATTTAAAAAAAAAGAAACTCATTTTTTAATGTAAATTTTTTTTAATTTTTTGTGTATGAAGTACCTCTCCGATCAATTTGAAATTTGGAGACATTATGTGGCATAGTAAACCACACAAAAAAAATTATTTTCATAATTGTGCCAGAACGTTATGCTGGAGAAAAAAAATAATTACCGAAAAAATTAAGTGTTTTGATTAGTTATTATATGAAGATTATGAGCTGTTATTTTTTCTTAAAATAGCCTCTTTGTAACCCAGCACGGCAGGGTTTAGTTATAACCTCAAAAACACTCCAAAATTAAGTTGCTTTTTAAATATCTTGAAAACGATTATAGTTACGAAAAAATCGCTCTGGGTTCATCTTGATGAGTATACTTGTGGCTACTAAAAAAAAAATAATCCGAAAAAAATTTGAAAAATGACAAATGTGGAGATTTTTGAATTTTTATAAATCTTTTTTTTTAATATAATCCCTTGTACTGATCTTAGAAGATCCTGAAGTTTTCAGAAAGGTGTTTTTTGTTTTTTCAAAACCATTAATGTTTAATTTTCAGAAATCGTGTAAATCCACGATCAACATTAAATTTTCGCTTAAATTTTTATTATATAATACCTTGGACTGATCTTAAAAGATCCTGAAGATTCCAAGATCTTTAAAGAGCACTTCAAGGTATTATATAAAAAAAAATTTAACAAAAAATTTAATATTGATCGTGGATTTACACGATTTTTTAAAATTCAAAAATTCATATTTTTGAAAAAACAAAAACACCTTTCCCAAAATTTCAGGATCTTTTAAGATCAGTACAAGGTATTTTATAAAAAAAAATGAACCAAAAATTTAATGTTGATCGTAGATTTGCACGATTTTAAAAAATTCAAAATTCTCCAAATTCATGATTTCTCAAAAGAAAATTTCGGAATATTTTTTTTTTTCGTAGCCACAAGTATATACTCTTCAAGACGAACCCAGACCGACTTTTTCGTAGCAATAATAGTTTTCGAAATATTAAAAAAATAATCTTGATTTTGTAGTGTTATTTTTTATGGTTATAACCAAACCCTGACGTGCTGGGGTTAAACCAACCTCGGATTCGGATTCAGCGACCCCAAAAACATATAGTATACATAGTCAGACCCCCAGGCCGAATTTTTTTTTTTAATTTTGTGTGGCTGTGTTATTTATAATGCTTTTTTATATTCGATTTTCGTGCACCTTTCACGGGTTTATATGTCGATTAAGCCGTGAATGTATATTTTGGGGACGTGGGCCAAGGGAGAATGTGAACCGCAGAACCGGTAATGGCTAATTGGAAAATTGAGTTTCGGGAGAAAAAAAAAGGTTCGCTCCCATCCTCCCTTTTGGGCCTGTGTTCTCTCTTTTTTCGATTTTCCCTCTCTTTCTCTCCCCCTTTCTTTCTTTCTGTCTCTCTCGCGGTTACGTAGTCTACTGACCTACATAAAGGCACACCGCTCATCGCGAACCCCTCCCACACTTTACGTGCCCATATCCATACGAATACCTGAGCGCATACAGATTTAGAACCAGAGGCAGCCGTTCAATCGATAGGCATATACTATATTTCATAGGGGTGTGCATACGTATGGGGCATTCCACGTCAAATTCCGCGGTCATCCGCCTGACCCCCTCGGATTTTGATGTCCAATGAATCGTGGGTTTCGTTTGGCCCAAAATATGACCTCAAATTTTAAGACATTTTTATTTTATTTTTTGAGGGTTGCCGGAGCTAAAAAAATCATTAAATTGAGGAAAACATAAAGAGGTGCTATTTTGAAATTAATGACATTTTTTTCACAAAAACTAGGGACCAAAACAGATATTTATCTCATAGTTCGAAGATGGGCCAAAAATAATTACTATTTTTTTGTTTGTATTTTAATTTTTTTTTAAATATAATTTCTTATTTTGATTTTTTTTGTAGTGAAAATAACAATAACAAAAAATTTTTTCTAGTCAAACTTGATTTTTTTTTCTTGGTTTAAGGGTGAAACGACAACATTTTTCGAAAATTTATTAGCCTTGGTGACCTGAAATAAAACGGATGATTCAAACACAATTAAAATATTAAAATTGAAATAAAATACTTATTTTTGGCCCATTATCGAACTATGACGAAAATATCTGTTTTAGGCCCTAGTTTCTGTGAAAAAAATTTGATAAATTTGAAAAAGGCCTCTCTTCATGTTATCCCTCAATTTAATGATTTTTTAGCTCGGGTGACCCCTAAAAAATAAAATAAAAATTTCTATAAAATTGAGGTCATATTTTGGGCCAAACGTAACCTACGATTCATTGAACATCAAAATCCGAGGGCGTCAGGCCGATGACCGCGTGATTTCGCGTAGAATGCCCCATATAAAAATATATGTGTGTGTGTATATAGCGATAGAAATGCACAATTTAACCGTGTAAAACGTGTACAAGTAGCGAGATAGACGGCGGGCCGGTCGTACATCTGCCCGACTTTATCATATTCTTCATCCCAATGTGTCCCCCCCCCCCCCTCTTGAGGTCTACTTTGGAAGGTCAAAAAAAAACAAATTTTCAAGATTTTTTTTCTCAGCTCCTTTATCAGCCCGTAGTAAAAAACTCCATTCGTCGCCATTGAAAAATCCCCATTCATTCCCCATTGCCAAAATAACCAACGGAGATCAATGCCGAATTGCCTAAGGGGATTTTCGCCATTGAATTCCCCATTTGAAATAGAATGCGGATTTTCCAATGAGGATTGACTTCCCCATTTGAAACGGAATGGGGATTATCCTATGGGGATTCAACGAAGAAAATCCCCATAGGCAATTCGGCATTCATCTCCATTGGTTTTTGTAGGCAATGGAGAATGAATGGCGATAATCAATGGAGATTCTTTCATATAGTAAAAAACGCCATTAGTCACAATTGAGAAATCGCCATTCATTCCCCATTGCCAAAATAACCAATGGAGATGAATACCCAATTGCCCAAGGACATTTTCGCCATTGAATTCCCCATTTGAAATCGAATAGGGATTTTCTAATGAGGATTGATTTCCCCATTCCAAACGGAATAGAAATTATCCCATGGGCATCAGTCGGCAAGAACTCCTTGCATGGATTTTTTGGACACCGACTTCTGCTAATATTCCGTGCTCACACTCGTCTAGATAAGCATACTCTTCGCATAATCCGTATGGGAGTTCAGCGGGTTGCCGTTCTACGACATCTCGCGCCAAGTCTCGGAACTAACGCGACGCGGTTTCCAATGGACATCTTTGGGTAATGCTGATCATTCAGTGCATCCGTATTTACTTCCCAATGGACATCATTGGGTAAAGCTGATCATTTCGTTCATCAGCATTTGCTTTCCAATGGGCATCATTGAGTAATGGTGATCATTCGGTTCATCCGCATTTGCTGTCCAATGGACGTCATTGGGCAATGGTGACTTTTCAATGGATATCCATTCACTGATCAATGGTCGTTCCTATACGCCATTGAAAAATGCGGAAATCTCAATGGGTCCCCATTCATTGTCCAATGGAGTCGTATGAGGACCATTGGTTGCCATTGGCGATTCAATGGAGTTTTTTACTACGGGAGATGACTATAAAACTATTATTACAGCATTGTTTCGTTCTTCAAAAGTACAAAACAAAAATTTATTTTTCACTTCGATTCTTTGAATAATTTATAAAAGGTGCCAAAGTCGAAAAGGTCTTGTCTCATGGCCGACAGTTAATTTCAGGATTGGCAAGTCTGAAACGAAAAAATAAAAAAGCATTTTAAAGAGGAAGGTTTCTTACACAACAGTTAACCTTCGTTAATGAAAAATCGATTTAAAAAAAATGGCGGATGTTTGAAATGAAAATAAAAATTTCAATTTGTTACAATTTATTTGAAACATCCGTCATTTTTTTTTAAATCGATTTTTCATAAGCGGTGGTAAATTGTTGTGTAAGAAACCTTCCTCTTTAAAACGCTAGACGGTATTTTGGGCTTGCAACCCTTCGAGTCACCCGGTACAAAATTTTAAAAAAGATTCTTAATTAGTAAGAATGTCCTCATATATGAGGGATTCTCCGTCAATTCAGCCACTTTTTTTTCGACCATTTCAAATCTGCCCCATAATTGGTTATATCAAAGTACTACTAAAAGGCATTCTATGTGAATTGTTTCAGATTTTTTAATTCAACATTTTAGAAAATACCATTTTTTTCCAAATGAATATATCTCGGAAACTTGAAGTAATTGAAAAAAAATGTCTCCACATAAAAGTTGTAGTTTTGTATTATCTTTCGAGCGGATGACTTGAGATAATTTTTACGTTCCCATAACGATTCCCGAGCGATTTTTTTGAAATTCAGTATTATTTTTCGTTTTCATTGAATGTATCCTCACAAAAAAATTCAGCTCAATACATACAAAATTACAAAAGTTAGAGAACGTACAAATTTTTTGCGAAAAATTAACATTTTTTTTTAAACCGAACCTGTTGGGCGATTTTTTCCAAATTCAATCCCAACCGTCCCTATTATAAAGAGTATCTGTACATAAAATTTCAGAGTGATAACTGCAAAATTACGAAAGTTAGACGACCCACAAACATTTTACAAAAAAATTAAGGTCTCGCCAAATTGACAATTATTTTGCAATTTTAACAAAATTTGCACTAAGTATAGAGACATACATGGTCTATTTGTATACGAAATTTCAAGTCGATCGCCCAAACCATTCTCAAGATATATTCATTTTAAGGAAAACACAAAGCGTACACACACACACACACACACACACACACACATACACGCATACATACGTCCGGACATTTTTTCTACATGTGTTTTCGGACGTTTTGGGACATTTTGAACATACTGACATGAAAATCTCGAAAAAAAATTTTTTTCATGAAAACAAAGCTTCCTTTATGAGGAAGCAAAAAAGGTAATCAACGAGAAAAAATGTCAGAAAATTTTTAAAAAAATTTCGACACTGTGAATATTTTTCAATAAGGTAATTCAATTTTTTAAAATTATTTGTGGATTTTTTTTTATTTTCTACTGGCAGAAGTGACATGGATAACCTCATATGTAGATTAATAAATTATAATTATCGAGAGAATTTAGTATTCCTAAATTGCACGATATTCAAAGTAGAATCCCTTTATCGATCTCCAATTGATATTTTTTCGATAAACACGTGATTGAAATTACTTTATTTCGTAATTCACATCTCACTCATTGCAATGTCACTTCATCATATGCCAGATACGAGCCCCTCGTCGAGGGGGAGGGAAGTTAAATCCTTCGTCTTTCCTCGTTAGTATTCATAGTTTGGCTGCAGCTTCAATTGAGCACGAGCCCGTTGATTGGAAATAGAAAGGGTTCGGAGGGGCAAAATCAATTTGAATGTCCTGATGCGCGACGCAACTCGTATATGAAAATTCCTTACAAAATCAAACACTCATCCCCCCAACCTTTAGCGATAATGTTTGGATCCACCAATTTAGCAATCATTATCGATCTGGATTCATCGAAAAGATAGCGGCGAAAAAATTAGGCTAAACTTTGTCGCGTGAGAATTATAAAAATTGAGGATGCAAATTTCATTTCCTGGCGAATGCTTCGTACATTCTTGTCTGGGTCCAGATGTACTTTGTAAATTCGCGAAATATATGTATGATGAATGCGAAAAATATGGATTTTCGACGCATCCCTAACGAGAAATGCCGCAGAGTTTGGCATGGCTAAGCCTTGTGGATAATTAAATTCGGGGATTAATTAGTCGATGAGCTTGAGTACATATTTTTTTGGACATAGCTTCGCGGTTGACAAATTGACGATAAAAATCTGTTCAATCTCACGGAAAATATGGGATCATATATGAGGGATTCTCTGTCAATTCAGCCACTTTTTTTCGACCATCTCAGATCCCGTAGTAAAAAACTCCATTGAATCGCCAATGGCAACCAATGGTCCTCATACGACTCCATTGGACAATGAATGGGGACCCATTGAGATTTCCGCATTTTTCAATGGCGTATAGGAACGACCATTGATCAGTGAATGGATATCCATTGAAAAGTCAGCATTGCCCAATGACGTCCATTGGACAGCAAATGCGGATGAACCGAATGATCACCATTACTCAATGATGCCCATTGGAAAGCAAATGCTGATGGACCGAGCCATCAGCATTGCCCAATGGTGTCCATTGGAAGGCAAATGCTGATGAACGAAATGATCAGCTTTACCCAATGATGTCCATTGGGAAGTAAATGCGGATGCACTGAATGATCAGCATTACCCAAAGATGTCCATTGGAAACCGCGTCGCGTTAGTTCCGAGACTTGGCGCGAGATGTCGCTGGACGGCAACCCGCTGAACTCCCATACGGATTATACGAAGAGTATGCTTATCTAGACGAGTGTGAGCACGGAATATTAGCAGAAGTCGGTGTCCAAAAAATCCATGCAGGGAGTTCTTGCCGACTGATGCCCATAGGATAATCCCTATTCCGTTTGAAATGGGGAAGTCAATCCTCATTGGAAAATTCCTATTCGATTTCAAATGGGGAATTCAATAGCGAAATGTCCTTGGGCAATTGGGCATTCATCTCCATTGATTATTTTGGCAAT
Organism: Alloplasta piceator; assembly: GCA_946863875.1. NCBI lineage: Eukaryota > Metazoa > Arthropoda > Insecta > Hymenoptera > Ichneumonidae > Alloplasta > Alloplasta piceator. The sequence continues at coordinate 15,115,114 of OX333080.1, forward strand.
GGGGAATGAATGGCGATTTTTCAATGATGACGAATGAAGTTTTCTACTATATGAAAGAATCTCCATTGATTATCGCCATTCATTCCCTATTGCCTACAAAAACCAATGGAGATGAATGCCGAATTGCCTATGGGGATTTTCTTCATTGAATCCCCATAGGGTAATCCCCATTCCGTTTCAAATGGGGAAGTCAATCCTCATTAGAAAATCCTCATTTGATTTCAAATGGGGAATTCAATGGCGAAAATCCCCTTAGGCAATTCGGCATTCATCTCCGTTGGTTATTTTGGCAATGGGGAATGAATGGGGATTTTTCAATGGCGACGAATGGAGTTTTTTACTACGGGATGTGCCCCGCAATTGATTATATCGAAGTGCTACTAAAAGGCATTCTATGTGAATTTTTTCAGATTTTTTTATGGACTCTGGCGATTTTTTTGCGATATTGTAAGATATACAGGAAGACTCTGTAATTTTTTCAGCCGAATAAAAAGGGCTTTTTTTGAATAAAAAAATAATTTCCCCCTTTTTTGGTAAAAAATCAGCGTTATCGGAACGTAGAAAGTATTTCAAATATTCTGCTCGAATGCTAACACGAAACTACAACTTTTATGTATCGACATTTTTTTTCAGTTACTTCAAGTTTCCGAGATATATTCATTTGGAAAAAAACCGCGATTTCTAAAATTTTGAATTAAAAAATCTGAAAAAATTCACATGGAACGCCATTTAGTAGCACTTTGATATAACCAATTATGGGGCACATCTAAGATGGTCGAAATTAAAGTGGCTGAATTGACAGGGAATCCCTCATATATGGGGCACTCCACACCGATTCGACCTTGGCCTGACCCTTCACCTCTCCGATTTCGTCCACAATTTGTTATTGTTTTTTTAGTACCTCTGAAGAGCACTCGGGATTTTTTTCAATTTTTTTTTGGAGCGATTTGACTTAACTTTAATTTTATGAACAAATTATTCTTAACCCAAATTCAAAGATCTAAAAAAAATCACGAAAATCCCGTTTTTTATATGAAAAATTTCAAGCGTTGAGTCAAAGTGGGCGGGAGTTTCGTTCTGATTAGAGTGAGCTTTTTCGAATTTTTTTTTTAAATAGAAAAAGGACCCTGAATTGAGTGGGCCGTTATCCAAACAGTTTTGTATGAATTTAAGGCGTTAAAAAAAATGTTTGAATCAGGGGTCGCTCAATTCAGGTTTCTCTTTCTATTTTTTCAAACATTTTTTTCGAAAAGAGTTGTTTTAGACCCCTGTCCACTTTGGCTCAACGCTTAAAATTTTTTTCATAAAAAACGGGTTTTTTGTGAGTTTTTTCAGATTTTTTCAAATGAAAGTAAAAAAATAAAAAATTAAAAAAGAGAAATCTGCGTTTAGTGGACCCTTATCCAGACATTTTTTAAACACCTTCAATTCATACAAAAATGTTTGGATAACGGCCCACTCAATTCAGGTTCATCCTTGTATTAAAAAAAAAAAATCAAAAAAGCTTGTTATAAACAGAAGGAAAGCTCACTTTGGCTCAACGCTTGAAATTTTTAATGTAAAAAAAGAGATTTTTTTCAGATTTTTAAATTTGGGCTAAAAATAATTTGTTTATAAAATTATAGTTAAGTCAAATCGCTCCGAAAAAATCTGATAAAATTCCTGAGTGCTTTTCAGAGGTACTACAAAATCATAAAAAAATTGCAGACAACATCGGAGAGGTGAAGGGTCAGGCTCAGGTCAAATCGATGTGGAATGTACTGACAAAGAGTAAAACATTATTATATTTACTTGCTATTTGATAATAACCAAACCCAAATAAAAATAGTACAAATAAATGGTAAGAAGCTTTGTCTTATATCTAGTAAAAACCTTCATTTCACCAAATAGCAAGTAAATAAAAAAAAATAGTAAATAATCAGTAAATAAAAAAAATAATATACTGTTGTGAGCCAGTCTAATATATATTTATGGCAGTGAAAAAAATTAAAAAAATTGGGGAAAGTAAAAAAAAAAATTGTTCAATTTAGTGGGTAAAGTGGGAATCCACCCAAGGCGAGATCTCGTGGCGCCATCTGCGGAAAGTCTTTGCAACGTCTTCACGTTACCCGAACGTAGTTTTCTACCTCTCGCTCGTGCGGTTCTTCGATCGCAACGATGCTTCTGAAATTTCCCTTGCAGATTCCTTTATCGTGAATCCGTTCCCGCCTTGAATCGATTTTGAACGATGATTTGAAGAAAAAGAAAATCTTCCCCCAATTAAAAAGTTTCCCGCGCTCAATTGTTCAAAACCGCCCTCCCAATTTTTGTACAACATGAAAAATTGACATCACCACGCATTGTGAAAAATTAATTATAAGGGTTTGGGAGAAGGGATCTGAGTAAAGCTTTCGTTCCTTCTTCGCGATTTTTTTTTTTTTTTATCAGGTAACTCGAAGCTTCAACAATTTGGAACACAATTTTTCACCCCCGGGGCCATACTTTTTTTTTCATTTTAATTTATTACTGCCCAAATGGCGACTTTCAGAAATGCGCACGGACGTTAATTAATGTCTCGGTGTCTTTGATTTATTACCTACCCTAAATTAAATCGAAACGGGATCTCGTAAGTTAGGTCGTGTGGCCAACAGCTGGAAACAAGGGTTGGATGGGAGAATGGAATATACCGCGAGTGAGTGAGTGGTAATTCAAGAATCTGAAACAAGGGTTGCGCGACAGAAAGAGAGATAGAAAGGGTGCAGTTTAGTTTGAACGACGGTTTCCGCAGTGTTTACGTTATATCTAACCACTATATACAAATATAAATACAGATATACCGTACCATTATAAATGCAGTGGCGTTCAAAGGCTTGGGATCACTTTTGGAATTTTCAATCTAAGATGTTTTATTTATCGGTTCAAAAATCATGTAAGCAAATAATCTTAGGGGCTCTTTTCTATGAAAAAACTCATTGATATTGAAAATGGTCATTGCTTACGATTTCTGTATCAATATTCAGTCTTGTATATTTTTTTTGAAAAAAAGGAAAAAGAATTTATTCTTAGGCTGATTCAATAGTGGGAGATATTCAACTTTAATTTCATATTTTACATTTTTTCTTGGGTTGATTTTCGAATTATTATAGTTTTTGTAAAGGGGTTTTTTTTTCCGAATGTGTCATAAGCGATGACTATATTGTTGTCTCTCTTGGGATGGGAACTATATTGTTGATTTATCATTCTTGCCAGATTTTTTAGAAGGGCTTTTTTTAATGTGATTATTTTGAAAGAAGCTGTAGTAAAATAAATAACACATTATTTTTTTCCAATAGAATATTTGTTTGGAATGATTAAATTTGTACTTCCTTCACGCAAAGAACTATCATTTCTATAGTATACTTTAATAGTATACATGAATTATTAAAAATTAAAAAACTGGTTTTTCAAATGTTTTCTTATATTCGAATCTTCATAACTCCTAACTTTTTTCAAGTGCATAGTAGTAGTCGATGGCGTAATAGGTAGCGTGTTAGGTAGTTAGGTAGGATAGGTATGGTGGTAGGTAGGGTCGAGGGTTCGAATCTCGGTCGGACAGAGAAATTAGATCGGAGAATTAGCGCAGATTTGTCTTTTTTTCTATTTATCTCTTTTTGGGGTCACTAAACTATGCATGTTAAATTATTAGGCAAGGGCTATATATTTTTTATAAAATGTTTAACAACAATGAATAAACACGCATTTGATTGAATCAATCATTTTTCCTGATGATTGGACTAATTAATTTGTTGATTCAACAAATTTTTTTTCTCAGTGCTTCCTGTATTAAGGATGTTAAGTCCCTATGAAATCTTTTAATGTTAATTGTTCAATAAATAGCTTCTTAATCGTCGTGAAATTTTTACACGACCTCCTGAATACTTCATGTAAAAACATATTTAATTTTCAGAATTCTATCATCATTACTTTAACCTCCTTAAGAGTTAAAATGAAAAATTAATTGAAAACAGTTTTTTTTTGCATTTTGGCTAAAATTCAGTCGTTCACTACAATAGCTGTAATTTATTTTCTAGTTATGCGGCTTTAAAAAAATTTTTTTTCTTAATTTTTCCTGCAAACGAGATATTTTTTTTTGTCTTAAGCAATCGGATCTCTTACCTCATCTACACGGATTTTTCGATGAAAAAGCCATGTAGATGAGGTTTTTCGATGAAAAAGCCGTGTAGATGAGATAAGAGACCCGATTGTTTAAGATACAAAAATATCTCGTGTACAGGAAAAATGAGAAAAAAAAAATTTTGTGAAAAAAAATCTGAAAAAATTTCATTGAATCCGGAATGATTGTATGCAACTTTTTACTTTCTTAGTGATTTCACGAAAACCCAGTAGTTTCAGAGTTACGCTACATTTTATAAATATGCTCGTTTTTTGCAAAAAATTGAATATTTTTACAAAAAAAAATCGTACAAAACTTTTTAAGAAACTAAATTGAAGCTAATACTTCCCGCCACAAGTTTTTCATGCGAAAAACAGTCGAAACAAATTTTCATGGGTCGTGCGCCAAAATTACAATGCCAAAAAAAAAAGCCGGCAAGCGGCCATGTTTCAAAGGGCGTAACGGGTTTGAAAAAAATCGCAAAAATTGTTTGGAAAAAATGAAATGAAGCCGAATATGTCCCCTTTAAAACGCCGCTTGACGAATCAAAATATCTTCATTTTTTAACGAGCACCGAAACTTTTTGTGCGGCGTGGAATCGGGGCGAGCGTTTCCAAACTTGTGGTCGGGAGTGTATACATTAGGGTGATTCGTTTCAGGGCAACTTTTTTTTTGACCCATCGTGCCCGAAAACCTTTAGTTAACCTTTAGCTTATAAGGCTTTTTTGTAGCAAATTACTTTCTCTACAAAGTTCTCATTTGAATTTTTTCGATATATCCAATAGCTTAGGCGTTACAGCCGTTTGAATAGATATTTTCATACAATATTCACTTGAAACAATGACACCGCTGAAACGGTTGAATTTACGGCCATGGCTCAATGAACTTTATTGTAGCGTATCATATTTCCTATGAAAACCGACTTGGAAAATATCGCGATATCAAAATTCGCGGAATGGTAACACTGACGATGAGAAATTTTTTTTTCTCAATGTTAATCAAATGGGAAACCTTCAATTTTGATTCGCGACCTCTAAATATTTTTTGACACCACCCCCCTTTCACGAAACTTCGTTTTTTGGCACCAACTAAAGGTTTTCGGGCACGACGGGTCAAAAAAAAACGTTGCCCTGAAACGAATCACCCTAGTATACGTATAACATTAGGGCGATTTTTTTTCGACTTTTTTTAATTTTCATCCCTCCCCACCCAAAATGCTGTTGCATATGTCTAAAAGAAACTACCCTGAAAGTTGCAGCCCTTAATATTAATATTAAGTACTCGCCCTTCGCGTGAAAAGATTTCCCATCTAAAATACACGTAAATAAAAAACTTTTTTCTTCAAATTGCTATAACTCCGCGGCATTTTATGGTATCATATTGTCCTTGGTCGCAATTTACGCAGAATTGAAAGTTTTTCAAAAGTGTCCTGAGCAGCATAAGTGTAATTTACGCTGGTGAGATGGTGCGAGTCACTAAAGTTGATTTTGACCCACACTTCTCGTTTTTTTGCTGTTATTTTTGAAATGATCAGCGTTATCGAAAAATTGCAAAAGAAAGTTTTGTTGGAAATTTAATTTCCTACAAAAAAGGTCCTTTAGACCTACTTGAGAAAATTGATATTTCTTGAGATATTGAACCTTAATTTATTTGCGGTATAAAATTTTTACGGTTTATCGAACCAAAAGTTCTTAATTGTTGATATTCCATATCATTTCGCCACTGGTGATATGATATGTGATATGGTGATATGATATAGAATATCAAAAAATTGAAACTTTTGGTTGAATAAACCATAAAAATTGTATACCAAAACCAAGTTAAGGTCCAATATCTCAAGAAATATCAATTTTCGCAAGTAGGTCTAAAGGACCTTTTCTGTAGGAAATTAAATTTCCAACAAAACTTTCCTTTGCAATTTTTCGATAACGCTGATCATTTCAAAAATAACAGCAAAAAAACGAGAAGTGTGGGTCAAAATCAACTTTAGTGACTCGTACCATCTCACCAGTGTAAATTACACTTATGCTGCTCAGGACACTTTTGAAGAACGTTCAATTCTGCGTAAATTGCGACTAAGGACAATATGATAGCATAAAATGCCGCGGAGTTATAGCAATTTGAAGAAAAAAGTTTTTTATTTACGTGTATTTTAGATGGGAAATCTTTTCACGCGAAGGGCGAGTACTTAATATTAATATTAAGGGCTGCAACTTTCAGGGTAGTTTCTTTCAGACATATGCAACAATATTTTAGGTGGGGAGTGAAAAAAATAAAAAAAGTAAAAAAAAAATCGCCCTAATATAACATATGTCAATGGGAATCGTTAACTTGCTCGGTATAGTTTCTTCGGTTTCTGCTAAGACGCCAGTCTCGTGCGCCAACGCGTCGCGTTTATAATCAAAGCTCGACTTCTCCCGCTACATATCTTTCTCCTCGTCGTCAATTTATTATTTATTCCGGGCATCATTAGCTCACCCACTCAGGACGAGAATGACAAAACAATCGGGCAGTGGGCGCCAAAGTGGTAATTAACGTTTTCATCTGTAAATTTGCGAGTTGTTGGCGAATCTACAACCAATTTTAACAATCGATCTCAATTAACACCAGCAAATATAAATATAATGAAATGACAATGATGCACACACACACACACACACACACACACACACACACACACACGCACGCACACACACACACACACGCACGCACGCACGCACGCACGCACACGCACACGCACACGCACACGCACACGCACACGCACACGCACACGCACACGCACACGCACACGCACACGCACACTCACACGCACACGCACACGCACACGCACACGCACGCACACACACGCACACGCACACGCACGCACACACACGCACACGCGCACGCACGCACGTGGCGCGCGCGCACAAAAGGTGAGTTCGTGCGTGAATATAGAGCAGAGGTGTTGAAAATGGACGCCACTAAACCTCGAAAACAAACCAATTCCATCGTGAGAATCGAAATGCCAGTGCGCGTAAAACTATGCCGAACTCGTTAGAATCAACAACGCTAAATCTCACTCTGAATCGACCGTACGAGGTTCTGTATTCGACGTTTGCAAAGCCTCCGCTCGATTCGTGATTCGTGATTCGAATGAATGGCAAAGATCGCGAGGCAATTCGTTAATCCTCTTTCCTATCCATGCGCATCAAATTGCAGAATTTACAGCACTTTTGTAAGCCGATGAGCAACAAAAATTAATCTACTCTGAATGTTGACAATTTAAAAAAAAAGAAAAAAAAATTTGCACGCACCTTCGTGACTCATTTCCATCGTTCGCCAAGTCTTCTGTATAAGTAATTCATTGAAGTCCTCTGGAATTTGCAATTTAATTATGAATTCCTGATAAAGAAAGTTCAAGGAACGATAAAAATGAATCGGGAAGCCAAGTGCAAATTTCCAATTCGCACTATTTTACAATATTACAGCACTGCAAAAGTTTTTTTAATATATACAATTTTTTGGAACCTCAATTCCTCAAGGGACTCTTTTCACACGCAGTGTTAATGATTTTTGTCACTTAGGGCATTTGTGTAAACAAATTGGGATCGAAAATTGCAAAAGTACCAAAACTACAAGATCAACGAAGTTTTTTGGAGAATTTCAAAGATTTTTCCAAGCTGAACGCATCAAACTATTCCTTCCAAATTTAACAACGATTCGTTCCGCTGTCAAGTGAACGGGCATCAAAATTAGCAAAAAAATTAAAAGTTTTTTTCGGCCATTTTCAAACTGCTTGAGAATGGGGCTGATATTGAGAAAAAATGTTTTTGATGAAAATTCATAAAAATTTTGATTTTTTGAGAAAAATATTTGGTAGATTCGTGTTAAGGTTGACAAAATACAAGGTTTGAAAAAAAAAAATTCAATTTTTTATTGCGAAAATTGAATCTGTCCACTAAAATAGGTGCACTGAGAGATTATTGAATCATTGAATTTGAGAACATGAATTTATTTATTAAATGAAAGTATTAATTCGATTATTTATTTGTTGAACCAAGAAAATCACTCTTCATTTAAAAAAATATTTTCACGGATCTATTACTCCATTATATTAAACTCTTATTTAATAGTAACAATTAAATGCATGATAGATTTGATTAAATTTTTATTCATTGGATTAATTACATTGATCGCATCATAAATATGAGATTATTTGGATCTAAAAAACGAATTCAATACGATATTATTTTTTTCGAAAAAATTATTTTTTTGCTATAAAGTCATTATTATTTTACGTCAAAAACTATTTTTATTTAAATAGATTTGATTGAATTTGTATTTATTAGATTAATTACATTTATCGCATCATGAACATTAGATTATTTAAATCTAAAAAACGACTTCAATACGAAATTATTTTTTTTGAAGAAACTTATTTATGGCATCATAAACATGAGATTATTTAGATCTAAAAAATGAATTCAATACGAAATTATTTTTTTCGAACCAAATTATTTCTTTGCAATAAATTCATCATTATTTTACTTCTAAACATATTTCTGTAGTATTTTCAATATTTATTAGATATAAAATTGGTTGTGATTATTTTGAAAGAAGCTGTAGTAAAATAAATAACACATTATTTTTTTCCAATAGAATATTTGTTTGGAATGTTACATTTTTACTTCCTTCAAGCAAAGAACTATCATTTCTATAGTATACTTTAATAGTATACATAAATTATTAAAAATTTAAAAACTGGTTTTTCAAATGTTTTCTTATATTCGAATCTTCATAACTCCTAACTTTTTTCAAGTGCATAGTGGTAGTCGATAGCGTAATAGGTAGCGTGTTAGGTAGTTAGGTAGGATAGGTATGATGGTAGGTAGGGTCGAGGGTTCGAATCTCGATCGGACGGAGAAATTAGATCGGAGAATTGGCGCAGATCTGTCTTTTTTTCTATTTATCTCTTTTTGGGGTCACTAAACTATGCATATTAAATTATTTGGCAAGGGCTATATATTTTTTATAAAATGTTTAGCAACAATTAATAAACACGCATTTGATTGAATCAATCATTTTTCCTGTTGATTGGACTAATTAATTTGTTGATTCAACAAATTTTTTTCCTCAGTGCTTCCTGTATTAAAAGACATGCATGTTTTGAATGATAAAATGTGTTGTTGATTCAAACAACATATTTAATATAATTGATAACATATTGTTAGTTTCAAGTAAATTCGTTTATTGAAACAGAAATTTATGGAATTGACTGAAAAAAATGAACCAAGTAAATATATAAGGGAACCAATTTAATATGTTTTGGCAAATAATGAAAAAAATGATTTTTTGCTTTCAAAACTTTATTTCATTGGTTCTAGTAAGTGTGTAACTTTTGTTCTACTCAAAATTTGTTCCTAACTAAATTTCGACTAAATTTCGAAAATAGTGAGAAAAGTGACACGATTTTAAAATGGTGACCAACAGTGACAATAGTGACAGCAACCCTGAAGAAAGAAGAAAACATAAAAAAAAAAACTTTCCCTCATCATTCCAATGACCGTCAAAATCAAGTAATCAATTGAGCCTCGTTTCTTTATTAAAAATTCTTCTCCCACTTTCTACCGACACGTTTGCCTTCAGGAAACTTTCAATCTCGAAATAAAAGGAAACATGAGCGGCGATAAAAAAGCATCGAAGGCAAGAGAGCCTCAAAGGAGCATAAATCAACCTCCGGCGGTGGAAGCGTTTCGTTCTTTTTTTCCCCTGTTTATTGAAAATAAATTACTAAAAAAAATCAGCAGCTGCAAAGCTCGGTGCAGAGACGAGGGAGAGAGAAAAAAAGTGAAGTGAGAGATCGTCCAGCTGTGAAAGAAACTCTTCGACTCTCTCTCTCTCTCGTGTTGCGCCTCTCTCCTTCTCACTTTTATCTTTCTCCCTCCTTCTGGATGCAGAAATTTTTTGATAGGATGGAAGATTAGGGCGATTTTTTTTTCGACTAATTTTTTTTTCCTCACTCCCAACCTAAAATTTTGTTGGATATGGCGGAAAAAAAATTCCCTGAAAGTTACAGCCCTCAATATTAAAATCAAGTACTTTCTCATAGCGTAAAAAGATTTTCCATCTAAAATACACGTGAGTCAATTTTGTTTTCAAAATTCTATTACTCAGTGGCATTTCATGTTATCACATTGCTCTTGGTCGCAATTTACGCAAAATTAAACGATCTTCAAAAGTGTCCTGAACAGAGTAAGTAAAACTTACACTTACGCTTACAAAATTCTCGTCTTTTTGCTGTTATCTACGAAATTATTAACTTTACTGCAGAAATGTAAAGGAAAATTTTATTGGAAATGCAATTTCCTACAAAGAAGATTCTTTGGACCCAATTGCTAAAATTAATATTTCTTGAGATATTGAGATATCAACAATTTGAAACGTTTGGTTCGATAAACCATAAAAATTTTATACCACAAATAAGTTAAGGTTCAATGTCTCAAGAAATCTCAACTTTAGCGATTAGGTCCAAAGGACCTTTTTTGTGGAAAATTAAATTTCGAACAAAATTTTTCTTTACATTTTTTCGGTATAGTTAATCATTTCGGAGATAACAGCGAGAAAACGAGAATTTTGGGTAAAAAACAACTTTAGTGACTCGTACCAACTCACCAGTGTAAGTTACACTTTTTACAATTTTGCGTGAATTGCGACCAAGAACAATGTGATAACATAAAATGCCGCTGAACGGTCTAAAATCACTTGTATTGCAAGTCATATGTAACATAACGCGATATAATCTTTTTCTGGAAAAGTTAACACTTACAAAACAAAACAAATAAAATTTGAGAACACTTTAATCGGTTATAACTAATAAGCCACTGTAGAATCTATACTTATTATACAACAGCCTTCATATTAAAATCTAATCCCTTATAATGACTAAGGCCCTGTACGAATAAGTTATTATATCAGTCTTCATATCATCATTTTATATGTCATCATCATATATCATATATCATATATAATATATCATATCACATAATCAGTCAAAACTTCTTTCCTTCTTCATAAGCGATTTTATATTTTTTTACGTCACACTGCCCTCTTTCCGTCTTCTTCAAGCGTTTTCTGGACATCTAAAAGCAAAAAAAGCAAATTTTACTTGTGTCACAACCGTACCCAGGAAATATGTCACAACCATACCAAACGCACTCCTTCGCAAAAAAACAATCGCCATGACGATAAAAAATAATCTACGTAGAAATTATCCATTGGTATTTAACTACTAATGTTTAACTTATAACGAGGAAAAAAACTCATTACGCTATCTGTACAGATATAACAACAATTATTAAAAGAAATCGAATAAAAATACTTACTTTTGACTGGTGAAAAGCAATGTAGACCTCTGCTGGCGTTAATGTCGCGCGATGGCGAACGCAACACTGTGAAACATGTTCAGTCGGACATGCCGCTCCTCTCTCCCCTTGCACCCCCCCCCCTGGTATTCCTTATAGTTTCGCTAATATGGCGACTGTCACAACCGTACCCTGGCACAACCGTACCCAGTCTACCCTACACTGAGAAATTTTTTTTTTTGTTGAAAATGCAAAAATGTGTTTGACTCAACCAAATATTCATATTCGTTCAACGAGATCATTTTGGTAATTCAACAAAGATACAGCGGAAGTTTTAGTTAAATCGGTTAAATAGTTGCTTGAATGGGCAAAGTTTCAGTTCAATCGAATAAATATCTTTGTACCAAATAAATAGTGTGATTGAAAATACGAATTGTCGTTTTGTTACAGCTAAATTTATTTAGTTAAAATATACTAGAAATCAACGAAACATTTCTGTACAGCAACTCAGTAACGTGTAAATTGGACTTAACTGTATCTGAAAATTGACCAAATAATTTCGTTAACCTCATATCTTATGGTTAACCAAATCCATTTGTTCAATCAATTACAGTTTCATTATTTCAAACAAAATAATATTGAATCAACTAAATTTTTTCCAACCAAATGGATTTAGCTGTATTAACTGAACTTTTTTTTCAGTGTAGAATTGTGAAAAATTTTTTTATACCACTCAGTACAATAATGGACGCTTTTACGTCCGCAAGCGGACGTGAAAACGTCCATATTACACCTCGTGATATAAAATATCGTACATCACTCGGTGTAAAAACATTTGCTGACTCGTGATGGAATGTACTATTTTTGATTGACGTGTACTTTAGATGGAAAATCTTTTCACGCCATGGGAGAGTACTTAATATTAATATTAAGGGCCTTCGGGGAATTTCTTTTCAGACATATCCAACAAAATTTCAAGCATGGCACAATGTGTGCAGCACAAGTCGCAGGATGCATATCCTGGCGAGAGATGTTGTGGGCGAGGGAGGAGACGAGAACTTGCATGCTGCAGGTTTTAAGGGGGTTAAGGAGTCAGGGAATATCCCTCCTTGCAGCCTCTCTTTTCCTCCTGCTCACTCTCTCTGATCTCTCTCTCTCTCTCTCTCTCTCTCTCTCTCTCTCTCTCTCTCTCTCTCTCTCTCTCTCTCTCTCTCTCTCTCTCTCTCTCTCCATCGCAAAGTTCAGCTGTGGGAGCCCCTCTCCACGCGCACGAAACTGTCCTGCGGGCTGTGCCAGGCGAGTGGAGGCGCTCTATCAGCAGCAAGCAGCAAGCAGCAGCGGCAGCAGCAGCATCAGCCAGAAGAGAAACTCTTCGGTCCGCTTGCGCGCTCTTAGTCAGTCAGTCAGTCAGTCATTCAATCAGTCGCACGTGTGAACCGGTTGGAGCTTCGTCGCGGTTACTCTCACGCTCCGTTCCCCCTCCTCACATACACAGACAAAAATAAATTATAATAAATATATATATATATATATATATATATATATATATGAAGAGTACATCAGTTCTTCCGGCAGTGACCAGGAAGTGACAATGAGCGAGGAATTTAAAGGAAAAAAATGGTATCGAATGCAGAGAATGATTGAAGGAAGTGGAATTTAAATGACGTGCTAAACAGTGATTTTTTTAATGAAAATTTTAATATCACGCGTAATCCCTGTAAGATAGTGATTTTTTTTAAATTCATCAAATAATATTCCTCGATATGGATCTTCGGTAAAACCGGTTTTGTGATCGGTACGACGAGAGACTTTCTTGTGAATTCGCGAAATCGATCGTAATTACGCACAAAGTGATTTTTTTTTTTCGTTTGGATTATAATAAAGTGACAGAGATAAATATATGTATATTTTCATTGGAATTTCGAATATAATATATATATATATATGTATTCTGGGACCATTTGACAAAGTGCAATCAAAGCTTTCGACGTAAATTAATGTAGAGAGCGGAACAAGGTATATAAAATGAATGATTCACAGCTGTTGAATGTACGAGGAACATGATTGAGATTGTTTTGCTTGAAATATTCTTTTATTTGAAGTATTAATTTTCTTAATCCTTCATTTGGAATATCAATTGTAAAAATCTTGGAAATTAGGAATTTTTTCATAGCTTTTTCAAGTTTTCCATAGTTTATCAAGCCTTTTTTATGAGTAGTTTGATAATAGCTTCCTTATGGAAGAGGGTTAAAGAACAACGAAAAAAATCAGGAAACTGCGCACTTTCATTTCATTAAAAATTCGAAAAAAAATTCAAATCTGAACCCCTCGAGCAACTCTTTTGAAATTTGACGCTAAACATCCTTGTTACTCGGTGCAATCAGGAAAAAAATTTGAGCTCGATAGCTGCAAATTGCAAAAGATGGATAATTCGCAGCATTTTTTTAATTTTTACATTTTTTTGCACTAAAAATCCCAAGCGATATTTTTTCAAATTCAATCTAGTCTGTCCTTGTATTCAAAGGTATAATTGAAATTGTTGTGCTTGAAATATTCTTTTATTTAAATTATTAATTTTCATAATCCTTCATTTGGAATATCAATTCTAAAAATCTTGGAAATTACGAATTTTTTCATAGCTTTTTCACGTTTTCCATAATTTATCAAGCCTTTTTTATGAGCAGTTTGATAATAGCTTCCTTATGGAAGAGGCTTAAAGAACAACGAAAAAAATCAGGAAACTGCGCACTTTCATTTCATTAAAAATTCGAAAAAAATTTCAAGTCTGAACCCCTCGAGCAATTCTTTTGAAATTTGACGCTAAGCATTCTTATTACTCGGTGCAATCAGGAAAAAAATTTGAGCTCGATAGCTGCAAAATTGCAAAAGATGGAACAATCGCAGCATTTTTTAAATTTCTATTTTTTTTTTGGACTAAAAATCTCAAGTTATTTTTTAAATTCAATCTAGTCTGTCCTTATATTCCAAGATATATGTGCAAAAAACAATTGAACTCGATAATTGCAAAATCACGAAAGTCAGAGAAGTCACGAATAATTTCTAGAAAAAATTCTGCAAAGTTGACAATTGTTTAACAATTTCGACAAAATTTGCACTGAGCAAAAAGCGATGGATTTTTCGTTCGTAAAATAAATTTCGACTCGATTGCTAAAGACGTTCGACAAATAAAAACATTTTAATTTGTGGCGTGCGCAAATCCAATAAACAAACACATTTACCGGGGCTTTTAAAGAATTATCATTTCGCGACGTTTTGGGAAAATTAAAAAATACTGGTATAAATATATTAATAAAAAAAATTGGGGGAGGCTGAATAGAGAATTCGAATTTTTGCAAAAAAACTTATTTGTCCAAAATTAACAACTTCTGATAATCACCAGTACGAATTACATTGACTAAACCTACAAAAACAGAGTGAACTCTCTCAAACGCGACCAATATGACTCAAATTGATAAAAATCCAGATGCAAACAATCTTGGGGCTTTACCAAGCAAAGCCCGAACTGACCAAACTAAAATTCTGTACGAATCCTTAACGTCAAAATCCTTTACGAAAACAAAGCTTCCTCCATAAGAAAGCGATACAATAAAAATAGTCACGCTTCGAGTCACTGTGCTACAAAGTTCATCTTGATAGAATCTACGCAGATCATTGAAGAGTCTCTTGATTGAAGAAAATCAAAGAAACTTTGCAAAAAGACGAATTGATAAATGCATCGAGTGGTATATTCGCTAGATTCGATATTTTCAATTGTCTAACAAAATAAACGACGATAAGAAGAGTGCAGTGAGGTCAATCTATGAAAAACTTAACAATCCGCGAATTAATTTTCAATTAAAAGTAACGATGATGCAAATGCATCGATTGTGCTAAACGCTGAAAAAAAGAGTATTTAAAAATCATCAGCGTACGAATAAAATTCAAAACAAAATCGTACATTCGCTGAATAATTTTAAGTGCCTCTATTCTTGCTAATTCTTTCAAGGTCATTGTTTTGGGTTTCGTTTGACCTTGTTGTTCAATAATTATTAATCGTCCGACGGATTCGAAGGACCTTAATTTTGGGATTTTGGTGCTGATTTGATCGGCTGAATTATTTGCAAACCGGCAAAATCTGGCACGTGAATAGGTGATTTAAAAAAAAAAAAAAAAAAAAAAAAAAAATCTATCGCATTTCTCGGTTCCCTCGCTCGGACGTTACGCGGAGGCCTAATTTCACCAAGTGAAGGCGCTAGGTCGATTGTTGAACCCCCCTCCTTTTGCCTCATTTAATGTGCTCGAATTGGCGAGAATATAGCATCGGACGTGCCGATGGACTGGGCGCCTCTCGCTCGTGTATACGTTTTGTGAATTTGCGCTCCGCAAAATCCGAGAGAGATTTTCAACGTAACTTTGCGTACGCGTTTCTCCACGAGTTCACTGATTGCATTTGCGATTCGATAACGAGAAACGGTGCCATAAACGCGCTACTCGGGCTTGTTTCTTGAACGATTCTTCCACTTTTTTTTATCCCAAAGCTTCTGTAAATTAGTTTCTACCAGGATTAAAAACGTCATTGCATTATCGATATCTCTCTTAAGGCGCTATTCCGGTCTAGAGACATAAATTTGAGCATAATGTCGAGCTCGATAAAAAAAAAATATATGGGTCAAAATGGGTCGACAATTGTTTTGTAACTTTAGGGACACATAGTACAGTATGAGAGTACACTCTGGATTTTTTTTTTGGATTTTCAAATTGACCAGTTTCACTGTACCGAAAGCAACGGAAACAAAACGAAGTTTATTGATAAATATTTTTTTTTTTTATTGTTTAAAAAATTGTTCTTAACAAAATGTTAATATTTTAAGAACGAGCTTCCTAATCGTCTTGAAATTTTTACACGACCTCTTAAATACTTCATACAAAAACATACCAAATTTTCAGAATTTTCTCATCGTTTTTAATTTTAACCCTTAAGGAGGTTGAAGTAATGATGATAGAATTCTGAAAATTTAATATATTTTTACATGAAGTATTCAGGAGGTCGTGTAAAAATTTCACGACGATTAAGAAGCTATTTATTGAACAATTAGCATTAAATGATTTTATAGGGACTCAACATCCTTAAATTTCTTGAATGTCATGTTTTAATCAATTTCTCTAGACCCCTGTAAAAAAAAAAAAAAATTCGACATGCATTTTCATCGAAAAAGAACTCAGCTTTAAAAAAAAAAATTTCCAAATACGTACCAATTCGTATAAGCATAGAAAAATAGGTTTTTTCCTCAAAAAGGCGTTTTATCGATGAGCCTACACTCCAATCTGTTTTTTCATATTTTTTTCGGATTTCTGAGGTTTTTTTACACGAAAAAACTCTTTTTCCAGAGTGGGATCTCTGTGGCAGACCGTTATATATTAAATATAACCTGAGGTGCTGTAAATATCGAGAAAATAGTGCGGATACAATACTGCTTAATGCGCTAGTATTGTATTACACTGCAACCTCGATAATCGGTACCTCGATCGTTGCAATTGCAGCGTAGTGGGGGAAGCGCCAAGCCAATCGCGTCAGGCCGCCGTCAGCCACCAGCGGCGCAGAGACGATTCTGTGCAATGTGCGCAACCCCACTTCTTGCAAGAGCCGGTCCCGACGGATTCCGATTATCGAGGTCGCAGTATATATTGTTACTATCATTTTTTATCGAGGTTGTTATGGATTTTTAACTCAACTTTACTTTATTAGTACTGTAACAGGAGGATTTGTCTATGAGAAAAAATAATAATACCCTGTAAGCAATATAATATACACGATTCCGGGGAATGGGTGTGTAAACAAACTTTAAAAAACATTCATTCATCTTTTATGAAAATATTTATTGACGTATGGTTAATTTTTTGCCAAGAAATTGTTAAATATTTTTTTATTTTGCGCAAAATTAAACATGCGTGAATAAATATTTTCATAAAAGATGAATGGATGTTTTTTAAAGCTTGTATTTTTTAAAAATTTTACGACTCTTTTTTTAAAAATATATTTATTAATATTTTGATAATAAACAAAAAAAAATCGAGAAAAAAAAAGAAATTTGAATAAGTTATAAGCCTGGTGAAGTTTGGGGCGAAAAAAAGGGTAGCACACCCTGATGATACGATTGCAGCCCTTCTAGTCATCCGATACATAATTTAAAAAAACATTATTAATTAGTAAGAATGTCGTTATAGCTTCTGCCTCAGAGTAAACGGAAAAAAAATCGCAAAATGGCGGCTGTCTGAACGAAAAAAAAATGTGTTTTGACTCTTATTTTCATATAGCTTTTAATTTGTTTACAATAGTAAAAAAAATAATTTTGATACAAAAGTGTCGGGGACGATAGAGAATTATACATTGAAGATTGGTAAAAAATTTAAGTGAATCGGTTGAATAGAACTTGAGATATCATGTCAGCCATGTTCAGAAGAGTAGTTTTGAGAAAAAACATCTGCGTCACTAAAGTAGCTATAACTCCGTAAATTATTAGAATTAAAAGATTTCCTTCCAAGGATATATTCTTTTAGGTCTAAGCATTAAGAATATGAAGAAAAAAAATTTTTTTTTCAAAATCCTAGACCAGAATACCGCCTTAAACTGAAATTGCCTTCGGCGTAAGGATAACGGAAAAAAAGCCCAAGAGGCCCAAAATGATCCTTGCATACAATTGAAAGCTACATTGAATCTCTAGCCAAGGAAAAAAAATACTTTTTCAAATTTTCTACTTTAATTAAAAAATATTGATCATCTGAGGCATGTTATCCCTAAAAAAACATCTCTTCCGAGGCGCGCAGAAAATTTCGACGACTCGGGCATCGTTCCAAATTCGTCGCACTCGGACCCTTTTTTCGAGGCTCCCTTTTTTAAATTATCCCGCGTTTTTTAATGGCGGAAATGCCGCGTGCTCTTGGCACGAAAAAAAAAGCTGACGACCGAGCGCCTTCTCGCTTTGTCAGTGACGCCGGAATTTTTACGTAAAAATCGGAATTAAATGAAGAAAATGCTTGTTTTTCGTAATCTTGAGAGATATTGCGCTTAAGGGGGAAAAATGCGCAACAGTCTAGCGACGAATATGAATTAGCCGCCAGGAAACGTGCGGCGCTCGGTAGTCAATAAAATTTTCATTATCGAGTCGTTTCATACTGTTCCCCGGGGCCCATAACGATAATAAACCAATATATGGGGTATTCCGTGCGCAGTGAGACAAGTTTTGGTCGCGGGTCTCAAAATTTTTCGTCCGTTAATATATCGTTTTCTTATATCATATAAAAACATTTCCATATAGTTGCGAACCCCAATTAAGACTTGTCTTTTGTTAAGTCCTAATCGAAAAATTAAAAAAAAAAAAATTATACATACCTTTAATCGTGTGTCCTTTAGGTGTCAATGCAGCAAAAATTAAATCTGACCAGCGCTTTTTAACCGGAAAAAAGCGCTCTTTTCAATCAATCTAATGGAATATTAATCCGATGTATAAAAAAAAATTGACGGCGAAAAAACTGAGAGAGGAACCGTTTTTATTTTTTTTACGGCCCTTTGGGTCAAATGAATTTTATCAAAATTTTTATTGAACATAGTTCGACACGTGAGAAACGTTCAGTAAAATTTTCAACTTGCCACTTTTTCTTTGTTCACTGGCAATTAAATGTGTAGTTACTCCGTAAATAGTCGACTCTTCCTTTCCATCGGAACTCATTTAAGACGAAACTTATTAATTTTATTGCCAGTGAACAAAAAATCGAGACAAGCTGAAAATTTTACCGAACCTTTCTACCATGTTGAACAATGTTCAGTAAAATTTTTGATAAAATTCGATAGACACTAAAGGTCGAAAAAAAATAAAAACGGTTTTTTTTTCTTTATTGAAAAGAGAGCTTTTTTCCAATTAAAAAGCACTGGAAAGATTTAAATTTTTCTGTATTGACACTTATGAGAGACACACAATTGAAGGTACGTTAAATATTTTATTTTTTTATTTTTCGATTAGAACTCAACAAAAACCCAGACTCAATCGGGGTCCATAAATTATATGGAAATGTTTTTCTATGATACAAGAAGATGATATATTGATGGACGACAAATTTTGAGACCCGCGGCCAAAACCTGTCTCTCTACCCGTGGAATAAATACCCCATATATATATGGGGTATTCCCGCTCAACGGGACCCCCTTTTAGGCCGACCTCTTTCGATTTTCTTGAAACTCGAGTATGTTTTAGTGTTGCCTGAAAGTATATTGTACACCAATTTTCAGATCTCTAACTATAATACTCTTTGGAATACACCAAAAGTTATATTTCAAACTTTTTGCGTATTCAGCGCTTCGGAGCTTTGGCACGGCGCGAAATAAAATCGAAAAAATTCTTTGACAATAGCTTTCGATCGGAAATTTTCTGCGCTTTTCGAAAAAAATATCAGCGATTCTGAAAAAAAACGAATTCATTTAAATTTTGGCCAAAAACCGAAAAAATTGATTTACAAAAAAAGAGCCTAATTTAATTCGGCAGAACAATTTTTTTCATGTTTTGTATATATATGAGAAGTCACGATATAAATTTCAAGATGGAACTCACATCCGTTTAACAATGCCGAGTCTTTTAGTAGGATAAAAATTCTTAAATATCGTGTTTTTCGTATTCAACCCTGATGTATTATATAGCGTTTTTTTAACGAATTTTGAATTTAGTAAATTTATTAAATCAAATTTATTAAATTTTGAATTTAATAAATTTACAAAATTCGAAATTCGTTTAAAAAACTATATAATATATCAGAGAACTGTTGAATACGAAAAACACAATGTTTAAGAATTTTTATCCTACTAAAAGACTTGGCATTGGTAAACGGATGCGAGTTCAAACTTGAAATTTATATCGTGACTTCTCAGATATATACAAAACATGAAAAAAATTATCCCGCTGAATTAAATTATTCTCTTTTTTTGTAAATCAATTTTTTCGATTTTTGGCCGAAATTCAAATGAATTCGTTTTTTTTCGAAATCGCTGATATTTTTTCCAAAAAGCGCAGGAAATTTCCGATCGAAAGCTATTGTTAAAGAATTTTTTCGATTCTATTTCGCACCGTGCCAAAGCTCCGAAGCGCTGAATACGCAAAAAGTTTGAAATATAACTTTTTGTGTATTCCAAAGAGTATCATAGTTAGAGATCTGAAAATTGGCGTACAATATACTTTCAGGCAACACTAAAACATACTCGAGTTTCAAGAAAATCGAAAGAGGTCGGCCTGAAAGGGGGTCCCGTTGAGCGGGAATACCTCATATATATAGATATATGATATATACACATTTACAATCTTAAACCGCACATGTGCGTCACCCACGCACAATGACGAAACCGACTCGAAGCGTGACTAACAATAGCCACCTAATATATCTCCAGGCTGAATGAAAATTTCAACGTAGATCCAAAGTCCAAAAGAATCGATGAATTAAAGCCATCAACTTTATGTTTTCCACGCAGGAAATTTTTTTCCCACAAACCAGACCACATGGATACAGAAGAAAAGACCAACAGAACCAAAGGAGAGGGAATTGAGTCGGTGCATTGAGAAAAGTGCGCGCATATATTTTTCCCTCTAGAGACGGATAATTAAAAAAAAAAAAAAAGTGCGCATTTGACGAGAATACGTCCAATAAAACGTGTGTAAAGTGCCAGAAATAAAATAAAAATTCTAGATCAAATGAGGTTCGAAGAAGAGAAACAAGTGGCCAAAAAGTTTCGTTCAGTGAACAAAGGATCAAGATAAAAGGTCCTTTTTAGTGCTCGTTTAGTTGATTCCTCGGGGCCTTCCTCTCTTATCCGAGGGGTGAACGAATCGTTTTCTTCTTTTGCTTTCTTGACCAAGGGATATCATTGGAATCCCCGAGGCGCGTGTGCTTGTGCGGAGATGGACAATTGACGCCGACCAATGGAGGACATGAATAATAGTCATCGCGGCTTCCACTAGTCCACAGAAGAAAAAAAAAGGCCTCTCGAACGACGAGAAAGGCACCGATGTCAATTCCAGGACGCGACAATAGTTAATAGACCAAAGAGAGACGGAGAGGAGGAGGAGAGAGACAGTATCATAGAGCCGTGAACATAATTGAAATCCCTTCGAATAAGAGCGATAGATCGCCGACGAAAGGGGAGATCACATTTGGCGAACGTGACGAACTTTTCAATCGGACGAACGCCAGAGAGAAAGAGGGAGGCAGAGGAACGTCGGGGAGGGAAGAAAAAAAAGGGGGATTTAATAAGGCTACCCACTAAGCAAGCGTTCATTTTTAATTGGCACGCTGACATTGGGACCACCGAAAACTCAGGTACACCGAAATGCTAAAAGTCCGACAATACGGGTCGGGTCACTTATGGTACAGGCAATAGAGAAGCCCGTTACTCTTGTCCATAATGCACCAAATTACAGGAGTTATTATTATTTTTTTTTTAATAGGTTCGATATCACGTACTGAACGTAAATGCACAAAATTTTCGTTACAATTTTGAAGGATGGAAGTGCCGCCATTTTGAGAAAAACCGTTTCGGCCTATATCTCCGTAACCGTGCACTTGAGGCCAAAAATGGCCTATCTTTTTTGTCAAACAATTTTTTTTTTCATCACTCACCGTTTACGACTTATACGACTATTATGATTTGTTTATTGACTTTCGGACCCATATCTCTTCTAATAATTGTTTAAACAATAAAATGCTAATGACCTGAGTTTTAAATCTACAAATTTTCTACAACTTTTACTTTAAACTTTTTTTTCTAAAATTAATATTTTTGAAGTTTTAACGCGTTCAATGTTGCACTACCGGGTGCAAGGTTAATAAAAACTATGCATAGTGTACTGATGAAAATTCAATAAATATGTAAAAACATATTAATGATAGTGACATAATTAGCAATAAATAATTTGCCTGCTTACTTGCAAAAAACAGCGACTACCCGTTGAAATTTTTTTTTAAATTTATAGTATATTTTATACAATTAAATAGTACTTTACCTCGAATCGGCCTTCGATTATTATCAAATATTTAATTATACATATACGCGTAATGATACATTGCAACATAGTAGTGCAACATTGAACGCATTATAACTTCAAAAATATTAATTTTAGAAAAAAAAGTTTAAAGTAAAAGTTGTAGAAAATTTGTAGTTTCAAAACTTAGGTCATTAGCATTTTATTGTTTCAACAATTATTAGAAGAGATATGGGTCCGAACGTCAATAAACAAATCATAATAGTCGTATAAGTCGTAAACGGTAAGTGATACAAAAAAAAATATTTCACAAAAAAGATAGGAAATTTGATTATCTACAATAAAAGTTATTACCATTTTTTGCCTCAAGTGCACGGTTACGGAGGAGTAGGCCGAAACGTGTTTCCTCAAAATGGCGGCACTTCCGCCCTCCAAATTTGTAAGGATTTTGTGCATTTACGTTCAGTACATTATACTGAACCTATTGAAACAAAATAACTTCTGTAATTTAGTGCAAGAAAAAATTCTCTATTGCCTATACTATTAGAATTGAGTAGAAAGTAAAAAAAAAAAAAATAGAATACGAATAAAGGCTATAGGATGGAAGAAAAATTGTACTTCAAAGAATCGTTGGGAATTGAAGATTTGCCCACAGCTTTCCCTTTTTTCTCATCGTTCACCAAGTTTTTTTTCATGGGAAAATTTTTACAATTTTTTCTTAACTTTTAGCAAATTAATAAAAAAAAACGGCCATTGAGTGGAAACCAAAATTATACTTCAGAAAATCCATGAGAATTGAAGATTTGTGCATAGCTTTCCTTTTTTTGTCATCGTTCATCAAGTTTTCTTTGCGAAAAGTTTTTTGAGCTCCTCGATGACGAATCGATCAATGATAGCTTGGACAATTTATTGATGGAAATAAATAAGAAGACTATGGGCAAATTTCCAGTTTTCACGATTTTTTAATAACTTTTCGCGAATTTCAATATTTAATAAGCATTTGAAAGATTTGATAAACTTTCATAATTTTTTCTTATTTGAAAGATATTATGAATTTTCATAAATTTTTCTGTTTTGAAAAATTTTATATTTAAGAGTGAACCGATTTTTTTGGCCAAATTTTGAAAATATTTTAAAAATGCTTGCATGAAAATTGCCAAAAAATGTCACCCAAACAAAGCTTCATTAATAAGGAAAAGAAATAACGAGAATGATCCACAAGAATCCTAGCGCAATACATTTGAAAAAGTATGTCAAATTCGGGCGGGAAAAAAATTCATTCAAATTTAAAAAGTATCCTGAAATGTTCCTCGATCAAAATCCATTGAATCTCCATTGATTTGCTTGAAAATAAAAATGAAAACAAAGTATCGGACAAAAATGAGCTAATTCTTGTAAAGTCACTCATGGTGCAGGTTTGATGAAATTTTTTTTTTTTTTTTTTTAGAAATTTCCTGATGATGACTTGAGCTCACGAAGCCAGAGTCGTACTTTGAAATTCTCTTTGATCCTATCTAGTTTTTTGACGGAAAATACCGTACTGTGCATACGAGTACATATGGGTAATTCCATGTCAAATCGACCACTTTTGAATCCGACCCAAAAAAATACTTTGATCGATTCCGGAATAAATGCCGCTTAAATGGAGTGGGCCGACTTCTCCTTGTATATTTTTTTTTTACTTTTTTGAAAAAAAAACCAAAAATTTTTCAAGGATTTTTCCGGAATTGACCAAAGTAATTTTTGAGTGAAACAAAAAATGGCGATTTTAATATCTTACAACTTTTTTGTATTTTTTTCCGGAAAGTACATTCAAAGACGAAAATTTTGAAAAAAAAGCGTCCCAATTAGTCAATTTTTGAAGAAGTTACAGCTATTTGAAAAAAAAAACGTCGTTTTTTTGGGTTGGCTAAAAAAGTTTGAAAATTTCTCTAAAAAATGTTTTTAATCGGGTAGAAAAGGAGCCATTTTAGCCAAAATTTTAGCCAAAATTTTAGCCAAATCGAAAGGGGTCGGGTCTTAAAGTGCAGGTTGATTCGACATGGAATGCCCCATATAAATATACATAATTCGGTCACATCCTTAGTTTTATGCCTGGATGGTTTGTCCGTGAGGGTGGTAGGCAAAAGAGATTTTTTTTTTTCATCAGAAGGAGAAAGAGAAAGATAGGGAGAGAGGGAGAGAAAGGAAAAGAGGGAAATTCTGTGCTACTGGTAATGATAATGATGACGATTTTAGACCGGGGTTAATTATCCTTTTCTCGACATTGCTGTATCCACTTTGCAACGATATATACAAGCGTATGATGCATGTTTGTGGATACACTCGTAACGTCAGTGATACGCGCATATGTGTGCTCGACCGACCGCGTTAGCTACCCTTGACTCCTTGCCCTCTCTCTCTCTCTCTCTCTCTCTCTCTCTCTCTCAAAAAACAGTCTGAATTCCGGTGTCAGCATTGCGCTATATTTCCCCTCGTAGTCGTTACTATTTCCCTCGGGTGACTATCCACTGTACGCAAAACTCTCCAGACTCTCGCGAATCGTATTTGCTCGAAATTACATTTCGAATGGATCCTTCAAACATCTTCAAAATGGCCGATGTTTCAATATATGTAATTTGTCGTCGCTTGAAGAGCTCACGAACAATAAGGAAAATTCAATGAAAATAATGAAACGCGCTCGAGAGGATTTGAGGGGGAGAGAAAAACCCCGCCAAGGTTGCGAAATTTTTAATGAAAAAGTAATGCATTAACCGTTACTTTTTTAATGGCTAATGAAATTTAATGGTTAATGGTTAATGGAAATTATTTTCATTAACCATTAATATTTAATGGTTAATGGAAATTATTTCCATTGACCATTAAAATTTAATGGTTAATGGATATTATTTTCATTGACCATTAAAATTATTTCCATTAACCATTAAATATTAATGGTTAATGAAAATGCAATTGCATTAAAAAAAGTAATGCATTATTTGCAACCCTGCCCATTACGATGTAGTGTGTAATAGAAAAAATTTCCATTACCCATTGCAATGTAATGTGTAATGGACAAAACTTTGATTGCAATTTTGGGAATGCAAAAATATAGATGAATAAATGATTGCAATTTTGTATTACATTTTATTGACTTGGGACTTAGATTTTCAGGTACCTTAAATTCTGAAAAGCATCTATATTATAATTATAAAAAGCATCTATATTATTATTGCAATGTAATGTGTAATGGACAAAACTTTGATTGCAATTTTGGGAATGGAAAAATGTAGATGAATAAATTGTTGCAATTTTGCATTACATTTTATTGACTTAGGACTTAGATTTTCACCTTAAGTTCTAAAAAGCATCTATATTATAATTCTAAAAATGTAAGACCTAAATCAATGAAATGTAATGCAAAACTGCAATAGTTTATTCATCTATACTTTTCCATTCCCAAAATTGCAATCAAAGTCCATTACACATTACATTGCAATGGGTAATGGAATTTTTTTCTATTACACACTACATTGTAATGGGCAGGGTTACAAATAATGTATTACTTTTTTTAATGCAATTGCATTTTCATTAACCATTAACCATTAACATTTAACATTTAATGGTTAATGGAAATAATTTTAATGGTTAATGAAAATAATTTCCATTAGCCATTAAATTTTAATGATTAATGGTTAATGAAAATAATTTCCATTAACCATTAAATTTTAAGAGTTAATGAAAATAATTTCCATTAACCATTGGAATTAAATGGTTAATGGTCAATGAAAATAATTTCCAATAACCATTAAATGTTAATTGCATTAAATGCAAATGCAAATGCATTAAAAAAAAGTAATGTATTATTTGCAACCCTGGACCCCGCGCACTGAATAATTAAAAATAAAAATAAAAAATTCGAAATCAGATGAAAATATTGATAGTCGAGAGATGGAATAATTGGAGGTTATTTGTAAAAACGAATTAAAGGGGGTATTCTGGTCTGGAATTTTGAAAAAATAATTTTTTTTCTCTCTACATATTCTTAGTTCAAACCTTTAAGAATATATCCTGGAAAGGAAATTTTTAAATTTCAATATTTCAATTTTTTAATTCTGATTCTCAAAACTACTGCCAATTTACTTTAAATTGTTTACCAATCTTCGATATACAACCTATCGTCCCTGACACACTTTTGTTTCAAAATTATTATTATTTTTTTACTATTATAAAAAAATTAAAAACTGGGTAAAAAAAGTCGAACAACCCCTTTTTAGCCCCAACTTCATCGGCTTGTAACTTATTTAAATTTCATTTTTTTTCTCGACATTTTTTGTTTGTTTATTGTCAAACTTAAGGAGGTTCATCTGGTACCGAGTGAGTCAAAAGAAGAATGGCAATGCTTAACCTCAAAATAAGCGGTGACTAGCGTAGTCACTGACAATGCTTAACCTCAAAATAATCAGCATTTTTCGAGACCAATTAATTTATTATGAATCTCACAAGTACCTAATCGATTCTACGAAGCTCTAAAAATGTTCCTTAGATACTTTTTCATTAATTCTTAAATTTTCGTATCGTCAAAATCTGTATTGTAATGATTGTGAATTTAATATTTATAGTGGGAAACCCATAAGGGCCCATGTTCCTTAGGAATTACATTTTTATTTATTTCTCACGAACAACGTATCCTCGGGTCTTGAAATTTTAACAGATGACTTTTTAGATACTAATAACTATATTCTGATTTTTTTTATCAACATCTGTATTGAAAATTGTGTACCAGATGAACCTCCTTAATGAATGTGTTGTGAAAAAAAGAATGGTAAAAATATATTTTTTTCAATCTTGCTCGACAAAACGCTGAAAATGTCTATCTCTAGACCAGAATACCGCCTTAGAGCAATTCCAAGATGGCGTTCAGTGCGATGACTTTTTAGGTTGGATGAGGGGGGATGGTGAAACGTGAGCTATGGAAACATTCAAAAGGGGGAAGAATAGATCGACATAATCGAATGTGAATTTCAAATGGGACGCGTACACCGCTCTACTTACAGGACAATTTTCCGAATGGATTATACGCACGAAAGCTATTTCCATTTTCCAGTCTCTCTATTCCGCGTATACGAATTTATAATATATACACACACATATATATATATATATAGATATATGTATAATTTCGCGTGGCTTCGGCGGGGGAATTGCACCAAAAGCGTGCCCTCGTACGTGACCGGATTGCAAATTAATCGAATAGCACAGGTAGTAGCAAACGCACAGAACAGTCTAATAAATATAAACTCAAAAAATATGTACATATGAGGCATTCCAGCTATAATCGAGCGGCAATTACCTCGACATTTTTTTTCGTGTCGCCGATTTTTTTTCAGTTAATTTTCGACAAAAAAACATACGTGTTTGTCAAAAAAAAAAAAAATCATCCTCTTCCGTTCTAACACCTTTCAAAGTACAATTTTTGTTTTTTCGATATGAGTGTATCCTCCGATTTTTTTCAAATAAATTGACAAAAAAGTACATTTAAAACCGCATCTTTTGATCGCCATCCTATCATGGAGAAACATTTTTCGATTTTTTCTGTGTGTATGAAACTTTGAAAAATGTGTTTTCAATGCATCCAAAAATGTGTACAATATTTATGTACACATAAATATTGTAACTGTTTTAATAAATAATAGCATTCACAACGTTACCTGTGTACTTCGTCCTTTTTTACGAATAAAAACACTTTTCAAAGTTTCATACACATAGAAAAAAACGAAAAATGATTTCTCCATGATGGGATAGCGATCAAAAAATGCGGTTTCAAATGTACTTTTTTGTCAATTTATTTGAAAAAAATCGGAGGATACACTCTTGTCGAAAAAACAAAACTTGTATTTTGAAAGGTGTTGAAACGGAAGAGGATGAAATTTTTTTTTTTTTTTTTTTGAGAAATACGTATGTTTTTTTTCGAAAAGTAACTGAAAAAAAATCGGCGAGACGAAAAAAAAATGTCGAGGTAATGGCCACTCGGTTGTAGCTGGAATACCTCATATATTTCCCGATCCCGGATCCGCACATCGGTATCCTCCAATCTGTGAAATTTCTGAATTTTTACAGAAAAACAAATTACCCCTGCAAAGTATTCTCAATAGAATCGAAATTCAAGCACGTTTCCATTGATTCGAGGAATAATTCTGTTTTTATGAAAAATATAGAATTTTACTGCTAAAATTATTAACAAAATAAACGATCACCAACAAAATTATGCTGATAATTAAATTTAATAATCAAATTTAATTAATTAATTAATTAATCAAATTTGATCGATAGTGATCAAATAAATTCGGAAAGAACCCTTTGGGGGATCAAAGAAAGGGTTTAGTCGGTTTAATCGGCCCCCAACGAATTTTGTGGCGCCAATTTTTTCCAAAGTTCCTAACCGAAAAAAAAAATAATTTTGGGCAAAATTACAGCTTTCTACATCGATGCCGAGGGGTCTTCCTGCTAAAAATAGCATATTACATCACGAGGACGTAAAAACATTTTCTGACGAGTGATATACGATATTTTATATCACGAGGTGCAATATAGACGTTTTCACGTTCGCCCGCGGACGTAAAAGCGTCCATTATTGTACTGAGTGATAAAAAAAAGGTTTTTCCGATTTTCGCATCTTTTAAATACCAAAAGGAGACCGAAGATCTTAAAAAATTCTGAAAAATCAGAAACATGTTAATGAGAAATTTTTTCCATTTTTTTATGCTAAACTTTATTTTCAATCATCGAATCTTCCTTTAAAACATCATTTTGTACCGAAGAGATTTTTCTACTATTATAACAAAAATTGACATGATTTTACTCTTCATTCCCTACATTTGAAAAAAAAAAAACATTCCCAAAATTCGACCAGCGACACATTGAAAAAAAAAAACGACAAAATTTCTCACGATTTATTTATAGATTTCCAATAAAAAAAAAGATAAATGTTGTCGTTTTTTCAATGTGTTGCAGGTCGAATTTTGAGATTTTTTTTTTTTATGTAGAGAATGAAAAGTAAAATCATGTCAATTTTTGTCATAATAGTAGAAAAATCTCTTCGCTCCGAAACAAAGTTTTTAAAGAAAACTTCGATGATTAAAAATAGCATTTAGCATTTAGAAAAGTGTCGAAAAAAATCAAGGAGAGTAAAAAATTTGCACGTGACTTCTTTTTGTCGTCGAGCTTTCTTGATGAGCAAATCATAACTTGACAACTCATCAGACAAAATCTCTTCAAGCTGCTCATAAAAGAGTTTCGACGAACGATGGAAAAAATAATTGCGCAAATTTCTAATCAGCACGAATTTTTATGTCGTTTTTAACGTCGTCAACATTCTTCTTTCTGTACGTCAGATTTTCTCGCTCTTTTGAATATCTCCACACAATGGCGCTTTACGAACGTGCGTTTTTGCCAATTGTGTATCTCGGTCGTGAAATTCTCACTAAAAGGCTGGAGCGGACGGTTTTTTGCATAGAAACGCGATCTCGCTGAACGTATCGAAGCGTTTTAGCTTGTTAGTGCGACTTCGGCTCTTTGACGGGAGTGGGATATGAAAAGTGGCGAAAAAAAAAAACAATGTACAGAGGCCACGAGATGATAAAATGAGGTGGGAGGACACGCGGACACCCGTAACCATTGTTAATTGGAACGAATCGTTTGATGCAAATCAGACGGTCAATAAAATCTCCTCTCGCGTTTCGCAGTGGATTTACCGCGATTTATGCTCTCTATAATACCACCGCAGTTAACTGCACTTTATCATTATACAGGGTGAGGCACTAACTGTTGCACGGAAAAAAAGGAACAGTTGATATTACAGGGGGGCCCAGTTCGCATTGACATATTTAATTTTACAGTAGAACACAGTAATGTAGATCATCTCCTACCAAAATGATGACCTTTCCTGTGACACACTGAGATTTTGACAGTGTACACGGGCTTAATTGCAATTTGGTATGTGAATAATTCAGTGTCACCAGTAGAGAAATTTTACTGTAGAATTTACATAAGATCACTGATTTTTTTCCTGCACGTAACTGCAAGGGTTGCAATGTACACTGTATTGAACATAGGGTGATTCATTAAATTTTACAGTGTGACGCTGTAAATTCACTCTTCTTTCGGCAGTTCATGACATTATCTGTGCAAACTGAGGTTTTTACAGTGTACAATGGCTTATTTACAGGCTGGAGTTGTGGATAAACCAGTGTGCCCAGTAAAGAAATTTGACTGTAGAATTTACATGAAATCACTGAATTTGTTCCTGTATACAAACTGCAAGATACACAGTGTACCAGGTGTGTAAGTATGAAACCGGAATTTCGAAAGTATGAAACCCATTTCCCCACCTTTTGTATCTTTCCCATGGCTTTTAACCGAAGGGAGATGGCTTCTCGGGTCACCTTTAACTGATCCGCCAGTTGTTGTTGTGTTTGAGCGTCGTCTTCGTCCAACAAGGCTTGCAGGTCAGCGTCTTCAAACTTTTTCGGTGGTCTTCCACGTTCTTCGTTCCTCACGTCAAAATCGCCACTTTTGAACCGTTTAAACCACTCGAAACACTGTGTTTTCCCGAGAGCATGCTCACCAAACGCCTCCAGAAGCATTCGATGCGATTCGGCTGCGGTTTTCTTCAGATGAAAACAGAAAAGTAGGGCTGTCCGCAAATCGTAATTTGTTGGCACAAAACTCGACATGTTTATCTCTAATAAACTAATGCTACTGAATGAAACTCGTGTTATTGTGAGTTGGAAATCTTTGTCGGATATCAATACAATAACAAGACACCGCTGACGTGATGTGTCGGTAACTGCATCGACATCTAGCGCCACCTATGGGCAAATTCCGGTTTCATACTTACACACCTGGTATAATACACATTAACACTGTAAACTTACGGATTTCATCAAGTTTATATTTCAGTGTGGCCTGGATAATTTTTATAATGTGAAGTGTGTAAAAAGTTCACCGGATACAACAGAAATATAACGTTTCACACAGTGTACATTTTACTGTACCACACTGTAAAAATTCGTCCGATGGGCATGTACTATGTCATATGTGACATGTATTGTATCAAAGAAATATGCAAATTTCACTATTTGCCCTTCCAGGAGGCGCTGTTGATGGGGAAAACTGTAAAAATTAATGGGAATCTCAACAGTTCTCACTGATCATTTTTTTCCGTGTGGGGCACCCAGTATATATATTTATAGGCGCAGCAGTTATAACGGTGTCGAGTTCGAGCCTCGAGGCGAGAAAGAAAGTTCAATGGCACTAAACATCGACTCCCTACTCGATCTTGAATTATTATTATTTTTATTATTGTTGTTATTATTATTTTCCGTGAAATATTCCGCTTATACATGATAAGCATAAGCCGATGAAAATACTTTTGAGACTCGGTTCACATCGGAGAATAACATTATTTTGTACAAATTCCACTCACGTCAAATCCAAATGAATTAATAACATTTTTAAAATTTTCCTTGTTTCAAATCTTTTTTCATGTAAAAATGACAATTCTGCATTCTCAGTTTATCCTTATTTTTTTCATATTTTAAATCAATATTATGATTATTTGGTAATCGCACGATTTAGAACAAATGAATATATCGGTAACGATACTTTTATCGTTTTGTTTTTCGTGCGTTTGTGTGCGATACCCAATTTGTTTCGCTTCGAGTCTCGGCAAGTGAGCGTGCAATGTTATTTTTTGTTCATTGTGGATTCAAGTGTCGTTTCCTCACTAGTGGCGGAAGCAACGAGTCGAGAAATTTGGAGTGTGCGGCATTTGATTAATTGCCCTGGGGGAAAAGTGGGGATAAACGTGAAAAATTGTTGGAAGGTTGGGAAAAAAAATCTTGATACGTGGAAAAAATTTTGACGGAGGAAAAAATTGATAATTTTTATTCAAACATCCTGATGGAAATATTTTCTTAAGAAAATCAATATCTGGAATTTCCTTGTTTACAAAATATCAGGAAAAAAAATTAATTTCATGAATATGAATGAACGTCGAATTTCGTTTTGAAAATAATGGACAATAATAATAATAATAATAATAATAATAATAATAATAATAATAATAATAATAATAATAATAATAATAATAATAATAATAATAATAATAATAATAATAATAATAATAATAATAATAATAATAATAATAATAATAATAATAATAATAATAATAATAATAATAATAATAATAATAATAATAATAATAATAATAATGGATTTTGGGAAGTAAGAATTTTTTAAATGTAAATATGAAGCTTGATAAGTTAGACATTGACACACCCTATATATTTTTCTCAAGAAAATCAATATCCGCGATTTCTTTGTTTACAGATTGTCAGGAAAATAATTAATTTCATAAATATAGAAGAGGGTCGAATTTCGCTTTGAAAAAAAAAAAATCGACAGATTTTTTTTGAGTGAAAATTTTATAAATGTGAATATTAGGCTTGATTAGAACAATCTAATCTAATTATTTCAGATTCGAATTTACCAAAAGTTGCTCCAAAATCGCAATTGCAATGAATGTTTTTTTTATGGACCAAAAAGCATCACTTTTCCATCCACTGTCATCATTAATGCGAATTAATGACGGACGAACGACAAAGGCAATTTTTCTGCGCGATTCATCGTTTTAATTCTTGCTTACCCTGATGAACTTTGGCCCTGACCGTGAAACGAAGTGAATCAACGAAAAGAGGATGGAAACCCGAAGGTACACTCGGAGGGGGTGGTGAAACTGCAACGAGCAGCATTTTTTTTTCTCTCTCTCTCTCTCTGTACACTCGGAGAAAGTATAATCTTGGAGTTTTTTTTCCACCACCGTGAAAACCTCAATGGGACGATCTTCCGTTTGTTATACACGGGTAAATTGTGGACGTTGACAATCGTAAGCGAACCTTGACACACTATTTTCGTCTTTTTTTTTCCCTTGTTGTTTTGTTTCTCAAGCTCCCCCAACTCGCTTTTCGAGAGGGTGTACAACGGTCGTGACTTTTTTTTGTTTCAATTCCTTTCACCTCTCTCCTGTCGCCTCCTTTCCCCTCTTCCCCTCTGTATCTCCAGACTACATCAGCTGGACTCTCGTGAAACCACGGAAATTTTTTTTTTGCCTTAAAATAGATTCTAGCACCGGGGGTTGGAATACCACAGGGGCTCCTTTTCCACTCTGCATGTAGATTTACATGTGCGAGAGAGGGAGAGGGAGAGGGAGAGAGAGAGAGAGAGAGAGAGAGAGAGAGAGAGGGAGAAAGAGAGAGAGAGAGAGAGAGAGAGAGAGAGAGAGAGAGAGAGAGAGAAGACGATGTATTAGGTGCACTTAGTTCTGGGAGATAGGACTTATAAAAGCCACCTGGAAAAAGGTTTATGTGCGTTAAATGCGGTCTTCGAAAGAGGGAGGCCTCGAAGGTTATTTTATCTTAACCCTTTTAACTCTGGGGTGCATCCTTTGTCGAGGCGAGGCTTATTTTGTACACCGAGAGAAAGGTTTGGTGAAGTGAAAAAAAATTTGGCTTGAATTAACTAAACCCGGTGGTTACGGGTGACGAACGAAATGTGTAATTCAGTTAACTCAAAACGTGAATCAAAATGGAAACAAAAATTGCATTCCCATAAATACATATATCCTTAACCCATCGGAGTAGAGAATTCGTTCAATTGAAAATTACATTGTTTTGATTCTATATTTGGTAAAATGCACTCAATATGCGATTGCATAACCAAATGGTTTAGTTGAATGAACAGTTTATATTTTCTATGCAATTCCGATGTTGTTCACCGGAAAAAAAATGCATTCAATATAAAGCTAGAAAATTTCAATTGAATCAACAAAACATTTGATGATATGCAATATTTGTTTAAGCTACGAGGGCTTTTACTCAACTAATTAATCATGAGATTAAACAGTTGGGTGATAATTTAACTTATTTATTCTTGCGCCCATAAAGAGTACGAGCGCCACCAAAGTGCAGTGGTGATCTCATTCAAATATGTAGTCTTTAATCCATAGAACTGCGCGACCTCAGAGCGCAGGTAATGTTCCATCAATTTAAAGTTAATTGAGGACTCCGATACTGGTAATACACTGGTACTTATCGGTGCTCGGTGACTGTCTCGCTTGCGCGAGGGCGCGCGCCGATCGTCGCCACCTAACGGATCTCGGGCGAACTGCCGAGAACGTGATAGTTACTGTAGGTACTATCGACTAAATGTGTTGTGGCCGCATTGAAATATTTAGTCAAATTTATCAAACAATTTGATCGACTTGGAAGCATTTACTATTCTTTTTAACTGGATGAATAGCTCAAATTAAAACTAGATTTTGTGGATGAGACGAAACATAGAGTTAAAACAATATTATTTAATTCCAGTAAATGACTGAATATTCGATTGAATGAGAAAACAAGTTGTCGAATCAATCTCGTTTGAAATCATTTTGATCCAATGTTGTAATTGCGGTGAATGCAGTACACTTTCGAAACAACGACACCAGTTTTATTATTTCAACAACGTGGCAGTCAAATCAAATATGTGACGATTGATTCAAACGAATTTTCCGTGATCGCAGATGCGGGTAGTTGATATTACTAAACCTTTTTTTCGGTGTACCACGAGTGACCGAAAACTTAAGGAGGTTCATCTGGTACACGATTTTCAACACAGATATTGATTAAAAAAATCGGAATATAGTTATTAGTATCTAAAAAGTCATCTGTTAAAATTTCAAGACCCGAGGATACGTTGTTCGTGAGAAATAAATAGAAATGTAATTCCTAAATAACATGGGCTCCTATAAATATTAAATTCACAATCATTACAATACAGATTTTGACGGAAATTTAATAAATTATGGAAAAGTATCTAAGGAATATTTTTAGACCTTCATAAAATCGATTAGGTACTTGTGAGATTAATAATAAATTAATTAGTCTCGTCAATGCTGATTATTTTGAGGTTAAGCATTGTCAATGACTACGCTAGTCACCGCTTATTTTGAGGTTAAGCATTGCCATTTTTTTTTTGACTTACTCGGTACCAGATGAACCTCCTTAAGGCGGAGTCGAGAAGGATTGAATGCCAGGCTTTCTGATGGGCAAAACCCCTTAATTATGCAAAGAATCGATGCTAAATGGCATTTTAAGATTCTTGGACGCAGGGTCAATGAATTTTGACATCAAAATAGTTTGGATGCACTTATTTGGGGATCGATCGATTTCATCTAATTTTCTATGCGGACACTAGAGTTGTGAAATTAGTAATGTAAAAGTAATGCATTACCCATTACTTTAAACAATGTGTATTGGATAAGTTTTCCATTACAGATTACAAAAGTAACGTGGAATGAATGATGTTTCCATCACAAATGAAAATAGTAATGTGTAATGGATGCGTGTGCCATTACAAATGAAATGAATAACGTGTGATGAGTGCTCCGTTACAAATTACAATTGAAAAAAAAAGTAATTTGTCATGGAGAATATTCCATTGCAAATTAGTGTGTTTCTACCCCAATTTGGAGCAGGTACTATTTTGCTCAAAGGTAAGTCTGTTAATCTTTCAATGAAAATAATTTGTGTGTATCAAGTTTTAGTTGATTTTACTATTGTAGTGCTAAATGTATGAACAGTGATTTTTTGGAGTAATTTTTACTTCACTCTTCTAAAAATTGCAATTCAAGAAAAACTTGTAGGTTTTAGTGCATATTAAGTTAATATACACTGTTCATGCATTTACCACTACGATAGTAAAGTTAACAAAAACTTGATACACACAAACTATTTTAATTGAAAAATTAATAGACTTGTTTTTGAGCAAAATAGTACCTGCTGCAAATTGTCGTAGCAAAACACTAATGCACAAGGACAGTCGCATTGTTCTATTTGTAATAGAATATTCTCCAATTCAAATTACTTTTTTTTCAATTGAAATTTGTAATGGAGCACTCATCCATTACACATTACTTTTTTCAATTTATAATGGCACGTGCATCCATTACAAATTACTGTTTTTTTATTTGTAATGGCACGTGAATCCATTATATATTACTTTTTATATTTGTGCATGCATCCATTACCAGTGATCGGCAGTATCAATTTTTTCGTCAACGATATTGATTTTATTAATCATTTTTTCGAAAAATTAATAATTAGCCAAAAATATAACTAATTTTTTACAAAAATTCGTAATTAACGGAAAAATATTATTAATTTTTCTAAAAAATTAGTAGTTAGTAAGAAAATACTTCCAATTTATCAAAAAAAATTATTAATAAGTGACAAAATATTTCTAATTTTTCTAAAAAATTAGTATTTAGCGAAAAAATATTTCTAATTTTTCCTAAAAAATTAGTAATTAGCGAAAAAATATTACTAATTAATTTTTAAAAAACAGTAATTTGTAGAGAAGTATTGTGTACTTTTATGTACTTGTGTGTACGGATTGAGTCATGGTTATAAGCTCAAACGACTCTATTCAAAAAGTTGTTTTCTTTTTTATAATAACTAGATCTTTTGAATATTTCACACATTAGTATTTATTGTATCGAATGTCATACGATATATACGACGTAATTTTTATTTTATCTATTACTTTTTCCAAAATGAATACAATTCTTCACAAATTATTGATTTTTTTGGTTATTTAGCAATATCTTTTTCGCTAATTACTAATTCTTGGAAAAAATTAGTAATATTTTATCGTCAATTACTCATTTTTTGGAAAAATAAAAAATGTTATGTCGCTAATCACTTATTTATTAGGAAAATCAGTAATATTTTGTTACTAATTACTAATTTTTTAGAAAAATCAGTAATATTTTTTTGCTAATTACTAATTTCTTAATAAAAATTAGAAATATTTTGTCACTACTTTTGTCACTACTAATTTTTAGAAAAATTAGTAATATGTTCCCGCTAATTACTAATGTTAAACAAAAATTACTAATATTTCTTTGCTGATCATTAATTTTTCGAAAGAATTGGATAATAATAATAGATAGATTTTTTTTTGCCGATCACTGTCTATTACACATTACTTTTACATTTTGTAATGGTACACTTGTCCATTTCACATTATGCAGTGTAATGGGTAATTAATGCAGTAACGCATTATCAAAATAATGCATTATTTACAACTTTGGCGGAAACGATCTTATTTTTCGTTTTTCCTCTGACTTGACGTTGTTTTTGCTGGAGGAAATTGAAATTCAATGCTGATGATCGTAGATAGAATCAATTAACTTTTTTGGAAAATTCAGGGGTTACATAAAATCTGGTATAGACGCTTGGATCGTCCAACCCGGAGAAAAATTTATTTTTTCTCCTCCTCATTTATATTTGGTAAAAAAAACGTGACCTCTCACTGTTCTGGTTTCTGCTGGGCTCTCATATTCCCACGGTGAACAGCGTAGATAATTTTTATGCCCTGGATCCGACCTGTAACGTGAAATGAGCAAAAAAAACGTTACACCGACGGGGCGCGATTCCAGCGTGGCGAGTGGATAAGAGATTGAGGGTTGGAAAAAAAATTAATTTAGGAGACGGCATGATCTTAATCTGTGGGAGTTCATGAAGAGGAGGTCCTTCGTCGGGTAATTAAAAGAGTTGACCCCATAATTTCCCTCGAAAAAGCACGCACCGACATTTTTGGGACGGAGAAATATTTTTCATGGATAAAATTTTAGATATGATTTTATTGTACATCGAATACTCAATCAAACTATATGTGTGAAGGTGAACATTCTAAATTCATTGTACGGGCAGAAAACGCGTTTTGAATCGCTTATGAATAGAGGTTTCGCAGTTGGCTCTGCTGAGCGCGGTCCGTGTATAAGCATAGGGACCGCCCTCGGACGGTTCGTCCCGCAAACTAACAGAGAAACATCCTTAAGAAAATTCGGGGCCGAGGTGTTTTGTACCCTAGTATGCAAGTATGGGTTAAATACCCTTACACGGAGGAAACGACTTAGTTGGTCCAACTCTTAGAGCTAAGTCTCACTTAGTGCTCTGAGCGCCAGAAGAGAAATTAGTTGGATCAACTAGATAGTTGGTTGGATCAACTAGATTATTGGTTACCAAAACTAAGTCAACTAAATGGATAGTTGATCCAACCAACTATGTAGTTGATCCAGCCAATTTCTCTTCTGGTGCTCAGAGCACCAAGTGTTTGGTTGGACCAACTAAGTGGTTTTTTTTTCGTGAAAATCGACGTGATCTCGGTACAAATGTTCTTGAAGGCAAAACTGACGATTCCGTCGTTGTTTTGATTGAATATTTTCAGGGAGGGCGAGGGCGTTGGTGGCCGTGCCGCGTCCGGGGGTGGCGGAGGCGGTGGTGGCAGAAGAGCGCCGAGTCTTCGTCTCGTAAACGGTCGAGCGACAACGGGGGTTGGCCTTCACACGAGCAGCACAGAATCCGTCCGTTCACCCCATCAGCATCTCAGCCAGCAGAACAACATTAATAACAACAACAATTGTTACGCCGCTAACAATACATCGGGAAACAATCATCCACGGCTCAACAAGGATGACAGTATCAAGATCAGCATTGAGAACACCAATACTTGTACGGACAGCCTCGTCACAGCGCTAGACGACGAGACCCTTCTCATCACCGATTTCCTGGGCGACACAGGCAAGTAGAAACCATCGGACTCCATTCAAACAAATGCTCGATCCATAAATATACATATTCCTCATTTGCAAAGAACGAGTTACCCGAATGACGACATTGACTTTCAGGAGCTTTAGCACAATTTGAAACCTGCCTCGAAGTCGATAATGCCGGTTTGTAAGCCCGATGAAACGCGCTCGTAACCCAATAAGACCTGAGAAGATTAAAATTTATCGAATGGCTCCGATAGTTCCCCGATGATCGGCTTTAATAACGCAAAATCGATCTCTTCGCGTGGCTAAGATTATCCTTGTGTCAGTGGTGAAACATTTTTCAATTCACACACGTCTGGACCACAGTTGTAAAGAATGCATTATTTTGATAATGCATTACTGCATTCATTACCCATTACACTGCATAATGTGAAATGGACAAGTACCATTACAAAATACAAAAGTAATGTTTGATGAATTCGTGTACCATTACAAATAAAAAAGAAATGTGTAATGGATGCATGTACCATTACAAATGAAAATAGTAATGTGTAATGGATGCATGTGTCATTAAAAATAAAAAAGTTATGTGTAATGAATGCGTGTTCCATTACAAATAAAAAAAAGTAATGTGTAATGGATGCATGTGCCATTACAAATAAAAAAAAGTAATGTGTAATGGATGCGTGTTTCATTACAAATACAAAAACTAATGTCTAATGTATGCATGTTCCATTACAAATACAAAAAGTAATGTGTAATGGATGCATGTCCCATTACAAATTAAAATAGTAATGTGTAATGGATGCATGTGCCATTAAAAATAAAAAAGTAATGTGTAATGAATGCGTGTTCCATTACAAATAAAAAAAAGTAATGTGTAATGGATGCATGTGCCATTACAAATAAAAAAGTAATGTGCAATGGATGCATGTGCCATTAAAAATAAAAAAGTAACGTGTAATGAATGCGTGTTCCATTACAAATAAAAAAAAGTAATGTGTAATGGATGCATGTGCCATTACAAATAAAAAAGTAATGTGCAATGGATGCATGTGCCATTACAAATTACAATTGAAACAAAAGTAATTTGTAGTGGAGAATATTCCATTACAAATAAACCCAAATAAACCCAAATAAAAAAAAATTAATGTGTAATGGATGCATGTGATATTACAAATAAGAAAGTAATGTGCAATGGATGCATGTGCCATTACAAATTACAATTGAAACAAAAGTAATTTGTAGTGAAGAATATTCAATTACAAATTGAAAAATTTCTGTGCTCGCATTAGAAACTTGCACATTGCTCATTCATCCTATTTTCCTATTCTGCTCAAAAGTAAGTCTATTAATTTTTCAATGAAAATAATTTGTGTCGATCAAGTTTTTGTTAACTTTACTATCGTAGTGGTAAATGTATGAAGAGTGTATATTAACCAGATCTTTTGAATATTTCACACATTAGTATTTGAGGCATTCCACGTCAAGTCAACCACCCCAATTTTTGAAATCGCCAAAAATCGCATACAAATTTTTAGAAAGTAGTTCCAACTATCGAGAAAATTTGTGATTTTTTTCAGATTTTTAAATTACATGTTTTAGCCGGGAAAAAATACAAAAAATTTGTTTCTTCCATTTTGTAACTCGAAAATTATTCATCGTATGAAAAAAAAAGTAGAACATAAAATTTTGGGTTTTCAACGTGCTTTTTACTGAAATTTTTTACAAACTCCTCCGAAATCTCTATATGCCATTTTCGGAGCAAATAATGTTTTGATTTTTTTCCCCAGAATTGACATTTTCGATTCGTCTGTAGTTTTAACAGTTTTTTACTTATACATTTGCAGACTATAAAAAAATTGGCGTAGTGGAGAATCCATTATTTCAAATGCATTTTTATTGATACAATCTATCATTATAGAGTGATTTAACGAAATAGTGTAGATATTGATATTTTATCATTATTAATCGCAGACAGTAAAAAATAATAAAACAATCTCGTTTTGATACTGCAAAGACGATTCCAGGAACAAAGCAGTATCATTGCTTCATTCCCAAAAATCATGCCCAAATCGAACTGAAAAAGTACTCATTGGCCATAGAAACGTCGGTGTATCCAAAGAGGGCAAATTAATTCTTTTTTGCAATCGAGAGACGTGAGTAGCCTTTGACTTTAATTTGAATAGACTTTATCGGTGTCCATCAGTCTATTGATAAAGTTTATTAAAATGTACAAAAAAATGTTAAAAAAAATAAAAATAAAAAAAGTTTAAAAAATTGAAAAAGTACAACAAATAAACAAAAATGCGGGCTTTAGAAATTATCTATAGATAGTCTCAACTCTGTTAATGCACAGAAAAATGTGTGCATTCATTTGGGATGAAAAATGCATGAGAAGGAATGCATTCTCCACTGAGCCAATTTTTTTATAGTCTGTAAATATATCAAGTAAAAAACTGTTAGAACTACAGACAAATCGAAGATGTCAATACTGAGAAAAAAATATCAAAACATTATTTGCTCCGAACATAGCATATAGAGCTTTTGAAGAAGTTCGTAAAAAATTTCAGTGGAAAGTACGTTGAAAATCCTAAATTCCATGTTGTAGTTTTTTTTTTGTACGATGAATCATTTTCGAGTTACGAAATGGAACAAGAAAATGTTTAGTATTTTTTTCCGGCTAAAATGTGTAATATAAAAATCTGAAAAAAATCACACATTTTCTTGACAGTTAGAACTACTTTATAAAAAATTGTATGCGATTTTTGGTGATTTCAAAAAATGGGGTGGCCGACTTGACGTGGAATGCCTCATTTATTGTAACGAATGCCATACGATAATAATTTTTTTGTTTATTCCTTTTTCTAAAATTAATATAACATTTCTCCACAAATTATTGATTTTTTTTTATATTTAGCAATATTTTTCTTGCTAATTACTAATTCTTAGTAAAAATTAGTAATATTTTATCGTTAATTACTCATTTTTTTGGAAAAATTATAAATATTTCATCACGAATTACTTATTTATTAGAAAAATTACTAATATTTTTTGCTGATTATTAATTTTTTGAAAAAATTTGATAATAAAAATAGATAGATTTTTTTTGCTGATCACTAACACTGACACTTATAAGTTTTTTTTTAATTGTAATTTTTACAACCATGGGGTAAAAGTACTCCACAAAAATCACTATTTATACATTTACCACTGCGATAGTAAAGTTAACAAAAACTTGATACACACAAATTATTTTCATTAAAAAATTAATAGACTCACCTCTGAGCAAAATAGTACCTGCCCAAATTGTCGTAGAAACACACTAATTTGTAATAGAATATTCCCCACTACGAATTACTTTTTTTTTCAATTGTAATTTGTAATGGAGGACTCATTCGTTATACGTTATTTTTTAAATTTGTAATGGCACATACATCCATTACACATTACTTTTGTTATTTGTAATGGAACATCCATGCATTACACTTTACTTTTGTTATTTGTAATGGAACACGCATCCATTACACATTACTATTTTCATTGGTAATGGAACATTCATTCATTACACGTTACTTTTGTAATTTGTAATGGAAAACTTATCCAATACACATTGTTTAAAGTGATGGGTAATGCATTACTTTTACATTACTATTTTCACAACTCTGATCTGGACATTCTGGTTTTTGTAATATATTAATTCACGAAATACCTCGGGAATTTGTCATTGATATTGAATTGAACAAAAAAAAAATAAAAAATAAATAATAATAATAATAATAATAATAATAATAATAATAATAATAATAATAATAATAATAATAATAATAATAATAATAAACATATTTTCTCATTAAGATGACTGTCACATTGAGCGCCATTAGAGTGGACGTCGCGCGATAAATCATAATTGATCCCGGATGATGCGAGCATTCTTGCATCCGACAATTATTCACGCTTTAATAAGCGTGTACACAAATGCACAGTCAATATACTTAACGTAAACTTTAAAGTCTTTCGTTACGTCGCGGCGCATCTCTTCGCTGTTTTGTAATTACACGAGCCCATGAAATATTAATAATGCGAGATACGAGTATGACAATGAGAAACGCGGAATTCATCATTGTTTACGGCCACAGTTGACAGCGTTATTGTACGGTGGAAAAATTTCGATTGACCGTCTCAAGAGAGAAAACAAAGTCGCTTCTATGCTCGTCACTTGCCAAACTCTTACTTCAAGGATCTCTGGCGCGAGAGCCAAGCTTTCCTAGCACTGTTTTTTTTTTCTTTGACGAAACTTTTGTTTGAGGCATTGCACGTCAGTTGAGAGCCGAAAGAATCAGAATATTCGGGGATTTTTCGTAGTAAAATCTGAAAAGTTTGTTTAAATAAATTCTTTCGTATCCTAAGTCCTGAAAGGAGGAATTTTTTGAATTATTGAATTCAAAACAACGCGACACTCCAAAGAGAGAGAAAGGGAGAGAGGGAGAGAGGGAGAGGGAGAGAGAGAGAGAGGGAGGGAGGGAGGGAGGGAGAGAGAGAGAGAGTTGGTTTTTGGTAAAAAAAAAGGCAATAGTATTTTAATAAAATCGAATGTTTAATGTGAATAATATTCAGAAAATGTAAATGATGAGAAAACGTGAATTATTCTTAAAAACGGGGTTTTTATGGATTCCGGGGAACATCAACTCATTTGGAGTTCTACTATTTATTTTTCGACCCCAAATACACTCAGTCAAAAAATCTAAAGAAACAGGAAAATTTTCGAAATTTTTCAGCGATTTTCCAAATTAACTTTGTTAATTTAGGTCGTAAAAAATTTTCAAAAAAAGCGTTTTGAAGCTTGAATCTTCTAGTTTTGGAATCTTGAGTCAAAAAAAATTTGTGGGCATCACCCTCGACGCAGTCGAAAGAAGTATCACGGTAAAAATTTTCTCGAAATTTTTGCTTCTTTCAAAACAGTCGATGGGCTCCAAAAAAAATTTCCGAGCTTAACCAATCTATGGATCGTTTAGCTGAATTCTTTGGCTTCAATTTGCTTTTCTCATTTTTGTTCTACGACCATTTTTCGCTGAGATATCGGCGATTGAACGAAAATTCGTCTTTTTTTTTAAATCTTCGATATCTCTGAAACTAATGATCGTACAGCGAGTAAACGGTGGGTTTCGGAAACTTAAATCTACCCTCTATAAGTGCCTGTTATTGTCATAAACGAAAAAAAATTGTTTCCATGCTTCATTTTGACTTGAAAAAGTAAAAAAAAATCAGCTTTTTTTCTTGTTTTACAAAATCTACCACAACTTTGCAGATATTGCGAA
Organism: Alloplasta piceator; assembly: GCA_946863875.1. NCBI lineage: Eukaryota > Metazoa > Arthropoda > Insecta > Hymenoptera > Ichneumonidae > Alloplasta > Alloplasta piceator. The sequence goes on from OX333080.1 coordinate 15,159,561, forward strand.
AAATACCAATGTTTTATGGTCCTTCTTTAGCTCAATACATACCTAAAGACCATGCCAATTTTCAAAACAATCGGTCGAGCCGTTTTTTGTAACCGAATCATCAAACTTTTAGAAAAATTGAAGGAACACGTTTATTGATCCTTAATGGTGTTCAAAAATGGTGTTGAAACAAGTTTTATTTTTTTCTCTCAAATTTGCATTTAATGAGCGTGAAAACTGAAAAAAAAAATCCACAATTCGAAAAAAAAAAATTTTTTTTCAAAATTAAATTTTTTTTTAAATTTGAATTAAAAAATGTATTGGCATTTTTTTCAAAATTTTATTTCGATATTTATTAAATATTGAATGCAAAATCTCTACTCTTAGTTGGCCAAAAAAAAAGCAAGTTTTTAAGATTTTTTTTTTTTTAGCTCACCAGATATGACTATAAAACTATCATTGCAACATTGTTTCGACCTTGAAAAGTACAAAAGAAAAATATATTTTTTATTTCGATTCTTTGAATAATTCATAGAAGACGCCAAAGTCGAAAATGTCTTGTCCCATGGCCGACAGTTAATTTCAGGATTGGCAAGTCTGAAACAAAAAATAAAAACGCATTTCAATGAGAAAGGTTTCTTACACAACAATTAACTATCGTTAATGAAAAACCGAGAGAAACAAAAAATGGCGGATGTTTGAAATAAATTTTGAAAAATAAAATTTTTATTTTCATTTCGAACATCCGCCATTTTTTTTAAATCGATTTTTCATAAACGGTGGTTAATCGTTGTGTAAGAATCCTTCCTCTTTGAAGAGCATTTTTTATTTTTTGTTTCAGACTTGCCAATCCTGAGATTAACTGTTGGCCATGAGACAAGACATTTTCAACTTAGGCGCCTTCTATAAATTATTCAAAGAATCGAAATAAAAAATAAATTTTGGTCTTGTACTTTCGCAGAATAAAACGTTGTTGTAATAACAGATTTATAGTCATATCTGACAAAGGAGCTGAGAATTTTTTTTTTTAATTTGCTTTTTTTGGCCTTCTGAAGTAGACTAGTACCTTAAATAAACATATTTTAGAAAAATACAATTTTTTTGACTTACACTGTAAAAAATACTTCATAAAAGAATAGGAAATTCTTATGCACTGTAAAAAATGTTATTAAATTCAATATACTTGTCATTGAAATTTCATATTCTTTTGTATATTAAATTTTAATAACAAATATACGAAGTCGAGATCAATAGATATTGATTGGAAAATCAACAATTTTAACTTAAATGATATATTTGTATATTGAAATTAAAAGAATAAAATCTGAAAATTGAAATTCATATTGGAATATTACCGCACACATATATGAGGCATTCCACGTCGAGTCGGCCACCCCATTTTTTGAAATCGCCAAAAATCGCATACAAATTTTTAGAAAGTAGTTCCAACTATCAAGAAAATTTGTGATTTTTTCAGATTTTTAAATTACATTTTTTTCCGGCTAAAATATGTAATATTAAAATCTGAAAAAAATCACGTATTTCCTTGACAGTTAGAATTACTTTATAAAAATTTGTATGCGATTTTCGGTGATTTCAAAAAATGGGGTGGCTGACTTGACGTGGAATGCCTCACATATGAAATTTAATATACTCATATAAATGCAGTAATATTCATATAAATGTAGTAATTTTCCCACACAAATTTTAATTTCCAGAGTTTATTCTCTTAATTTTAATATACAAATATTTCATTCCAGTCAAAATTGTTAATTTTCCAATCTTTGTTTATTAATTTCGATTTCGTGTACTCGTCATTGAAATTTAATAAACAAATGAATATGAAATTTGAATAACAAGTATATTAAATTTAACAACATTTTTTACAGTGTAAGTGGATGTAGCTCCTTAAAAACACTTATTATAGTCAAAACTATGACATCTAAAATTCAGCACCGATTTGTCTAGTATCAAGTGCTCGAACCTCTTTAAAATCTACCGAAAGAGATAGTCACGTATAATCGTAAATTTTTTGGTAAAATGTATAAAATGCAGAGAAGTATTGACAATAAAGTGCGGATACATTCGTGCCGAAGTTTGATTATCGGAAGTCTGGTCGAGGTCATATCGTAAATTGAGAATGCCAGGGGGGGGGGGGGATTTTATGCACTGGCCCCCGTCGTCGTTGTCGTCGTTGTCGTTTCGCAAAACGTTTGCTCGCGAAAGTAACGAATAAAGATGGACATTTCGAATTGATCGGGCGTCTTGGCTCCGATATTTCGTACATATACATATATGGGGCTGTCCACGTCAAATCACCTAGCCTCCAGACCACAAAATTTTGTATCCGCTTCTAAATTTTTTAAGTTGTTATCCTTGCTCTGAAAGATTCTTCTGAATTTTTGCAGATTTTTTGGAACAACAGTTTCTGAGTTATGATTTTTTTTTAACCGGAAAAAAGGACCATTTTTAAAAATCTGAAAAAATTCACAAAAATTGTATGATCAACGTAGAACAGTCTCCTGCTCGCGAAAATGTGGTGCACATTTTTTAAATATTTTTTTCACCTAATCAAAACCCTTTTGTGCATAATAATGTATTTAAGAAATTCACTGCGAACAGAGACGTCGTTTGAGAGACAGAAAATAATGTGGAACCTAATCTTCAGACAAACCTTCATAATTTTATTTTGTTTATGGCTTACGCACATTTTTTTTTTAAGTTTTGTGTTGCGTGCTCTATTGCACTCGAGTATTCTTTTGTAAAAATGACTCTATCGCGTTGATGAATGTAGTTTTTGGGTTTGCGGAATCCTTTTGACTGATTCAAATCGTTCACGCAGCTGATAAAAAAATCATAACTCAGAAACGGTTGTTCCAAAAAATCTGCAAAAATTCAGAAAAATATTTTAGAGCAAGGATAACAACATAAAAAATTACGAAGCAAATCAAAAATTTTGTGGTCCGGAGGCTATAGGTGAATTGACGTGGACAGCCCCATATATTATTGTTGCCCCTGCCATTGATTTCCAACCGACGAATTGGTTGTTCGCTTCATCCTGCATCGTCTCTCGTATAATCTTCATCATAAATAAAATTTAGTATTGAATTACGAATGATTAATCGAGACTGCGCGAGGCGGAATAATATTTTGCATCAATAATCCGACTCAGTGCCTTTTACTTTCCTCCACGACTTGTAACGAAAACAAATTTCTCGTCAGCCGCGAGAATGCAGCATCAATTTTAACCGTCAATTCTCCATGATTCAATTTTCAAAATTCAACCCGGTTAATTAATCATTTATTCCAATCCGATTATTGTATCGAAAGCCCGGCTAAGCCCTACGTGGAAGGTTCGAATCTGTTCAAGCCCACAATGCGAGTTCAGGATTACATTATGCAAATTCAACGCTGGTTTTACACTGTTATATATATATGGGTCATTCCATGTCAAATCGACCAATAGTTGGACTCCGCCCCTTTCAATTTCGATGAAATTTGGACAGAAGTTTTCTTTTTTCATAGAATAAAGTTTTAGCAAATGAAAAAAAATTCAATTTCAGGTTCGAAAATATCACCATTTTTTCAATTTTTCAATTTTACTTTTTAAATATCTCGAAAACTATTATAGTTACGAAAAAATCGTTCTGCGTTCGTCTGAAAGAGTATACTTGAGGCTACGAAAAAAAAATATTCCCAAAAAAAATTTTGAAAATTGATGAATTTGGAGAATTTTCAATCTTTTAAAATTGTGAAAATACACGATCGCACATTAAACTTTTGGTTCTTTTTTTAAAGTATAAATACCTTGTACTGATTTTGAGAGATGCTGAAATTTTCAGAATTGCATTTAAAAAAAAAAATGAATTTTTGAATTTTGGTAAAAAAAAAAAATTTTCCCACCTCTATGTTGAACAATTATGGAATTTTGTAATTTTGAGCAGTAAAAATTACATGATTCCTCAACTTTACTTAACTTGTAATTTTAACTTAAAATTTTGTAATTTTGCGTAGTAAAAATTACATGATGGCTCAACTTTACTTATCTCGGAGGTAAAAAAAAATTGATTGTATTAAAATTCAAAAATTCATAATTTTAAAAAGACAAGAAGTTGAACAATCATGGAATTTTGTAATTTTGAGCAGTAAAAATTACATGATTCCTCACCTTTACTTAACTTGTAATTTTTACTTAAAATTTTGTAATTTTGGGTAGTAAAAATTACATGATGGCTGAACTTTACTTATCTCGGAGGTAAAAAAAAATTTATTTTATTAAAATTCAAAAATTCATACTTTTGAAAAAAACAAAAAACGCAATTTTTTAAATTTCTGAATCTTCTAAGATCAGTACAAGGTATTATATAAAAAAATTTAATATCGATAACGGATTTTCACGATTTTTTTAAATTCAAAATTCTCCAAATTGATAATTTTTCAGATTTTCTTTTGGAATATATTTTTTCCCAGCCTCAAGTATATTCTTTATGACGAACCCAGAACGATTTTTTCGTAACTACAATAGTTTTCGAGATATTTAAAAAATAGACTTGAAAAATTGAAAAAATTGTGAAATTTTGAATTTTGAATAACTTTCGGAAAATTTTGTTTCAATTTTTATCCTTTGATAGAATTTTGTTTTAGGACAAAGAAAACTCCTGACCAAATTTCATGGAAACTGAAAGAGGTCGATTCCAACTATTGGTCGATTTGACATGGAATGACTCATATATATCAGCAAATACGCCCTGAGTAGATAACAAATGAAAAGCTCTCTCTCTCTCTCCCTCTCTCTCGGTCTTTCTACCTTCGGATGCAGAAGAGGCCAGGGTTGTTTCAACGTGTGCGATTAACAAACGTGAAGGGCGTTGTAAAAGATTCCCCAGAGTGTGCGAGCTTTTCACCATCTTGTTCGGGGCATTCGAGTGTAAAGTTTTACGATTGGCAGTATAAAAGGGAGCGAAAGAGAATGTTTCACACACGCTTGGAGAATCGTGCTTTGTGGGCGATTCGTCGTTCTCTTTGTGCCAAAGAAAGAGAGACCTTAAATTCTCGGTGTACCGATCACGAGAGGGTCTGACCCTTGACATTCTCATCCGGTGGAGAGTTTGACAGAGAAGGCATCATGAGCCTCCAATTGACGAAGACCTTAACCCGGAAACTAATGATAAACGCACACGATTCTCTCATTCACGGTCGAAGCAACCATTATGTTTCCGGACATTTGTAACGTGAAATAAAATAATGGAATCCCAAAATTTCTTTGACCAATTAAGGGCTTCCATACGTCCATCAAGTTGAAGAGGTCATTGCCGTAAACAACAGGGATAGCGATGAAGATTAATATGCTGCAATGTAGATAATCACTGAGAGAAAAAATTACTAAAACCAATGAAATAAAGTTTTGAAGGCAAAAAATCATTTTTTTCATTATTTGCCAAAACATATTAGATTGGTTCCCTTATATATTTACTTGGTTCATTTTTTGCAGTCAATTACATAAATTTCTGTTTCAATAAACGAATTTACTTGAATCTAACAATATGTTATCAATTATATGTAATATGTTGTTTGAATCAAGAACACATTTTATCATTCAAAACATGCATGTCTTTTAATACAGGAAGCACTGAGAAAAAAAAATTGTTGAATCAACAAATTAATTAGTCCAATCAACAGGAAAAATGATTCATTCAATCAAATGCGTGTTTATTAATTGTTGCTAAACATTTTATAAAAAATATGGAGCCCTTGCCAAATAATTTAATATGCATAGTTTAGTGACCCCTAAAAGAGATAAATAGAAAAAAAAGACAAATCTGCGCCAATTCTCCGATCTAATTTCTCTGTTCGACCGAGATTCGAACCCTCGACTCTACCTACCATCATATACCTATCCTACCTAACTACCTAACACGCTACCTATTACGCTATCGACTACTACTATGCACTTGAAAAAAATTAGGAGTTATGAAGATTCGAATATAAAAAAACATTTAAAAAACCAGTTTTTTAATTTTTAACAACTTATGTATACTATTAAAGTATACTATAGAAATGATAGTTCTTTGCTTGAAGGAAATAAAAATTTCATCATTTCAAACAAACATTCTATTGGAATAAAATAATGATGAATTTATTGCAAAGAAATAATTTTGTTTGAAAAAAATAATTTCGTATTGAAGTCATTTTTTAGATCCAAATAATCTAATGTTTATGATGCGATAAATGTAATTAATCTAATGAATACAAATTCAATCAAATCTATTTAAATTAAAATACTTTTCGAAGTAAAATTATAATGACTTTATTGCAAGAAAATAATTTTTCCGAAAAAAATAATTTTGTATTGAATTCGTTTTTTAGATTCAAATAATCTCATGTTTATGATGCGATCAATGTAATTAATCCAATGAATACAAATTTAATCAAATCTATAATGCATTTAATTGTTACTATTAAATAAGAGTTTAATATAATGGAGTAATAGATTCGTAAGCCTATTTTTTTAAATGAAGAGTAATTTTCTTGGTTCAACAAATAAATAATCGAATTAATACTTTCATTTAATAAATAAATTCATGTTCTCAAATTCAGTAATTTTTTCTCTCAGTGTAGGGGTGAATAAACTAAAATTAGCAATAAAATCGTATTGTTTACATTTATTTGTTATTTCTCACAACTACTCCAGCCATGATCACACATTAATTAAACCCAAAGAGGAATTTATGTACACTGTTGAAAAAAAATTTTGAAACAAACAAAATTTATTTGATGCAAGTAATTTAATTGTTTGTATATTATCCCGTAATTAGTTATTGGGATGAAGTAAATATATTTTTGATAGAAATATCATTCTTTAATGAGAGAAAATATGAAATAATTTAAAACAATGCACAATTACTATATGGGAATGTACGGGCTACTAAAATATCAAACCCATTTACTTCAGTCAAGTAAATTAAAATTTGAATCAAGCTTCCGACTACGTGGTTCCGAAAATTGAACTGTTTCGTCAAACTCAATGATTGCTTGTACTCATACAGGTCATACGTTCGATTAATTAAATACTTTTCTTGAAATGATTACTAATTTTTTGTGCCATGTATGGTTCCATAGAAGTTAAAAAATGCTTTCTCTGGATCTAGAAAATGCTCATTTGAATGGAACGTGCTATCAGTTTCTTCCAAACCCAAATCTATTGGTCCAATTAAATATTGTTTTAGACCACCCGTGCAGAATTGTCTATTTTTTCCATATATTTATCAGTTGTTACGATGAAAACCAGTCCCATATTCACAATTGATAGTTTCTACGGGTCAAGTAACGGAAAAAAAAATTTTTGAAAAAAAAAAAAACATTCGCCCCCAGTGGGGTTTGAACCCGCAACCCTCGTTTTTACGCATATCCTCAAATTCAACATGAAATAAATTTAAAAAAAAATAGATAATTTGAAAGTTCATCGAATTTTCCGACTGATTTAGTTTTCTTGCATATTCGCGGACCCTAGAATATGTACGAGACCAGACTGGGATTTGAAACCTACCTACCTATCGAGCCTAACTAATGACCTAAGACTGAGACGCTAACCACTACACCACTGACTACTTTTGATGTAGTGACGTAAATATCATATTTACAGAACACAGGCCGAGAAATAAATACGTACCAAAATAGTATTAAGAATTTATTTTCATTACCCGAAGCCCGTAGTAAAAAACTCCATTCGTCGCCATTGAAAAATCCCCATTCATTCCTCATTGCCAAAATAACCAATGGAGATGAATGCCGAATTGCCTAAGGGGATTTTCGCCATTGAATTCCCCATTTGAAACGGAATGGGGATTATCTAATGGGGATTCAATGGAGACAATCCCCTTAGGCAATTCGGCATTCATCCCCATTGGTTATTTTGGCAATGGGGAATGAATGAGGATTTTTCAATGGCGATGAATGGAGTTTTTACTATACGAAAGAATCTCCATTGCAGTTCGCCACTCATTCCCCATTGCCCACAAAACCAATGGATATGAATGCCGAATTTTCTAAGGACATTTTCGCCATTGAATTCCCCATTTGAAACGGAATGGGGATTATCCCATGGGGATTCAATGGAGACAATTTTCCTAGTTAATTCGCCATTCACCTCCATTGGTTTTTGTGGGCAATGGGGAATAAATGGGATCATCAATGGAGATTCTTTCATATGATTGCTATATATGCATGGAATTACGCATTAAATAATCAAATGATGTGAGTTATCAATAAGTAAGGTTAATCATAATGCCGCATAATGCTAATATTAGCATAACGACCAATAATTATATACGCATTATATCGCGTTACAGATGCCATAAGGGCGTATGCCAGTCAAAGGTAGGACTGGAAAGCCATAAGGGCGTATCGATTTTTTTTTTTAGGAATCGACGTAATTATGACCGAAAAGTATAGAACCGATGAAAAAAAAAAATTGGGAAATTTTTTTTTTCATCGGTTCTATACGTTTCGGTCATAATTACGTTGACTTGAAATTTCGCTATTTTCAGGTTTTTGAAAATAGGCCCAAAATTGAGCAAAACAGTTTTTTATCGAAATTAATGAAAATTTTGAAAAAAATATTGATAGATTCGTGTTTAGGGGGCAAAAATACATCGATATGAGGCCCGAAAAACAAAAATAATTTTTTTTTTTTTTTTTGCATTTTGGCCAAAATTCAATCGGTTCACTAAAATGGCTGCAATTTATTTTCTAGATAGAATTGCGGCTTGAGCATGAGCTCATTCTCTTCGTAATCGTTCACGCTTCAAAACCCCGTTTGGTTCATCCCATTACGATCATTTTTCGATTTTTTGCAGATTTTTAAAGTTCAACAATAGATTTTTGTAAATTTTTTAAGGTATACCCCTTTCCATTTTTTTCGGCGATTTTCAAACTGCTCTCATTTCTACAAAAAATTAGTTATCGGTATGAACTTAACGGCATTCTCTAAGTTTGGTCACAAGCTTTGCGTACGAAAAACAAATTTTGAAATCGGTTGAACCAAAGTGAAGTTACGAGCACTTGAAATTTCGCTATTTTCAGGTTTTTGAAAATAGGCCCAAAATTGAGCAAAACAGTTTTTTATCGAAATTCATGAAAATTTTGATTTTTTGAAAAAACTATTGATAGATTCGTGTTTAGGGGGCAAAAATACATCGATATGAAGCCCGAAAAACAAAAATATTTTCTAGATAGAATTGCGGCTTGAGCAAGAGCTTATTCTCTTCGTAATCGTTCACGCTTCAAAATCCCGTTTGGGAAATTGGGAAAATTTTTTTTTCATCGGTTCTATACTTTTCGGTCATAATTACGTAGATTCCTGAAAAAAAAAATTTCAATACGCCCTTATGGCTCCCGGATGCCATAAGGGCGTAAAAGAGGTGATACGCCCTTATGGCAGCTGTAACGCGATATATATTATTACATTTAATTGAAATTATTGAAGCTCAGAATTGAGAAAATAGATTGTAAGTGTATTCAGATGACGATTGATAATGAAAGTATATACGTTTCTCCTCTCACAAATCGGGTTGAGAAGGACTGATAAAATTATGTGTATATGTTAAAAATAAACGGTTTTAAAAATCATTTATCCCAAACGTACGCGTACTTGATGAGCAGTTTATAATACATTTTTTTTTAAATTACTTTCGAATAATTTCCGAGCTTATGCTAATATTAATTGACCATCGATATAATCATCAGCATTTATTACAATTGAAGAAAATATTTGGTTCATATATGAGAATCAGCGACATCTACTCTTACTTGACTTTATTAATTCACCGCCGTTTGAGAAATATCGCATTCGGAAAAATTCTCATCGATCGATGGGTTCAATTGTTCAGCATTGAACCTCGAATATGGATTGCAACATCGTTAACGAATGCTGCTTATCATTCGATCAGTCATCAATGAAGTGACATTATTGATAAATGTTGATCATTGTATAATTCGTAGTTACTTATTATTCAATGGGTATCCTTGGTAAATGCTGATCATTTCATCGTTAGCCGCATTTGGGTTCCAATGAACATCTGTGGGAAATGCTGATCTTTCAGTTCATCCGCATTGACTTTCCAATGGACATCATTGGGTAAAGCGGATCATTTCGTTCATCAGCATTTACCTTCCCATGGACACCATTGGGCAATGCTGATCGCTCGATACATCCGCATTGGCTTTCCAATGAGCATCATTGAGTAATGATGATCATTCGATTCATCCGCATTGGCTTTCCAATGAGCATCATTGAGTAATGATGATCATTCGATTCATCCGCATTTGATGTTCAATGGATACCCATTCACTGATCAATGGTCAGCCCTGTACGCCATTGACAAATGCGGAAATCTCAATGGGTCCCCATTCATTGTCCAATGGAGTCGTATGAGGACCATTGGTTGCCATTGGCGATTCAATGGAGTTTTTTACTGCGGGAGGCCATTTTTTAGTTCAACTTGTCTTTTAACTTAATTAAAAGAAATCAAATATTGAATCAGATGAATAATAATATCAATTAATAATAATACCAAAATAAGAATACCGTGTCATAATAATACATAACTTTTTCTTGTACCGGAACAATACACGGTAAGGTGAAAAACTTAAATTACTTGCGTCAAAAAAATTTTGTTAATTCAATCACAAATTTTTCATATACACAGCTAATAACTTGAATTTGTGTTAAATGAATTAAATATTGCGCTCACATACAATAATGAATTAAGATAAATAATACTGACTTTTAAAATGAAAAAAATCCTATTTTAATATTAAATCATTTTTATTTGGCTTGATAAAACAGAATGTTCCGATGGATCATCCGAAGTATTTCACTCAAGTAATTTTTTCTGTTATCCCAGGATACCAAGTCTTTGCATCAGGGTATATTTTCTTGTACCAAAAAAAAAACACAATTGATGTAAAAAATGTAAATTACTTGTTTACAGTACTTTTGGTTTATCCAATCAAAAATATTACATATTCGCAACTAATAACTCCGGTTGATGTTGACCAAATAAAGTATTACGTTAAAAAATATTAATTATTTCCAATTAATATTTGTGCCTTGCTGTTCGTAGAAATACTGTATTCGAATGAAATAACTGTAACTGGTATCAATGAATTAGATTATTTTGACCAAACAACTGCTACTAAGAAAATGACTTACTGAGCGCAATTTCTGTTTTTATTAAATGCATAGAAAAATCGGTTTCTCTCAAGTAAATGCCACTCAAGTAATTTCGTTTATTTGGATCAAATAAATTTGTTAAACAGTGTATGGATTGCGAATGAAAAATGAGAAGTTTTGTCATTATTTTTTTTCCAATGCGTTGGAGGTCGAATTGTGGGATTTTTTTTAAATCTAGGAAATGAAAAGTAAAATCACGTCAATTTTTGTCGTAAGAGTAGAAAAATCTTTTCGCTACAAAAAAAAAATATTTTTAAAGAAAGATTCGATGATTAAAAGTAGAATTTAGCATTAAAAAAAAAGAAAAAAAATCCATTAACATAGACGTGTTTCTGATTTTTCAAAATTTTTCAAAATTTTCCGGTCACCTTTTGGTATTTAAAAACTGCGAAAATCGAAAAAAAAAACACTTTTTTAGCTGGAAGACTCCTTGGCATCGATGTAGAAAGCTGTAATTATGCGCAGAATTGTTTTTTTAGGTTAGGAACTCTGGGAAAAATCGGGGCCACAAAATTAAATTTGTCTTGGATATTCAATGGTGAAATCGTTGAGATTTTAATTTGCACATTGATTCCTCGCGCCAGTTTGACTCGCAACGTTCCAAGCACTTCCGCTATTTGTGCGGTTAATTACTCGCACCGTGAAGGGGTTCCAAGTATCCCAACCCAAAATGTTTCCCGTTTGAGCATTAAATTGTTTGGATATCCAAAAACCGCGGCAACCGCAGAGCCGTACTTAAACTTTTTTGTTTATCCCGCACAGTCGAACGCTAAAGTCCGTATCCGTGGGATTGAACTTCCGTTTAATCTCTGGTTGATGGTCCAACCTCAAAGGGAGAAGCATATTTCCGGCAAACTCTGTACAGACCATAATATATTTGGGTCATTCCACCAATTCTTGACTAAAGTTGTGCCGGGGGGTCTGAATTCTGGATAACAAAAATTTTCATTGAAAATACATAACAAAGAGAGCTTTCATGATTTTTTTCCATTTTTTTCGTCCAACCCTTTCGAAGAGATACGGTAGATTAAAAATTGCAAGATTTGCAATTATTGACTTTAGATATTAAAAATATCAATCCCTTGTGAAATTTCTAAAAATATATTAAATATAGGTTTTTGTGTAAAAAAAGCTCAGCTTTCTGAAAAAAATAATAATAATAAGTGACAAGAAGAGTACAAATAATAAAGATTTGATCCTTGTCATATCGCTTTTGTATAATAATTTTAATTTCTTACCCACTTCACACTTTGAACATATATATTCGCTACATAATCGCTGAATATAATGCCATGTACAGAAAATTTTCAAACTTGATTCGATAGTTCGTGTATCGACCGTGACGGCAGCACAATACTTATCGGCAATTCATCACAAAAGTTTCAACTTTATTTTGCTATGGTTTATTTTTGAATATTCCCAAAATCAAAACATACCTTTCCCATGTAAAAAAGTCTCAGCTTTTCGAAAAAAATATTTTAAAAAATATCAAAAATGATGCATTGGTCGAAAAAACGTATTTTACTTTTTTACCTCATTTTTCGGGGTTTTCCTGATACTGGAGGAAATTGAAAATATTTTTTTCAGAAAGCTGAGCTTTTTTTTTACACAAAAACCAATGTTTAATATATTTTTAGAAATTTTACAAGGGATTGATATTTTTAATATCTAAAGTCAATAATTGCAAATCCTGCAATTTTCCGATCAACCGTATCTTCAAAAGGGTTGGACGGAAAAAATTGAAAAAAATCATGGAAGCTCTCTTTGTTATGTACTTTTCCATAAAAATTTTTGTTATCCAGAACAACTTTAGTCAAGAATTGGTGGAATGACCCATTTATATATTATGGTTTATTACATGCTGTATTATTATTATATTTATTTATATTATAAATATTATATTTATTTATGTATTAGTATATTTATATTTAATATTTATTCATGTATTATTACATGAACCGATGGACGATGTGGACGCAGTTTGGCTTGGATATGGCGAATTAATAATGAATTCGTTCGAAATTTACAGGCAACGAGATGAATTACAAGGGAAGCGGCAAGGTCCACTTCGGTGTGGACGATGTGTCCCTTTATGGAACACCGAAGGAGGAATTGGGCCCGGGCCTACCGGGCCAGGAGGTCAAGCAGAGCTTCATCAGGAATCAGCTTCAGGCGCTGTTTCAACCGACCGACAACAAACTGGCGATGAAGCTCTTCGGTAGCAAAAAGGCCCTCATGAAAGAACGAATAAGGCAGAAGGCCGCGGGTCACTGGGTCATACATCCTTGCTCCAGTTTTCGGTGAGTCATACAATACGTCCTTTTTTTTCTCTTCTCGTCGCCAATTCCCTTCGATCCCGCTCGTAACGCGACACATTTTATCCGACAAACCTGTTTTTCTGTTTGCTCCTCAAACTTGAGAGTATTTCGACCGGAATTGACAATTTTGAGTCTTACATTCAGCCATGAGTCATATATTTATATATATATATATATATATATATATATCTATATATATATATATATATATAGATATGGGTCATTCCATGTTAAATCGACCAATAGTTGAAATAGACTCTTTTCAATTTCGACGAAATTTTGTGAGAAGTTTTCTTTTATCATAAAACAAAATACTACAAAAAAACAAAAATGTAAATTTTTTTTTTTTTTCGAAAGTTATGCGAAATTCGAAATTTTACCATTTTTTCAAGTTTGTTTTTAAATATCTCGAAAACTTTTAGAAGTACGGAAAAATCGATCTGGGTTCGTCTAAAGCGTATACTTGGGGCTACAAAAAAAAATTGAAAAATGATGAATTTGGAGAATTTTGCATTTACAAAAATCGTTTACATCCACGATAAACATTAAATTTTGTATTCAATTTTTGAAATATAATACCTTGTACTGATCTTAAAAGATGCTGAAATTTTCAGATTTGCGGTTTTTTGTTTTTTTCAAAATTATGAATTTTTGAATTTGTTGGTAAAATGTTTTTTTATTTTCTACTCCTAAGCAAAGTAAAGTTGAGCAGCCATGTAATTTTGTAATTTTGAGCAGAACAAATTCCATGATTGCTTAACTTTACTTAACTTGGAGATAAAAAAAAAATTGACCAAAATTCAAAAATTCATATTTTTTCAAAAACGAGAAACGCAATTCTGAAAATTACAGGGTCTTTTAAGATCGGTGCAAGGTATTATATTTAAAAAAATTGAACAAATAGTTTAATGCTGATCGTAGAGTTTCACGACTTGTAAACATTTTTAATTTTCCAAAATCATCATTTTTCAAAAAAAAATTTTGGAGTATTTTTTCTCGTAGCCCCAAGTTTACTCTTTAAGACGAACCCAGAACGATTTTTTCGTAATTATAATAGTTTTCGTGAAACATAAAAAGTAAACTTCAAAAATTGAAAAAATTCTGTAATTGTGAGTTTTGCATAACTTTTGAAAGAAATTTTTCTAATTCCTTTCCATTGGTAGAACTTCGTTTTATGATGAAAGAAAACTTTTGACCAAATTTCATCGAAATCGAAAGGGGTCGATTCCAACTATTGGTCGATTTGACATGGAATGATCCATATATGAATGAAAAAAATTAATAATAATAATAATAATAATAATAATAATGTTATATATTCATATATTTTTCGCTAAAAATGCTTTTGCACTTCGGAGCTGCTAAAGTCAAATGGAAAACGATTGAGGAATGACTTTTGCGGAAAATAATTTTTGGTCCATCGACAAATGAATCAGGAAAAATATTGAATTTGAATGATCGGCTTTTCCGTCGACTGATTTTCATCGGAGAAGCTCGCTCAGAGCCAGAGAAGAGATTTTATCATCCTCGGTGAAATACGTTCGAGCTTTAACGTCAACTCTTCCTTTTTTTTTCTTATCGATGAAATATTCCAAAGGCAAATAGACATGTGTAGCTTCTAGGATAACTTTGGAAGGAAGCATGCGGCTGTGAGCGAACAGAAAAATATCAAAAGGACAAGAGGATTCTCACGCTTTTCCGTGTGCTCCAGGTGTGTTTGTGTGTGTGTGTGTGTGTGTGTGTGTGTGTGTGTGTGTGTGTGTGTGTCGCGCGTTATATCGATCGTTTCGCCTCGAACTTGGTCATTCGAGAGATTCTCCGGGAGTCCTGGGGGATCGTAGAGGGAGAGAAAAGTTGGGTGATCCTCCAGGGGAGGTTTTCCCGCGATCGACCTGGCGAGCCTGGAGAACGTGGAATGTAGGCCTGGGAGAGAACAGGCTGTATAGTTATTATATACCGGGTTCTTCCCTTGAGAAGGTTGCAGCGCTTTGCATCGATCGAATCAATGCAACATTTAAGGAACCTTCTCTAAAAGGATCCACACATAAATCGGCCTAAAATGAAACTTAGTTGGTTCTGTGACGTTAGACTTTGCGGAAAAAAATCGATATTTTTTTTTTTTCGGTAGCATCCACCAAAAAAGGTGAATTAAGGTGAAGAATGAAGAATCCCTGAAGGAGAGCTCAACAAAAATTATTTCGAACGGCGCATTGCATTTGAATATTTTCCATAAGAATAACACAGAAAAATATTGGCACTTCTGAACGTCGTAGTAGAACTCTTTAGAAAAAAATCTCACAAAATAGTACATTACGATACGAGTGCGATGAAACTTTTTCTCGACGAGAGTGAGTTTGCAGCATGAGCCGAAGGCGAATGCTGCAATCACACGAGTTAAGAAAAAGTTTCTCGCACGAGTATCGTACAAAATTTTATCGCACGAGTGCATAAAGTGTCCGCTTCTCGCACGCGCAGCGAAGCGAAGCGTGCGAGAAGTGGTCACTTTACGCACGGAGTGCAATAAAAGTCATTACGATATTCTGATAGAGAATTGAATTCCCTACAAAAAAAAAGTCCTTACGAATAATCAGCTTAGAACAACCGTTCAAGTGGTATCGCTGTCTGAAATTGAATTGATAGAAGAAAAAAAATCAAAAAGCTGAATAATCGAATTTTTCGAATTTTTCGCTTTACGAAAAAACTTTTTGGGTTTTTTTTTGTAGTGAATGTTCTGCTCTAACATACAATTTGCATGGAATCGTTCTCAAAATATTTCTCTAATACAAAAAAGAATCATGTACAACGAGACATATAAAAGAAACGACGTCCATCATTGATCGTGTTTCGAAAAGTTTTATTGAATGAAATCGGTTTAATAAGATAAAATAATTTTTTCCTTACATTACAATGCTTAATAATCATCGTTCCTTTTTTTAAGAGTCTGTTTTTTTTTTTTTGCAATTGGGGTATTTCTGTCGATGATTTTGCACTATGCCCAATAAACAGCGATACCACTTGAACGGTTGTCCGAAGAGTTCTACTACGACGTTCAGAAGTGCCAATATTTTCCTGTGTTATTCTTATGGAAAATATTCAAATGCAATGTGCCGTTTGAAATAATTTTTTTTGAGCTCTCCTTCGGGGGTTCTTCATTTTTTACCTTAATTCACCTTTTTTTAGTGGATGCAACCGAAACAAAAAATATCGATTTTTTCCGCACGGTCTACTGTGACATAATAAATCCTGAAAAACCATTAAATAATTTTTTACATTTTTATTTGAATTGATTGTATTTAATTCAATTTTTTTTCAATGATAGTAAACAATAAAAAAAAATCACAAAAATAAAAAGTACTTGGCAAGTTCATGGTTTGTCAATTCCTACACTGTAAAAATGTTTTGTTTGCAAATTAATATACCGGTATAGGAAGTTTATTTGCATATACCGTCTATTAAAAATCAGGCACAGGTAGCTTTGAAATTTAAATACACTATGGATTAAAAAAATCGAGTATTTTCTCAATATTCATGCAGAGTCTTTTGAAAATACTACAAGAGTATTAGATTTAACATACTTCGTTGTACGAGACACAGAACAGTATCTAAATTCTAATCCCGTAGTAAAAAACTCCATTGAATCGCCAATGGCAACCAATGATCCTCATACGACTCCATTGGACAATGAATGGGGACCCATTGAGATTTCCGCATTTTTCAATGGCGTATAGGAACGACCATTGATCAGTGAATGGATATCCATTGAAAAGTCACCATTGCCCAACGACGTCCATTGGACAGCAAATGTGGATGAACCGAATGATCATCATTACTCAATGATGCCCATTGGAAAGCAAATGCTGATGGACCGAACCATCAGCATTGCCCAATGGTGTCCATTGGAAGGCAAATGCTGATGAACGAAATGATCAGCTTTACCCAATGATGTCCATTGGGAAGTAAATGCGGATGCACTGAATGATCAGCATTACCCAAAGATGTCCATTGGAAACCGCGTCGCGTTAGTTCCGAGACTTGGCGCGAGATGTCGCAGGACGGCAACCCGCTGAACTCCCATACGGATTATGTGAAGAGTATGCTTATCTAGACGAGTGTGAGCACGGAATATTAGCAGAAGTCGGTATCCAGAAAATCCATTCAAGGAGTTCTTGCCGACTGATGCCCATGGGATAATCCCTGTTCCGTTTGAAATGGGGAAGTCGATCCTCATTGGAAAACTCCTATTCGATTTCAAATGGGGAATTCAATGGCGAAAATGTCCTTGGGCAATTGGGCATTCATCTCCATTGGTTATTTTGGCAATGGGGAATGAATGGCGATTTTTCAATGGTGACGAATGGAGTTTTTTACTATATGAAAGAATCTCCATTGATTATCGCTATTCATTCCCCATTGCCTACAAAAACCAATGGAGGTGAATGCCGAATTGCCTATGGGGATTTTCTTCATTGAATCCCTATTCCGTTTCAAATGGGGAAGTCAATCCTCATTGGAAAATCCTCATTCGATTTCAAATGGGGAATTCAATGGTGAAAATCCCCTTAGGCAATTCGGCATTTATCTCCGTTGGTTATTTCGGCAATGGGGAATGAATGGGGATTTTTCAATGGCGACGAATGGAGTTTTTTACTACGGGATATACTATTGTACATTAAAGTCAACTAACTGTGTGTTTAAAAAAAGAAGCTCGTTTCTCACAATTCAACAATGAACATGAAGATTAATGTACCCAGTTCTAAGAGATACAAAGCAGCGGTGTGTGAAAATTGATGAACCGGTTCTGGAATTTCAAACGCCCATCCGTAGTATCTTTCAAGTTTTCATTGATTTTTAAGGTCCATCTCACGAAAATTACGCAGCCATAATTGTAATTAATTGTTGCGAAACATGTTATAAAAAATATATAGCCTTTGCAAAATAATTTAATACGCACAGTTTACCGACCCCAAAAAGAGATAAATCGAAAAAAAAGAAAAACCTGCGCTAATTCTCTGATTTAATTTTTCTGTCCGACCGGGATTCGAACCCTCGATCCTACCTACCATCCTACCTATCTACCTAACACGCTACCTATTACGCTATCGACTACTTATGAACTTCTTCTACGTGTATGATACATGAATGCCTGAAACCCGAAAAAATAATGATGCGCTTTTAAATGTGCGATACTCGGTGAAAATTGTTTTTCGGATTCGCGAATTCGAATCTCAATTCGAAATAGCTAATTTCATACCATTCAAAATGGCGGATCAAAATGCAACAATGATTTATTTTTAATTAAACTTGGCGATCGAGAGTTTTCGAGATCGTTGATCATCGATCTAAACTGAAAATTCTAAAATTCAAAATGGCGCCTCCAATATGACGGCACAGAATGCAAAAATTATTTAATCCCGATGAGACTTAGTCTGCCTATTAGTTATTTCTGTGTATGCATATTTAAAACGATATATTAAAATTCCAAATTTGTCTACTACTATTAATCGAACACCCAAGAGTAGTAAATTTTAGTTGTTTTTCATACAATTTCATACAATTTCACAAAATCTGCATATTAATTTTCATTTTTATGCATGGATATTCGAGAAAGTGTATTAAAATTCCCAATGTGTGTAGTACTTATTGAATTAATAGACCGGTGTATTAATTTTAAGTCATAAAATGGTGAATTACGGTAAGAAATTTTATAAGTCCTAGGACGATATATTAATATCAATATAAATTTATTAATTTTAATGTACGACGTTAAATTATTTAAATACCAGTGCATTCATTTCGATTTCATATACCAAGATTCATAAATTCATTATTACTTTGTATAGTAAATTCACAAATAATTTCTGCAATATTTTTTAGACACTGGTCATACAAATTTACGAGACCTTGCGAATGTATTTTTCACGCAATTTTACGAAGCCTGCATATTAATTTCAATTTTCGTCCATGGATATTCCATACGGTGTATTGAAATTCCAAATCGGGTATACCACTGATCGAATTAATACACTGAGAGAAAAAATTATTGAATTTGAGAACATGAAGTTATTTATTAAATGAAAGTATTAATTCGATTATTTATTTGTTGAACTAAGAAAATCACTCTTCATTTAAAAAAATATTGTCACGGATCTATTACTCCATTATATTAAACTCTTATTTAATATAGTAACAATTAAATGCATGATAGCTTTGATTAAATTTTCATTCATTGGATTAATTACATTGATCGCATCATAAACATGAGATTATTTGGATCTAAAAAACGACTTCAATACGAAATTATTTTTTTCGAAGAAAATTATTTCTTTGAAATAAATTCATCATTATTTTACTTCTAAAAATGTCTTTATTTAAATAGATTTTAATATATTTGCATTCATTGGATTAATTAGATTTATTGAATCATAAACATGAGATTATTTAAATCTGAGAAACGACATCAATATCAAATTATTTTTTTCGAACAAAATGATTTCTTTGCAATAAATTCATCATTATTTTACTTCTAAAAATATTTCCGTAGTATTTTCAATATTTATTAGATATAAAATTGATTGTGATTATTTTGAAAGAAGCTGTAGTAAAATAAATAACACATTTTTTTTCAATAGAATATTTGTTTGGAATGATTAAATTTTTACTTCCTTCAAGCAAAGAACTATCATTTCTACACTGAAAAAAAAGATGGTTGAATCAACAAAATCTTTTGTCAAATACGTTCAACTAGATAATTTAGTTAGTACAATTCAACATTTTTTTGCCTGAATAATATTTTAGTCAACCGAAGCGCAGAATTGTTCAAAAAACTAAATATTTAGTTAGACCAAATAAATATCTAGTTGAACGTATTTGACAAAACGTTTTGTTGATTCACACAAATTTTTTTTTCAGTGTATAGTATACTTTAATAGTATACATAAATTGTTAAAAATTAAAAAACTAGTTTTTCAAATGTTTCCTTATATTCGAATCTCCATAACTCGTGTTATGTAGTTAGTAGCGTGTTAGGTAGTTAGGTAGGATAGGTATGATGGTAGGTAGGGTCGAGGGTTCGAATCTCGGTCGGACAGAGAAATTAGATCGAAGAATTGGCGTAGATTTGTCTTTTTTTTCTATTTATCTCTTTTTGGGGTCACTAAACTATGCATATTAAATTATTTGGCAAGGGCTATATATTTTTTATAAAATATTTAGCAACAATTAATAAACACGTATTTGATTGAATCAATCATTTTTCCTGTTGATTGGACTAATTAATTTGTTGATTCAAGAAATTTTTTTTCTCAGTGCTTCCTGTATTAAGAGACATGCGTGTTTTGAACGATAAAATGTGTTCTTGATTCAAACAACATATTTAATATAATTGATAACATATTGTTAAATTCAAGTAAATTCGTTTATTGAAACAGAAATTTATGGAATTGACTGAACAAAATGAACCAAGTAAATATATAAGGGAACCAATTTAATATGTTTTGACAAATAATGAAAAAAATGATTTTTTGCGTGCCAGCAATTAGCGTGAAACTCCTTTTAGCTGGATTATCGTTTCCAAGATGGAAAATAGAGAATTCAATTATCTCGAATATCAAGGATCTCCAGTCATAGAAAGTGCGGAATCGAATGCGGAGATGCATCAACGATTGTGCGAGGATAAGATTGTGTGTTTGCACGTGGGTAATTTTCATTGAAAAGTTTTGCAGCGACTGTCGAATGCAAGGACGCAATATATTGAAAAGGATATTGAAGCGACATCTTTTCGGACTTGTTCAATTCTTGCCAGAGGCCAAAATCTTTTCTCTTCTTCCAGCATCCCAAAGACGTTTTTCTCTCTTTCTCGCTCTTTCATTATTTATATCTTCCTTTTCCTCCGGTAATCGCGTCACTCGTACATTCAGTTATCGGTTTGAGCGCGGTGCCAAATCTTTTACGAGCCGCCTGAAATAGTCATGGGCCAATGCCACGTGGTTAACCAAGAGTTCCCGACGTCTTCGTTATTCCCTCTGCCCGTAAAGTTGTTGTGTATATATGGGGCATTCCATTTCAAATCAACCACTTTTAAAGCCGATTCGATTTGGCTGCAATTATTTTTTTCCTTTTCTACCCCATTAAGAACTTCAGAAACTTTTCAAATATTTTTACTCAACCCGAATTTTTTTTTTTCAAATAGCTAAAACTTCTTCAAAAATTGACTGATTGGGACGTTTTTTTTTCAAAATTTTCGTCTTTCAATGTACTTTCCGAAAAAAATACAAAAAAGTTTTAAGATATTAAAATCTATGAAATTTGTCACTTTTTCAAGAAAAATCATCATTTTCTCAAGATTCGCCATTTTTTTTTCACTCAAAAAATACTTTGATCAATTCCGGAAGAAATGCTGCCCAACATGGTGTCGGCCGACATTTTCTGTTATTTTTCTTTATCGATTGAAAAAAAATTGTTCCCAGCTGCGCTTATTTCACAAAACATTCTCTGGAAATTGTTGAGGATTTATAAAGGACCTCGGAATTTGAAAAATTGAAAAGAAAAAAAAATAAAGTCGGTAATCATCGAAAAAATTTTGATTTTTTCGAAAAAGGGGAATTAAAAATAGAAGGAAAAGTCGGCCCACTCCATTTTGGGCGATTTTTTCCGGAATTGATCAAAGTATTTTTTCAGTGAAAAAAAAAACAAAAAAAAAGTTGAGAACTTCGAGAAAAAGATGATTTTTCTCAAAAAAGTGAAAAATGTCGTAGATTTTTATATCTTAAAATTTTGTTGTACTTTTTTTCGGAAAGTACATTTAAAAACGAAAATTATTTTTAAAAAACCTCCCAATTAGTTAATTTTTGAAGAAGTTATAGCTATTTGAAAAAAAAGCCTTATTTTAGGATGGGTAAAAAAATTTGAAAATTTCCTAAAAAATATTTTTAATGGGGTAGAAAAGGAAAAAAAACAGCCAAACCGAAAGGGTTCGCGTTCAAAAGTGGTCGATTTGGCATTGAAAGGCCCATAGATATTCGCAAATCGTCGGCATTGCGGTGTTTGCACAAGGATTCCGAAGTGTCCGAAGATTTTGTTGAATAAAGGACGCAACGAAGCGCGATTCACAAAGCAGCGGAATTGACACGTAGAGAGAGAAGGAAATGATTCTTGGACCAAACAAACTCTTGCTTCTTGCACAGGTTTTGGACCCAACAAAAAGGTACATTTAGAGCTCTACCGCTTACTTCTCGATCAGAAATACAGTTCTGAGACAATAAAACACTAATATTTTTACCACAAAAGAAGGCTCCCAGCAAGTACCTCTCCGATAACATCTTTGTCATAAAATCTCTTCCACTTGACAGCGTTCCCATTTGACAAGCCTGTCAGATCGAGAATCTCAGGCTTGTCAACTCGGCCGATCACTTACCGACGTTGGAGGCCGCCCCCAATGAAATAATGCAATCGCCCCGCGGTCGGTAAGGAAGGAATCGCAGAATTAAAGACCCGGAGATTTTTAATCAGGCTTGTAAAATGAAAGAGGGCAGAGATATCATTTAAGAGAGATATTATTATAGAAAATCGCGAGAAGTCAGATACTTTCTGAAATCATTTCTGCACAAAATAGGAGAGTGAATGGCTCCTCGATTGCGATACAATAATTTTTTTTCGCTGTAAACGTCACGATTCTTTTTATCGCGATATCTTTTAATAGTCCTGCGATAAAAGATAGCTATAGTCTCAAAAACTGCCTAAGGATATCCTTCATCGTCGAAAAAAGCGTGTCACGCACTAAGTATAAAAATATCCGCATTTTCATCGAGAGGAGAGAGGACCTTGCAACGGCAATTTGTGATACAATCGGTATTCATATTTGTGTGTGTTTGTGTGTAGGTTTTTTTTCTAGGAAGGATAAAGTGATATCCAGCGTCAATGGAGAAACAAAAATGAGAACGAGGCACGAACGATTGTTATTCGAAATATTTGTAAATGCGGAAGCGAAGGCGGAACGATAAAGGTTTATTTCGAGATCGTGATTCCATTTGTTTGTTGTACCTGTCATAAGGTCCTAAAACGTTGTTTTTTGTGTCTTTTTTTTTGTTCTCGTCGACACTGTAAAAGGTAAAGAAAATCCACATGTATCCACATATTTTCACTCATGTTTTATTGCGCCAGCTCCAATCTGGTGGAAGAGAAGGGAGGCAAAGAGTATGTGTTATCCTCGTGGAGTCGCATTTTATATTTAAGAGCCTCGAGTCCGAGGTTGCCGGCATAGTTTGTTTTATAGCCTACACGACTATGCCCATGTGCGTTTCAGAGACAATAACCGAGACTCGAATACTGTGGCAGATCCGCGGATCGACTACAGAGCCAATGGCAGAGGGTCCATATTAGGCCGTTGAAATTTGTTTTCTTCTTTCTTCTCCCAAACAGGCTCAAAAGTTTCATTTAGGTATAAGAAAAGGTCTGTGAAAATATGAGCTTTTAATATTAATATTAACATCGTCCTCATCGCACTTTTCGATTTTCCATAAGAATAATATGGGAATAGTATCGTACGAAATCTTATTGTACGAGTGCGTAAAGTGCGCAAAGTGGCACTTTGCGCACGGAGTGCAATAAAAATTATTTTTACATTTTCTGACTTTTATAACTAGCAAACGATTCATCATACGGGAAATCTAGATACATATCTTTGTACAGAATTGAACGCTCTACAAAAGAGGTTCTGAGTAACTTTTTGATAAGTCCACTCGTTCAAAAGTTATTCAATGTTTAATTTCAATTTTTTGTAAACTTTGCAGATTTTTGGATATTACACCGGAACTAGTTAGTTTTGACAACAAAATGTGGTTGGAATTTCATGTTAAACATAAATTAAACTTTCGGCAAAGGTTAACCAATAGTTCTCACTAGAATAATAAAAAAAAAATAGAACGCTTTAAGAAAATTGTGCAGCAGAAACTAGCTTCAAAATTTACTTTTTTTTGTTTTTTTTTTTTTTAATTTAAAAATAAAAACGAACAAAAATGTACTGATATACTACAATGAATTTCTTAGAAGAAAAATAAATTTTTAAGCAAACTTCTGCTGCACAATTTTTTTAAAGCGTTCTATTTTTTTTATTATTATAGTGAAAACTATTGGTCAACATTTTTCGAAAGCTTAATTTATGTTTGACATCACATTCCATCCACATTTTGTCGACAAAACTAACTAGTTCCAGTGTAATATCCAAAAATCAGCAAAACTTACGAAAAATTGAATTTTGACATTGAATAACTTTTGAACGAGTGGCCTTATCAAAAAGTTACTGAAAACCGTTTTTGTAGAGTGTTCAATTCTGTACAAGGATATGTTCCTAGATTTCCCGTATGATGAATCGTTTGCTAGTTATAATAATCAGAAGAAGTAAAAATAATTTTTCCCATGTTATTCTTATGGAAAATCGAAAAGTGCGATGAGGACGATGTTAATATTAATATTAAGAGCTCATATTTTCACAGACCTTCTCTTATACCTGAATGAAACTTTTGAGCCTGTTTGGGAGAAGAAAAAAAAAATTTCTTTTTAAACGGCCTAGTCCCTATACACTAGGCTGTCTGTTATTTACCAAGTTGGTTTTTTTTTCTATAGCGCCCTCCAAATTTTTAGTTTATGATCTAACAAAAAATATCAGACCAAAAAAAGCCCTTAATATTCACATTAAACCTTGCATCAAAGACTATATATTTCCCGTTTAAATAACATGGAATTTTTCCACGTTTCACATTTAATTTTTTTTCTTCGAAACAAGTAAATATATAGCAATGAGAGATACATATTTTTGTAGGAAATTGAACGCTCTATAAAAAAGGTCTCTTATGATTTTTCGATAAACTCACTTCTCCAAAAGTTATTCAAGGTTAAAGTTGAACTTATAGGATTTTTTTCAGATTTTCCTGCTTTGACGGCAAAATTGTTATTATTTAGATAAAAACTAATTGTTCATTTTTAAATATATCTGACTCTAACTGTACTATAATAAAAATGATTGAAAAATAATTTAATAATAATAATTTCGAAGAATGGAAAATAATGTGGCTAACAAGTACATTTTAGTACATTCCGTAGAAATTTTGAATAGATCGGTGAGGGTTAAGAATTTGAAACGTTTTCGAAATTATGAGAGGTCGTTCCGAATGATATAAATGAGTAAAAACGTTATTAATCGCAAAAATTCTATACAAACAAGCTCTCTGGTCAGTTTACGATAATATTATTGATTCAAAAGTTATTCACGATCAAAAATTGTTACTTGTTACTTGTGTACTTATTAGCCACATTATTTTCCATTCTTCGAAATTATCTCTGAATCATTTTTGTTATAATACAGTAAGCATCAGATATTTTTCAAAATGAACTATTAGTTTTTATCTAAATAATAATAATTTTGCCGTCAAAGCAGGAAAATCTGAAGAATGTCCTATAAGTTCAACTTTAACCTTGAATAAATTTTGAAGGAGTTAGTTTATCGAAAAATCATAAAAGAGACCTTTTTTGCAGAGCGTTCAATTTTCTACAAAAATACGAATCTCTCATTGCTACACATTAACTTTTTTAGGAGAAAAAAATTTAAATGTAAAGCGTGGAAAAATCCCATGTTATTTAAACGGGAAATATATCGTCTTTGGGGCAAGGTTTAATGTGAATATTAAGGGCTTTTTTTGGTCTGATATTTTTTATTAGGTCATGAACTAAAAATTGGGGGGGTGCTATAAAAAAAACCAACTTCAAGTATGTACATGGCTTTTCGGAAAATGTGTGTAGATGAGGCAAGAGACACCATTGTTTAAGATAAAAAAATAACTGGTTTACACGAGAAATTTTTGAAACAATAAAAAGTTGAACAAAATTTTGAAAATTTTTACTGATTTCAGAATAATTTTATGCAACTCTTCACCCTCTTAGCAATTTAACGAAAACTCAGTACTTTTAGAGTTACGCTTTATTTTATAAATATGGTCATTTTTTGCGAAAATCTTAATATTTTTGTGAAAAAAAATTTCATGGGGCGCGTCAAAATTTCAACGCCAAAAAAGAAACCAAAAACGACCACGTTTCAAAGGACGTCTCGGTTTCCAAAAAGTCGGAAATTTTTTTTAGAAAAAGCGAAATGAAGCTGTCCTCTTTGAAACGCCGCTTGTTAAATTGAAATACCTTCATTTTTTAAAGAGCAGTGAAATTTTTTGTCTTGAAATTCAACCTTGATCCCTCAATTTCCTACCAAAAGAGGAATTACCAAAAATACGAATATGTTAAAAAGCTGCCCTGAAATTGTCGTGAATTTTTATTTTTCCTTCGCGCAAAGCCGAGGGAATAATTCAAGCGTGTTCAAAAATTCCTCCTTTGCTCTCACTTTGATTCCACTTCGTTTTTCATACGAAAAGAGAATGATAATGACGGTCGAAAAAAAATGTTGGAAATAAATTATTTTCAGTGAACTTTTTTTCGTCGAATTCTTTGAATTATTTTTCCCTTTCGTTGAGGGGATGAAATGCAACAAAGTCACCGTGGTACTGTCTCTTTTCATCACATAGGCACAGCTTAAGAACGGAAAGTGGAATTTGGCGAGCTTATTCTTCGCGAAGATTTGGTGAAAATCTCGCCGAGCAATTTTCTCATCCTCGTATTTTTCACCTTCTTTCTCGCTTTCTCTCCCTCTCGGGGTCGTTCTGCTCAACCAATTTATCCGTACAACCTGAAATATAGTCTATTATATATGACCCTCTCGTATAACCTGCGACCAAATGTACTTTTCGTAATGTCAGAGAGTCACAGAAAAATATGTACAAGCTGCGAGAATGGCGAGTTCCTGCTCGCATCATTATCCAATTACCCGATGAAATAATTCCCTTCCGCAATACTTCAGAGTCTACTTTTTTTCGCCATTTTGCATCATATGGGATTTTCCGAGCTGAGTCGTTAAAAAAAAAAAAATTTGTCTTAAAAAATAAAATTCTAGAAATTATCGATCACAAAGAAATTGGCAAAATTTCGGCATTTTGTAATAAAATTTATGAGCCGAGAGTGAGAATTGATTCTTGAAACCGGAAGTCTGAAAAATCCCTCAGGAATCCGCAAAAGTTCATATCGAAATTTTTAAGCCATGGAAAAATTGTGAAAAATCTGAATTTTTCCAACGTCATCGTGAAAAAAAGTGCACTTATCGTGGAAATAGCGTTGATCTTTCCTGCCTGAAAACAGCTGTTTTTCGCCTTTTTCCTTTCTATCCTCAGGTGCAGCCATCTTCTGGCGGAAATTTTTTAAATACATCTTTACGATTCGATTTATAAAGAAAGTTTGAGCTTCAATTTCCTCAAATCAATTCAATTTCTCAAATTTGAACATTTTCGTATATCATGAAAACAAAGAGAATTCATGAAAAACTTCAAGATAGCAAAAAGTTGCATTTGTTTTTGTTGAGTGCAGAGGAATTTTTTCAGATTTTTTTTCCAAATTTTTCTTTCCTCATTTTCTTAATTGGAGCTCAGATCATTCAATTACCATAACTCGAGAACTATGGGATTATTGATAAAATTTTAAGAGGGGAAAATACTTTATTTCACCATTTTCAACACAATGGAATTTTTTCCACATTTTTTTCCCTAATTTTTTTCAACATGAGAAAATAAAATTTTGAAAAAAAAAATCTTAAAAAATTCCTCTAAACACAACGAAAACAGACGCACCTTTTCGCTATCTTGAAGTTTTTCATGAATCCTCTTTGTTTTCGATTTATAAGGGATTTTTCAAATTTCCTCTTGTTTCACAAAAAACAGAATACAAACAACAGAACACAAAACAAAAATCGCTCAAAGTTTAAAAAAAGGGAATTGAAGCTCAAACTTTTCCTTTTATGAATCCAATCGTAAAAATGTATTGAAAAAATGTCCTCTAGAAGATGGGTGCACCTGAAGAGAGGGGGAAAACGGCGAAAAACAGCTGTTTTCGAAATAGAGTCCAAATCTAAAAACAATTAGTAAAAATAATTTATAAACCAGGTAACGAAGCCAAATTCTTCCCTTTTAAAATGCCGCTTGTTAAATTAGTCCTACGTTAACTTCTGGCGAAATGGCATAAAAAAACCTTCCAGACCTTTTTTGAAGTTTTGTCCGGAACTTTTCGCCGGTAGTGTTTATTGAAATAATGTTATTGATTTTTTTTAATTTATACAGATTTTTTAACTTGAATATTTTAGTTCTACACTGAGAGACAAAATTATTGAATTTGAGAACCAAGAAAATCACTCTTTATTTAAAAAAATATTTTCACGGATCTATTACTCCATTATATTAAACTCTTATTTAATAGTAACAATTAAATGCATGATAGATTTGATTAAATTTGTACTCATTGGATTAGGCACATTGATCGCATCATAAACATGAGATTATTTGGATCTAAAAAACGAATTCAATACGACATTATTTTTTTCGAAAAAATTATTTTCTTGCAATGAACTCATTATTATTTTACTTTAAAAAATATTTTTATTTAAATAAATTTGATTGAATTTGTATTCATTAGATTAATTACATTTATCGCATCATAAACATTAGATTATTTGGATCTAAAAAATGACTTCATTACGAAATTATTTTTTTCGGACAAAATTATTTCTTTGCAATAAATTCATCATTATTTTACTTCTAAAAATATTTCTGTAGTATTTTCAATATTTATTAGATATAAATTTGATTTTAATTACTTTAAAAGAAGCTGTAGTAAATTAAGGAATACATTATTTTATTCCAATAGAATATTTGTTTGGAATGATTAAATTTTTATTTCCTTCAACCAAAGAACTATCATTTCTATAGTATACTTTACATCTGTTTACATAAGTATACATAAATTGTTAAAAATTTCAAAACTGGTTTTTTAAATGTTTTCTTTTATTCGAATCTTCATAACTCTTAAATTTTTTCACGTGCATAGTAGGAGTCGATAGCATAGTAGGTAGCGTGTTAGGTAGTTAGGTAGGATAGGTATGATGGTAGGTAGGGTCGAGGGTTCGAATCTCGGTCGGACAGAGAAATTAGATGGGAGAATTGGCGCAGATTTGTCTTTTTTTCTATTTATCTCTTTTTGGGGTCACTAAACTATGCATATTAAATTATTTGGCAAGGGCTATATATTTTTTATAAAATGTTTAGCGACAATTAATAAACACGCATTTGATTGAACCAATCGTTTTTCCTGTTGATTGGACTAATTAATTTGTTGATTTAACAATTTTTTTTCTCAGTGCTTCATGTATTAAAAGACGTGCATGTTTTGAATGATAAAATGTGTTCTTGATTCAAACAACATATTAAATATAATTGACAACATATTGTTAGATTCAAGTAAATTAGTTTATTGAAACAGAAATTTATGGAATTGACTGAAAAAAATGAACCAAGTAAATATATAAGGGAACCAATCTAATATGTTTTGGCAAATAATGAAAAAAATTATTTTTTGCCTTCAAAACTTTATTTCATTCGTTCTAGTAATTTTTTCTCTCAGTGTAAGAGCCACTTTAGCGGTCGAAAAAAGGCCTGACTTCGAGTATTTATTTTGGGAGTATGGAAAATCGAAAAAGATGTCTTTGCAGGGGGGTTTATTTGACACATATGAAACTATGAAAAAAAAAATCATAATTATTTTGATACAAAATGGCGACAACAGAGCTTGGGACCACTTCAAAGTCGCCATTTTTAAAAAATCTTCGACGGATTTCTAATAAAGTATAAAACTTGGAACAAAAAACTAAAAAAATTTATAGTTTCTATAATATTGGCTATAAAAGTACGTAGAGGTTTTTTTTAAATCAAATTTTCCAGAAATTGTTCACTTTCAATTGTGTTCAAGTAATCTGTCCTCCCACTAAAAAGTGGAGAAGTTGACATTTTTTTAAATCCTTATCGGATCTTTATCAATATTCAACCGAATATAGTTTTTATGACACTGAAGTATTGTTTAAGCAAAAGAAAAATCGATTTTTCCAAAATCTCAGAGTAATACCCTTAAAAGCAATATTGAACAACTCTTGATAGGGAAGAAGAATTGATTCATTCTGGCTCATTAATTTTGACATATGACGAATTTGTGATGAGTTTTTCCATAATTTCTAATTCTGCCATTGTCCACGAAAAAAAAAAAAAAAAAAAAAAAAAAAAAATTGCTTAGAAAAAATCTGAAAAAATCTGGAGTGCTTTTCAGCCCCAAAACAATAGTAAAAAAAAAAAGTTAAATCAAAACCGAGACGAGGGTGAAGGTTGAACGTTGCTGAAATTGACTCTGACAACCCCACGTGTGATGACAAGGAAGGCAATGCGTCAGTTTCACCGAGCACGCGACATTCTAAATCATAATAATTCGCGTTAATGTGCTCGTAGGGTCGTTAATTCCGTGTGATCGAGTTCGCTCAACGGATAAATAAAAATTAAGCGAATGGAACAGCAGTCGCGTGTTCAACTAAACGAAAACATTTGATTTTCGCTATCACGATTCCAGGGCATAAGAGCACAAAAAAAAATGCGAATCCAAAGCGGATTATTGTTACATCTGGGAATTTTCACTCGGTCGAGTTTAATGATAGCGCTGTCGTGCAGGAAAAAAAAACGCATCAATTCCTGAATACGATGAAACTGACACAACTAAATTAGATTTAATTAACGCCCAATTATCACTTTAACGCCAATTATTCCGTGCCTCAATTAATTTTTATTTCTCTCCTTCGATTCTTATCCAGCGAAATGGAGCGTTTAGGTGCGCTCGACGCTGAGAAACGATTCGCAGTTCGCGAGTTAACAAAACACTCTCGGTTGCTACTCCAAGAATGATCTCAGAATAATCATCTGATTAAGAGCGCAAGAGCGAGGGATATATACACGACACAGTGTGTTTGTGTGTATTGCAATATATACAGGGTGTTCCAGGAATGAAGGGCAATACCGTGAGAGTATATTCGTGACGTAATATCGAGTAAAAAAGTCCTTTGCCATTTTTTGATATTTTGAAACCCTGAATTGTTATTAATTAATTAAATCAATTACAATCAGGGGTTCAAAATATCGAAAAATGACAAAGGAATTTTCCACTCAATATTACATTAATAATTAATTAAATTAATAACAATTCAGGGGTTTAAAATATCAAAAAATGACAAAGGACTTTTCTACTCCGTATTAAATTAATAATTAATTAAATTAATAACAATTTTGGGGGATCAAAATATCAAAAAATGGCAAAGGACTTTTTTACTGGATACTACGTCACGAACCTACCCTCATCGTATTGCCCTTCATTCCTGGGACACCCTGTATATATGTATTCCGGACTTGAACATTACATACACAGTGACGATTTATTGTATCTGAGGGCGACCGCGATATGCTCTGTCGCGCGTTTGTCCTGATCTAAAACTGTATCCAGTGATATTTATTACACGGTCACGCACACATAGATTTCAATGATTCCTCTCCACGCTCGCCCGGATCACAATGGCTTGACCACGAACTAATGTACATTCCCTCTCTCTCTCTCTCTCTCTCTCTCTCTCTCTTCCATGCATTAAAACCCTCGGAGAATCGAGAAATGTGTCCGGCTGATGGTGACGCGTCTAACGAATCGAAATGTTATAGGCACATTTTCGAGCAGTTCAAAAAATACTACATTAGTGGAAAAAATTAAAGGATCAAAAAATTTTCCAAAATTTTTAGTGGTTTTTAACAATGCTGTATCTCAGTGAAAAACGGTCGTATCGAGGTCTAAAAAAAAGCATTTTGAAGCTTGAAGTTTCTAGTTTTCCGATCTAGCAATAAAATTTTCAAAGCTACAGGTTTCACGCAATTATGAGAAATACCAAGAAAAAAAAATTTTGCCAATTTGCATCGCTTTTGTTTTGGCTGTAATTTTTGGGAAAAAATTCTACCAGCTAGCAAGACCGGATAGCTTGTTTATTTAGCTTCAATTTGCTTTTTTTGAGACCTCGCTGCGACCATTTTTCGCTGAGATATCGAGCTTTAAAAAAAAAAGACACTTTTCTGTTTGACCATTGATATCTCAGCAACCAATGATCGCACAGAAATCAGAAGGGGCGTTTCACAAACTTGAATCAATGCTTTACAAGGATAGGCGATGGTTTTTTGAAAAAAAAAAAAATTTCCATCCTTACCATGAATTTGAAAAAACAGAAGAAAAAGGGCTATTTGTGGTTTTTTAGAAAATCAACGGCCAAATTAAAAATATTGACAAAACGACTAATGTTGAGCATGACTTTTACAGCCCAATATACCCACAAAATCCCTGTAAAGTTTTAATTTGATCTATCCAACGGTTTTCTTGTTCCAAGCAATCAAATTTTTGAAAAAAATTAAAGGATCATGTTTCTGCCCCTAAACGTCATAATCATTATTAAAGTGGAAAACAATTTTTTTGTGTGGCTTTTTTCACATTTTTATCGCAAACAGCGTTTAAATGTACAGAAAAAAAAAATTTCGAAGAATTTTCGATTTTTTTTATTTTTATTTTGTCGATTACTTAGAAAATGGATAATCGCTTTGACAATATTTCCAATTATCCGAATAATCGGTAATTGGTAAAGAAATAATATTAATGAATCATAAAATGGGTAATTGGTCCCAAAATATTTTCAATTATTCGAATAATCGGTAATTGGTCGGAAAATAATATCAATTTTTCAGAAAATTGAGTAATTGGTTTGAAAATATTTTCAATTTCCCAGAAAAAAATTAATAATTTATTGAAAGGGTGTATGAAAAATGTTTTGAAAATGTGTTTGAAAAAATAGGAGCGATTAGAGATATATAGATATATATGTCTATTTACCTTTATATATCTCTATATGCCTGTATATGCCTGTATATACTTGCAAATAACTTTATATGCCGGTATATGACTGTATATGCCTGTATATACCTCTTAATATCTCTACATATCTCTTATCACTCCGATTTTCAATAAATTATTAACTTTTATCTGAAATATTGATATTATTTTGAGACCAATTACCGATTATTCGGATAATTGAGAATATTTTCAGACCAATTATCCATTTTTCTGAAAAATTGATATTATTTTTCGATCAATTACCGTTTATTCGAATAATTGAAAATATTTTCAGACCAATTACCCATTTTTATAATTAATCGATATTATTTTTCGACCAATTACCGATTATTCGAATAATTGAAAATATTTTCAGACCAATTACTCATTTTTATAATTAATCGATATTATTTTGAGACCAATTATCGATTATTCGGATAATTGAAAAATTTCCAGACCAATTACCGATTTTCTGATTAATTGATATTATTTTCTTACCAATTACCGATTGTTCGGATAATTGGAAATATTTTCAAACCAATTATCTATTTACTGAGTAATTGATATTATTTTCCGACCAATTACCGATTGTTTGGATAATTGGAAATTTATTTTTTTCCATTAATCATTGTCGGGTAATTGAAAATTTAGATTTGAAAATTATAAATTTTCAAAAAATTGATATTTTCCGAATATGCGCCTGAAGATATCATTACGGCCGATCTCTGATAGTTAGTTAACGCTACTAGTCAACACAACTAACTTTATCAGTCAGTCTAACCAATAAAATAGTATTCAAGAGGGTAAAAGATGGACAACTAATTTTATAGGCACTGTAACCAATTATACGATCATATCTGCAGATTTGTCAGTACCCAAAAAATCCGCCAGGTGGCTTCCTCTCGCACAAACGAACTTCCCCCTCGACGCTTATATAACCTTTCCAATTTCGTCTATGTTCGATACCCTCATTTTTTAGTATGGATATTTAATACTCTGCGGTAAAACCCAAAAAGGTTGAATCCGAAATGGATTCCCATAAAAAACGGTATTTTTTCTTTTACCTTCTCTTGAATAAAATACGAACCTTTGCGAAATTGTAAACTTCATATGTATAACGACGTTCAAAGATTGAAGTGTTTCAAAATATAGTGTAGATATAAAAAAACAATTTATAATAAACCACGAGAAAAATAGTTGATACAACCATTTCACTCGTGGTTTGCCGAACTAAAAAATTAATTGGTCCGCCATTTATAAACCAACCATGTAAATACCGTTTATCCAACCAATTTCCTAGTTACTTCCTAGTTACTTCGGATGTATCGGGGATCCCCCTAAATTTGAAATATTGCTATTATTCAAGGAATTATTTTTTTTTCGAGGATTATACACATACACAAATGTCGTGGGCATATTCGTCGCGATACATCCCTACGCAAAAGTCTTGAATTATTCATTTGTGAAATATCGCCCGGTAAAATTGTATATCCGCGTATACGATTCCTCATGCTGCGTTACAGTTGAAAATCCACGATGAATGTACTTATATACATGTAAATATATACATATACATATATAAAGCACAAAGTAGGTGGGGGAATGTCCTCGATCTCGATCGAGGCGAACGCAATCGCTATATACGCGAATATTTCCCCTATTATATCCGACTATGTCGCGCCATTCCATCAACCACGAATTCACCGTATATATTACATATATAAATATACATAAATATATAAATTCATATGCTGAAATCGTGAATCACGATCCCAGCTTTTTACTGCGCTTTTTCCCGCGCCATGTCCATATCACACACACACACACACACACACACACACACACACACACACACACACACACACACACACACACACACACACACACACACACACACACGCTCAAAAAGCAAGTGTAACACGCCTTTTACTTCGGGCCGGGGATTAAATCGGTCGGACAATTTTTGTCCGAGTCTTCCGTGCTTAAGGGCTTCGCTATAATAATTTTTGCAACTCCCAAATCTCCCCCAGTCCCGTTATTACTGCAATATGCACTTTGTCTCCTGAAAGCTGGGGTGTGAATCAAGGGAGCTTATTACGGGAGTATTCTGGTCTAGAATTTTGAAAAAATCATTTTTTTTCGCATATTCATGTTTAGACCTTTAAGAATATGTCCTCGAAAAGAAATTTTTTAATTTTAATAATTTACGGAATTATAGCTATTTTAGTGACGCAGCAACTACGCCTAGTCACGTCCAAGACGTAGCTATAAGGGGTATTCTGACCTAGAATCGTTAAAAAATCATTTTTTTTCGTATTCTCTTAAAGTTTAGACCTTTAAAGATATAAGGTAAATGTCCCGATTATTGAACAGGTCCCGATTATTGAACACTACACTGTGACCTCGATAATCGGAATCCATCGGGACCGGCTCTTGCAAGAAGTGGGGTTGCGCACATTGCACAGAACCGTCTCTGCGCCGCTGGTGGCTGACGGCGGCCTGATGCGATTGGCTTGGCGTTTCTCCCACTACGCTGCAATTGCAACGATCGAGGTACCGATTATCGAGGTTGCAGTGTATCTTGTATTTTTATTATTTCTCATTCACCTGCGTGCATTTACTTATTTATAAAAATTTCATTACATATATGGAACTTTTAGCTATCGAAATGTTACCTTACTTGTGCAAAAAAAGCTTTAATTAATAGAGAAAAAAATTATTTAATCAGCAACGGTGACCCGATTTGACGTCTCGTGGTAACTGCTTATTGTTTTTGCTAAGACGCGCCGCTTCACGCGAAAGGGCATAAAAAATTCAAAAACTGTCGCATCTCAAAAAGTAAAGGCGTTTCAGGTACCTAAGAAAATTTCTTACAAATAACAATTTTGAAACAATTTTTTTAATCAATTATTTGTTAAAAAATACAGTGTTCGATCATTGGGACATAGAAAATGCAGTGTGTCCCAATTATTGAACATTCGAATTCTTCAAGATGGCGTCATTAAACCCATCAAAACATTGAGACAGTTAACGCGTGACAGATCGTGTGAATCGGATTTATTCAAACAAAAACTGTAAGTTCCTGAATAAACTTACCTTTATTCTTTTAATAATAACTCTAAAATAGTCAAATATATTTTTTATTTGTATTTTCGTGCAATAAACATAAAAAGAAATGAAGAAATGAAGAACATCAAAAAAGAGGAAGCTGAAAATAAAAATAAAATAAAGTTTGAGTTGAAAAGCAAAAATAAACCGCGAATGAACCAAAAACCCTTTCAAAAGAGACTAAATATATATTATTGTATTTTTACATGATCAATAAAAGATTATTTGAGTGTTTGTTTTGCTTTTATATATTAATATTGTACCCAAAATAATATTTTCAGGATGGAAAAAGAATTCTCGAGAGTGTTCAATAACTGGGACATGCCTGTTCAATATTAGGGACATAGGCACGTCCAGTGTTCAATAATTGGGACATTTACATGCTTCCCATTGTTATTCTTTTTTTTTCATTCGAAATAATTTAAAAATAATGCAAAGGGTGATTTTTTGGAAGTAAAAATATCAAAGTATCATTTGAACATGAATCGATGATTTTTTTTCTTGATTTATATCTATTTCTCACCGAATTCAATCCCCAGATCCTCAGCTGTTCAACAATTGGGACATTTACCTTATCCTCGAAAAGAAATTTTTTAATTTTAATAATTTACGGAATAATAGCTATTTTAGTGACCCAGCAATGGGTCACTAGTGACCCATTGCTGAACTGCTTGTCTTTAGTGAACTAGCCTGTCACGTCAGAGCGTAACTTTAAGAGAAGAGTACAAGATTATCTCTTTTTTCAGGGTCTAATTCCTGAGAATTGTATAGAGGGCAATCATTTTCAGCGATCAAGCAGGAATGAAGAGTTGCTCGATTTCACATCAAGTCTTAGGACACTATCGAATTTCCCATTGTGAATTTTAGTCGCGAAATCTGCAAAGTGACGCCAGTGTGACACTTGGGATGATGCTGGCGTCATTGCCGTTTAGAACCTGCACTAAGTTTCTTACACGACGATATATATATATATATATATATATATATATATATATATATATATTTCGATGAAAGTGTATGCGTGTGTTTCAATGAGACCGTTACATAGACTGGAACTAGTTGGCCGGGGAACCCACACAGGCGGGACCATTCCCTCGGGTCAATTGAGATATCTCTCATATGTATACG
Organism: Alloplasta piceator; assembly: GCA_946863875.1. Lineage (NCBI taxonomy): Eukaryota > Metazoa > Arthropoda > Insecta > Hymenoptera > Ichneumonidae > Alloplasta > Alloplasta piceator. Next base: position 15,197,190 of record OX333080.1, read on the forward strand.
TGCATGCGCTCTCTCCATCATCTCTGAAAGCTTGGGAGAGAGGCTTGTGTTGGTTTGCGGTACCGCAATATTGTGCAACTGTTAACAGACGCCCATCGCGCTAATAAGAACATGGTTTGCGCACACTCGATCAACATACCCTGGACAGTACGACAATACCAACAAGTTTACGACAGTATCGAAGGCTTGACAAAAGACCCACGAAGTTACCGTGCCCGTTTTAGGATCTTCGCACTGGGTCAAATTGATCTGGCAACCAAATCAGGGTGAAAATGGCTTTCCGCTAATCAGGGTTGCAAATAATGCATTATGTTTTTTAACGCATTTGCATTTTCATTAACCATTAACGCTTAATGGTTATTGGCAATTATTTTCATTAACCCTTAACCATTAACCATTAAAATTTAATGGTTAATGAAAATGCAATTGCATTAAAAAAAGTAATGCATTATTTGCAATCCTGCCCATTACAATGTAGTGTGTAATAGAAAAAATTTCCATTCCCCATTGCAATGTAATGTGTAATGGACAAAACTTTGATTGCAATTTTGGGAATAGAAAAATATAGATGAATAAATTATTGCAGTTTTGCATTGCATTTTATTGACTTAGAACTTAGATTTTTAGAATTATACTATAGGTGCTTTTAATAATTTAAGGTGAAAATCTAAGTCCTAAGTCAATAAAATGTAATGTGCAGTGCAGTTCAACGTTCAACTTTTTGTATGCATATAGATGCTTTTTAGAATTTAAGGTACCTAAGTCATTAAAATTTAATGCAGAATTGCAATAATTTATTCATCTATATTTTTCCATTCCCAAAATTGCAATCAAAGTTTTGTCCATTACACATTACATTGCAATGGGTAATGGAAATTTTTTCTATTGCACACTACATTGTAATGGACAGGGTTGCAAATAATGCATTACTTTTTTTAATGCAATTGCATTTTCATTAACCAATAACATTTAGTGGTTAATGGAAATAATTTGAATGGTTAATGGTTAATGTAGTGTGTAATGAAAAAAATTTACATTACCCATTACGATGTAGTGTGTAATAGAAAACATTTTCATTACCCATTACAATGTAGTGCGTAATGGAAAAATTTTTCATTACTTATTATAATGTAGTGTGTAATGGATGAAAATTTCATGACCCATTACAATGTGGTGTGTAATAGAAAAAAATTTCCATTACCCATTGCAATGTAATGTGTTGTGGACAAAACTTTGATAGCAATTTTGGGAATGGGAAAATATAGATGAATAAATTATTGCAATTCTGCATTACATTTTAATGACTTAGGTACCTTAAATTCTAAAAAGCATCTATTGCGTACAAAAAGTTGAACGTTGAACTGCACTTCTAAATATACTTTTTTTCAGCGTTTGCTTTGGCCAATATCCTTTGCTCAGTGATTTTCTGTGAGCCTATTGGATTTAAAAGCGTTCATCATCGATGAAAATTATAAAAGTGTCAATTATAAAGAATAGGAAGAATAAGAATAAAAGTATGGGGCACTAAGCTTGAAGGACTTTTAGTACCGATCTAAGGTCTTGATAATTTCACAGTTTACAACGAATCCTTTATTTTCTGATAAATAATATCAATTCATTTTTTATAACTTTTTTATTCAATCACATCCCTTGTTAGAAATTATATCAATGAAAAGTTGTAAAATAATGAGAAGCATCGATGTAAATAAATTACATACCCATACAACTTGTAAAGTAAATTGAATAAAAAAATGTCAAGATCAACAAGTTATGAAAATAGGAATTTAGAATTAAATTTATGATAACTTCCATGATGTATAAATTACATTTTTTTTAATAATTAAAAAAAATGTAATTAATACATCGTGGAAGTTATCATTCGAAAGAGGATACCTCTGAGGATTTAGGATTTATCATTTTTGGTCACGTGGCCTTACTGAATCTGATCTCCTAAGTTTCTTAACCTAAAATGTAGGTTTTAATAGGGTTAGTAGATATTGAGTCAAAGATTATCGGAAAACTACTCGGTTTTTATACAGTGTAATGTAAAAAAAAAATACTAAACAAAAATAAGTGTTTAGTATTGTTACGGGAATCGTGTGAGCCCAACTCACCCTCGTTTTTTTTAAAACATTGTTTTCATTTCACTTTCCCCATTCTGACTCACTACTCATTGCACAATGTTCAAAGTACGTTCACGAATTTTTTCCTTCTAATCGTAATGATAGATTTCGCGTCTGAAATTCGAGAATAGGGAACTTGCATGTCTTTTTTGCATTTTTTTATTCGAAAGTAGGGTGAAAAATAATGAATTTCTCAAGACAGTTTTTATTTTAAAGCAATATTAATGCTGCAAAAATTGTTTCTTCAACACAAATTTTTCTCAGCAAATTTGAATTGGCAACCATATTATTGTACTTAACTATCAGCGCCGCCAGTGTCTCTTCCGGGAACTACGTCGCATTATAAACACTGGCTGCATTCGCTTGGACGCTTACGCGTTTTCAGCACGTATGTATAGATATACATCGACATATAAAATGCTACACAATGTGGCGCTCACAGGCGCGTAAGCGTCGAAAGCGAATGCAGCCATAACCTACAATAAAAATATAAATCAGCAAAAATATTCGTTTACATACTACAAATATAATAATATAAAATTATAAATTAACTGAAATAAGACATAAACCAATCTAATAAGTTTGGTTGCGGAGTGAATGAATCTATTGTCAATTCGTCATCCATCTGTCAATTTATATCACTTTCACAACTAATTTAACATAATAATATTGAAGAATATTATACTGCACGTTATATGTATATTATAGGTTAGAATTTGCGCGAGCAAGATGTCCGCAAGAGCGAAAACTGTCTACAATGGGACTTAGTTCCCAAACGCGACACTCGCGGCGCTGATAGTTGGGTACAACAATATGGTTGCCAATTCAAATTTACCGAAAAAAAAAGTGCAAAATAAAACACTTTTGCATCGTTAATATTCCTTTAAAAAAAACTGTCTTGGGAAATTCATTATTTTTTATCCTACTTACAAATCCAATAGGTGAAAATAGAGATTTCAGATGCATGCAAGTTCCCTATTCCCCGGGTCAATTAAGATCTGACGTAGCTGGAACTTCAAGGAAGTGTAACACTAAGAAGTGGTTAATTATTTGGCTGTTTTGTTTGCCAAACGGTTGGATTGCGGACTTTAAGTCCATCTGTTGAGCCAAAAGTTTCCAAAAGCTTGTGCATCGTTGGAGTGCGAGAGAAGTCGATGGAATAGAGAAAACAACTTGGGCTGTAATACCAAGGTCCGCATCGATGTAACCGCAATCGGTGCAATCGCGAACGCACGGCGTCAAGAAAATTGGGTCGAACTTGAGAGGGTGAGAGAAAGAGATTTCACTGATAGTACATGATCGATGTACAGCGAAAGTTCTACGAGTTCAACTCTCATTTCCAATGTGGGGAAGGCAACGAAGCTTCGGTTGTTCGTAAGTCGATCATGATGATGTTCCTGAGGCCAAAGCCATTTGCTCGAGGACTCATCGAGTATTTAGTTTCCTTCTGGAATTCCCATCCATTCACTTGATTCCATCCTGTATCGAGCGTCGTTGGACGATCCTGGCGAAGCCACTTGTCCATGATTTTTGTTTCTACCAGCCCTTCTAAAAACGACGTTGAGCGATCCATCATCCGGATGGATCTTGAAACGTCAACTTGATCTCGAAAGCTGAGACCTCGAAAAGAAGTGGAGGTTCTTTTCTCGTCTGCCTTGAAAATCTCTCCTTTCTTTCGGCTCGTTTTTATTTCGCCTGTGACTGCTGGCCCGTGTGGAAAATAGTTAGGGAAGCCCTGATAATAATCGGGGCCCGGGTCGGCTTAAATGTGGAAACCCTAATATGATTTCCCTGCCAGGGAAATCAAGGCAGGGCCCGGTCTGGTTTAAATATGTTCCCAATTTAAAATTCAATAGGGCCTTGATAGGTAAATCAAGGCAGGACCCGATCTGGTTTAAGTAGGTTTTCCAGTCTAAAATTGAATCGGGCTTTGATAGGTGAATCAAAACAGGGCCCGGCCAGGTTTCAATAAGTTTTCGATTATATATTTAAACGAGGGCTTTATAGGTAAATTAAGCTAGAGCCCGGTCAATGTATGAAGTAATTACTTCATATTACTTAAAAGGATACTTAAACAATATAAATTGAGTAATAATATTCATTATTATTTAATAATAATAAATATTATTAATAACAATGAATATACTTAAAAACATTAATAATTATATGTACTATTATTATTTAATATTATTATTATTATTATTATTATTATTATTATTATTATTATTACTATTATTAGTCATCTGATTCAATATTTGATTTTTATTAATTTAGTTTAAAAACAAGTTACACCAAAATTGGCTTTCGGGTAATGAAAATAAATTCCTAATACTATTTTGGTACCTATTTATTTCTCGGTCTGTGTTCCATAAATATAATATTTACATCAGTATATCAAAAGTAGTCGGTAGTGTAGTGGTTAGCGTCCCAGTCTTAGGTCGTTAGTTTAGGATCGATAGGTAGGTAGGTTTCAAATCCCAGTCTGGTCTCGTCCATATTTTGGGGTCCGCGAATATGCAAGACAACTAAATCAGTCAGAAAAATTCACGAGCTTTGAAATTATCTTTTTTTCTTTTAATTTAATTCATGTTGAATTTGAGGATTTGCGTAAAAACGAGGGTCGCAGGTTCAAACCCCACTGAGGGCTAAATTTTTTTTTTCTTCAATTTTTTTTTTCGTTTCTTGACCCTTAGAAACTATCAATTGTGAATATAGAATTGAATTTCATCGTAATAAATGATAAATATATGGGAAAAACAAATAATTCTCTCTTAAGAGGAGGCTAAATACCGACACTAACACCTCGAAATTGCCATCCAAACTTGCTCTTATACAAATGGATGGAATTCAATAAAATTTTAACATCATCGGAACAATGGCCGGAATGGAGCCTCACTAAAATTTTTTCGAAAAACAAAAAAAAATTACAGATTCATTTACCACCAAGAAACTGTAATTGAAAAACTTGAATTATTAAACTTTTACTGCATTTCGGGTAAAACCGAGAGTGAGGCTCCATGAAGAACGCCACGATACAAATATCGAGACATTTTCAACATTATTTTATCAAAATGACACGCCGTAAGTTTGGATGGTGCATCAAGAAATAAATATCGATAAATTGTAGTTTTATTGAAAAACGAAATGGCGAAATGTAGTTCACAGACGTGCGAGTGAGGGCAGCACCATGGATTCTGACGAGTAACCTATAATATTTAGGGGGCTCGAATGAGTTCGTTGGCATTAGCTGTGACGCATTTTAGCCTCTCAATTGACAATTAATCGTTAATTAATTTATCCCCCTCTTAATTGTCAAAATGTAATTAATTTTCATCCACGGTTCTCGGAGAAAGACTGGACGACGATGATACGTCGATAAGGTAGGGATTGAATAAAAATGGTATTTAGCCTCCTCTAAAGGGCCCCGATACGGAATCTTTTTAGGGCCTCGATACGGCATCTTTTGAGGGCCCCGATACGGCATCTTTTATGGGTCCCGATCGGGAATCTTTTAAGGGCCCCGCTTAATAAAGTGGGACAATCCTTAACGGGACCTGAACGGGTTTCCTTGTCGGGCCCCTGTATTTATTCGGGAAAGTTAATCGGGCCCCTATGAATCCCCTAAAAAAATTTCCACACGGGGGCTGAACGAGACGAAACTTTCGAAAGGCCTGACTCTGTCCTTCGAGTTTGGCAAACTAACCAACGTGGAAAGGTATTTTCGGTAAAGACTTGTTCATTATTACGCAAATGCGATATATTACGAAGAGAGAATAAAATCACGAGGATGACTTCCCTCGCGGGATTTGAGGCTGGTGATGGGGTTGAAATATACGGCGGCAAACCGAATTCACACGTATATATACTCGGTTCTCGGTTGAGACAGCAAATAGCCAGGACCGTTTGGATTATTCAAGCACTTTCCGTCCAAAAGTTCCATCTCGTTGCCTCTTCCACTTCTGTCTCTTTCCACGAAGAATCCTCCTCGTTTTTGTCGCATCGCTGGATTCACCCTTTCTCGCATCCCTTCGGAACAACCCCCAGCCGCATTCTCATTCCTCGGCGCTGAGGAAGAACTTTTCGCCAGCTCTTTTATCAACGTAACAACGAAGAACCACAAACGCGAGACTTTTCGCGACTTTGTAATCGAGTGCTCGATGGAAAGCGCATGGGCAACGATAAGGACGGTTTTTGGTGTTATGTCTGGAAATCAGATCCATGCTCATGAAGAAATAGAGACGCTGAAGAACGATAACTTGCGATGATAAAGTGAACGAGATTAACACGAAATACCGTGGCGACTGTTTTGTAATTGGAATTTCAAGGAGCTCAATCGAATCAATGATAAACACCAACTCTTCTCGGGGAAGAGAGAGCAAAACGAGCGAAGAAAGTACTCTCAGAGTTAGTTCGTAGTTTCGACAAAAGTTTGTCTCTTGATGAACTGGAGACTGCGTTATATCGTTAGATTAGTTTCTGATGTGAGCGGAATATAATGCTGCGCTTATTGTCCTCTTAAATTTCTCTCCTTCGATCCAAAGCTCGGAAAATCGTGAATTTTGCCTTTCTCCGGACGGCAACAACAAAGTTGTCTGCTTGATTGAAAATTAAACGTGCGGAACGTTTTACAATGTGGAAAATCCTAGATTGGACATATGCACGGAAAAAACGACTTAGCTGGTTTAACCAACCAGCTTTTAGTGCTCTGACCGCCAGAAGAGAAATTAGTTGGATCAACTAGATAGTTGGTTGAGTCAACTAACCAAATCAATTTTTTAGTTAGCACAACTGATCGACTTAGTTGGTTCAACCAACCAGCTTATAGTGCTCTGAGCGCCAGAAGAGAAATTAATTGGATCAACTAGATAGTTGGTTGAGTCAACTAACCAAACCAATTTTTTAGTTAGCACAACTGATCGACTTAGTTGGGGTAACTAATAAATAAGGTTGGTTAGTTGACCTAACCAACTATCTAGTTGATCCAACTAATTTCTCTTCTGGCGCTCAGAGCACTAAGCTGATTGGTTGAAGCAGCTAAGTCGTTTTTCCCGTGCAAATGAGCGAGAAACAAAATGGCGGGATGGTTTTTTTAGGAGTTTCGCATTCCAGTCTGACTTTGAGAGGTTTTTTCGTACTCGCGAAATTCGCGTGGGAAAATAAATGCTCTCTCGACAGCTCTGGAAATTCAGTTGAACGATTCCTCGCTTCCTCGTTTATAAACAATTGAAAAAGAACTCTCGACGGCCGCGCTTTTGCGAGGAAACTCCTGCTGCGAGGTTCACGTGACCCGACGATTTTTCTCCGGTCGATCGGGATTATGTAAGCCCATGATGTGTGTGCCCTACAACCACGATGAACATAGTCGCGTTTCTCTCTTTCTCTCTGTCTCTGTCTCGCCTTGTGGCTCATCTCGCGTCGGCGGTAGGAAACCATTGTTTAAATTCGCAAACTACGTAATGACAGGGCTGTCCCTGCAGTTATAGCGCGGAGAAGCATCACCAGCAGAAGAGACGAACGTGGCCCGACATCGCATTTTACCAACGAGGTCTGAGCAATTTTCAAACGGACAGTTTCCGATCATGTCTATATATATATGGGGTATTCCATACCAAGTCGACCTGATTGTGACCCTCAACCTCGCTGATTTCGTTTACGATTTTTTGCATGATTCTTCCAAATCAAAATAGCATACAGAATTTTTGTTCAGATTTTTAAAATTACATTTTAGTACGTTATGATTTTTTGAACATTTTTTTTCGAAAACCTCGAGGATCGTAATTTAAAAATCTGAACAAATTCTCAAAAATCCAGTGTCAAAAATGAAAATCTTTTACCCAAAATTCATAATGTCCAGGCTTTCGCTTCCACCTCGATTTTAGGTTTTTATAAAGAAAACGTAAAAAAAAAATCGTGGAAATTGGAAATTTGCACACAGCTTCCTCATTCGTTTCCGTCTATCGTCAAGCCTCCTCTATGAGGACCTTCTTGACCATCTTTATTTCACGTATATTTATTTCCATGGCTTCCTCATAAAGGAAGCTTGACGATAGCCGGAAACAAATGAGGAAGCTATGTGCAAATTTCCAATTTGCACGATTTATTCATCATTTTTATAAAATTTTAATATTCTACGATCTCTTGCTGCTCATTCAATATCAATTTATTCATCACTTTATGCATTTGTGCGAAATTTTATCTAGATACTTGCAAAATTACGAAAGTTGAAACGCTGATAATAATTTTTTGAAAATTTCAAAATTTTTTTTCAGCCAAACTTTCTGGAAATGTCTAAATTTTTTTTAGAACAAACCACTCTAGCGTTTTTCACCAAATTTGACCCTGACAATTCTTATCATCTAGTGTATTTGTGCAAAAAATTTTAGCCCGATACTTGCAAAAATGCGAATGTAGGAGCGTTAACAAAATTTGTTTGAACATTTCAAATTTTTTTTTTGAAATGAACCTCTCAAGCGATTTTTCTGAAATTCAGTATTATTTTTCGTTTTCATCGAATGTATCATCACAAAAAAATTCAGCTCAATACATGCAAAATTGCAAAAATTAGAGAACTTACAAATTTTTTGCAAAAAATTAACATTTTTTTTTAAACCGAACCTGTTGGGCGATTTTTCCCAAATTCAATCCCAACCGTCCCTATTATAAAGTGTATCTGTACATAAAATTTCAGAGTGATAACTGCGAAATTACGAAAGTTAGACGACCCACAAACATTTTACAAAAAATTTAAAGTCCCGCCAAATTGACAATTAATTTGCAATTTAAACAAAATTTACACTGAGTATGGGGACATACATGGTCTACTTGTCTACTGGTCTACTTCAAGTCATATTCAAGATATATTCATTTTAAGGAGAGCATAAAGCGTACACACACACACACACACACACACACATACTTACATACACACATACATACGTCCGGACATTTTGTCTAAATGTGTTTTTGGACGTTTTGGGACATTTTGAACATACAGACATGAAAATCTCGAAAAAAAAATTTTTCATGAAAACAAAGCTTCCTTTATGAAGAAGCAATAGATGCAGAAATTAACCAACTATTTTTGGAAATTGTTGGTTAACGATAAAAATATTCAAGCCACTTTTCACGGTAGATCAATTTCTGAATCTCATTTCTGCATTCATTATTATTCTTATTTATTATTATTATTATTATTATTATTATTATTATTATTATTATTATTATTATTATTATTATTATTTAGCGTATTAGAGGCTGCGCTCCGTTCATTATTGATCCGCAAACGCAAGTTCACGATCACGATTGCGTCCTCAACCCACATTCCTTGTAACGGAGGGATCCATGAGGAAGTGGAGGGAGTTCACGCTCGAAACGAGATCTATATGCAGACGTGACGCGTTGAAAAAGTGATATGCCCGATGGAATTTGAGTGGCCTGCAAGCCACTGTGAGTATCGATGAGCAAAAGAAATCACCAGTGAAAAAATAGCGATATATTGACCTCCGCCCCCTGTCCGCCTGTCTTTCTCTAACACTCGGCTTTGGAGAAAAAGGCCATCGAGGTTAATATTTTTGCGTGACCCTGATCGTGATAGAGACTTTCCCAAGCCCGCAAGTAGGTCAAACGCCCTCGTCAAAATAGTTGTAATTAACAAATCTTAATTAAGCATTCACACATCATTTCGAATTTAACATATTATCCGAAAACGTTGATACAATTATATTCCATCTGCAAATACAGAAACGGCGAAAAGTTTCCAGACAAAACTTCAAAAAAGGTCTGGAACGTTTTTTTTATGCCGTTTCGCCGGAAGTCGACGTAAACTAATTTAATGAACGGCATTTTAGAGGGGAAGAATTTGGCTTAATTTCCTGTTTTCTAAATTATTTCTATAATTTGTTTTTAGATTTGGACTCTAATTTTGAAAACAACTGTTTTTCGCCTTTTTTTCTCCTCTCTTCAGGTGCACCCATCTTCCAGAGGAATTTTTTTAAATACATTTTTACGATTGGATTCATAAAGGGGAAAGTTTGAGCTTCAATTTCCATTTTTTTTTTTTGAGCGATTTTGTTTTTGAAGTTATTCTGTTTTTTGTGAAAAAAGAGGACAGTTGAAAAATTCCGTATAACACGAAAACAAAGAGGATTCATGAAAAACTTCAAGATAGCAAAGAGTTGCGTCTGTTTTCGTTGACTTTAGAGAAATTTTTTTAGATTTTTTTTTCTAACATTTTTTTTCTCATTTTCTAGGACGGAGCTCAGATCATTCAATTACCATAACTCAAGAACTATGGGATTATTGATAAAATTTCAAGAGGGGAAAATACTTTATTTTACCATTTTCAGCACATTGGAATTTTTTTCACATTTTTTTCCAGATTTTTTTTCTGCTATTTTCGGTCGGAAAAAAAGTTGGAAAAAAAATCTGAAAAAATTCCTCTAAACTCAACGAAAACAGACGCAACTTTTTGCTTTCCTGAAGTTTTTCATGAATCCTCTTTTTTTTCGAATTATACGGAGTTTTTCAAATTTTCTCTTGTTCAACAAAAAACAGAATAACTTAGGAAACAAAAATCGCTCAAAGTTAAAAAAAAAGGAAATTGAAGCTCAAACTCTCCCCTTTATGAATTCAATCGTAAAAATGTATTTAAAAAATTTCCTCTAGAAGATGAGCGCACCTGAAGGGAGATAAAAAAAAGGCGAAAAACAGTACTTTTCAAAATAGAGTTCCAAATTTTCGAAAGTAAAAGTTTCAAAAGTTAAGCAATAAGAGATCAATGAGTCTCGAAAAAAATGATTCTGATGCGAAAACGAGAAATCTTTGGTTGATGGCGTTGCGCAAAAATTATTACGATGATATGAAGTCACGAAATTATGTTGACAAATTTGACCGAGTTGAGATGGAGAAATTTAGGAAAAATTTTTGTGAAAGAGCAAAGTAAAGGGTGAAAAAGTTGTCAATGTTTCGAGAATTTTCTTCAGAGACATAACTAATTATTATTAAGGAATCGGGTTATTGGTATTCTATCAAGTATATATTCAACTTATTTCTCAGTAATTTTCATTGAAAAAACTTGAAAATAAACAGAGATATGGATTTTACCTTAACAACAACAAAAATTTACTCACCATTGCTCCATGGATATCTTGATGGAAGGTTCATCCCAAAATAAATAAAAATATATGTATCAATATGTATACAAATGTAGCTATCATTATGCACAGCTTTTTGTCTTTCAATATTTACAAAATGGCGATGAATTGGTTTTTTTTTTTTAATTTTTAAAGCCCTTTCTTTACTCAAGCAGTTTTTAAAAATAGTAATTATAGAAATTTTTTTATCGGCTCAGTAAAGACTTATAATAATAAAGATAATTTATTTTAATGCAAAACCATCGGCGCACGTTTTCGATTAGTAAAACGGGGCTACTTTGTTGGTGTTTCGGAAGTTTTCTGGTCGTAACTTTTTTTTGACGTCCAAAATTAATTTTTTTTTTTATTGAACAGAACAATGTTTCCTTTGGCTATAAAATGTATAACAATAGCAAACCCCACCAGACCCTCACAATTTTATATATTTACAAAAAAAAAGCCAAAGTAACCCCGAGTGTGGGGATACTTTGGAGAGGCATTGAAATGCAACTTATGTCAAAGATCCACATCGTAAATGCAGCTTTGACATAATTTTGATAAAAAAACAATAATATTTTATACATTGTACATGAAATTAAATAAAAAACAACGATTTTTGACAATGAATTCGTCATTTTTATTGAAGAAATATTTTACATAAAAATACTAAATACTTAGGCCCGAATTTTAAGTTCTCAAGATCAAACTTGAGATCCATCTTGAGCATGAATTCAAGTTCGATCAAACTTCTTTCATCGCCTCCCTCAACCGTGTTATTTTAAATTAGTTGTGAAAATAATTAAGTACGATCGAACTTAAGTTCAAGCTCAAGATGGATCTTGAGTTCGAACTTCAAACCAAATTTAAATTTGAACTTAAGATCGATCTGAAGTTCGCACGAAAGTTTGAACTCAAGTATGAACTTACAATGGCACTTTAGTTCAACTTACGATTCATCTTAAATTGGAACTTAAGTTCGATCTCAAGTTCCAACTTGAGTTCCATGGAAAGATCGATCTTGGGGTAGGACTTGTGACTTGAAATTCGGGCCTTACGGATGTCACGGACGTTGGAGTCGTTGTTCTTGCCCTTCTTTATTCCCTTTATGCGAATGGCATCATCGATTGTTCGGACATCTTGACTCGTTACACATATCTGTGTACCTGATTTATGAATGACTTCTTTTCCTCTTCTACCCACTCCCCACACCCCCTCCCGCCCCACAAGGTCACGAGGATTCACTGCGCACACGTTTTTACCGTATTTTGCTGCTCGTCCAAAGTAGCCCCAAAAATCAACAAAGTAACCCCCAAAGTCAAAGTAGCCGCGTTTTACGGTATTCCCTGTTTCAAAAAGTCATTTTGAGAAAAACCCCTTTTCGTTGGTCTTAACTGATCCCGCTAACGGCGCTAACTAAAATATCTGTAATTCAACCAATTTTCAGAACTTCAACTCCAAATTTTATCTACATGTTTTTGAAAATATACACTTTGCAGATATGCGAAAAACAAAAATTTCTTCTTATTTTGACAGTGGCTTTCCTCCTTGAATTGTAATTGAAGAAATTCTTTGCTAGATCAAAAGTCATCCACTTTATTTTTACGTGATAAATTATGGAAATTACGCCGTTTTGCTTGACCAATGGTCCGCATAGTCACGGAAAAATTCTCAGAGAATAAGATCTCTCGCACGCATTCTCTGCATTGCGTCTGTTCGCTTTGGTGGCCTCCAAAGTTGGATCACGTTGTAGTTTTCGCGCTTATTCATATAATACATATATATACATATAGAGGGTGACCAGATCGCGTCAAATTTGCATAATTGCCGGAATGAAGCTTCACTCAAGAGATGTGGTATTCCTTTTGACACAAGAACTCGCGGAAATGCGACTCCGCTCGTTCGTGGATGTAACAACACTCGAGAAACGCCGAATCGTTGAATTTAATGAAAACGCACTCTCCCTCTGTTTCCTTGTTCTTGTACACAAAATGAATGAGAATGTTGTCTCATTTTACAGCTGTCGACGCTAAATTAGCGTAAAAAAAATATTCAGCGTTCATTTGCGGTTGATTATTCGATGGAGGAATTAAAACAAAAAAAAAAATTCCATTCCAACACGCAATAATATCCCATCTCATATCTTACATAAGAAAATTACGGATAAATTTGCTTTCATCATATTTCGCGGTTGGCAGTCTTTTTTCACTTTGCTTTCTCACGCTTGGTTATCCTTATAAAAACAAGAAAATTGTTTTTTTTTTTTTTTCAAATAGTATGCGATTGAAATGTTCTGAAACGTAATGCTTAACTATTTTTTTAGATATTTTTAACTATTTTTGACTATTTTATATAACTTTCAAGTACTTGTAAGCTCCCTAAAATTGTAATTAATACAATCGTTCTCGGTCAACTATCCTGTTTTTTATTTTTATTTGATCTTTTTATTTTATTCTGTTTTTTTAATTCATTAGGTTTAACAACTTTTCAGTCACATTGCTTATGACTGCTTTCTATCATCCGAATCGTAACAAGAGATGGGCGTAATCGTAATCCTGGATTACAAATTACAAATTCAGAATGTATTTCGTAATCCATTCTGTTGGATGACAAATTACAAATGTAATCGGTAGTCCGTTCAGTTCGATTACAAATTATTAATATAATCTGTAGTACAATCAGTTGGATTACAAATTATAAATGTATAATCTGTAATCCAATCAGTTGGATTACAAATTATAAATGTAATCTGTGATCCAATCAGTTGGATTGCAAATTCTAAATGTAATCTGTAATCCAATCAGTTGGATTACAAATTATAAATATAATCCGTAATCCAATCATTTGCATTACAAATAATAAATGTAATCCGTAGTGGGGTTACAAATTGTAAATAAAATCCGTAGTCCAATCGGTCGAATTAAAAATTGCAATCGTAATCCGTAATCCAATCAGTTGGATTAAAAATTATAAATGTAATCTGTAATCCAATCAGTTGGATTACAAATTATAAATGTAATCTGTAATCCAATCAGTTGGATTGCAAATTATAAATGTAATCTGTAATCCAATCAGTTGGATTACAAATTATAAATATAATCCGTAATCCAATTATTTGCATTACAAATAATAAATGTAGTCCGTAGTGGGGTTACAAATTGTAAATAAAATCCGTAGTCCAATCGGTCGAATTAAAAATTGCAAACGTAATCCGTAATCCAATCAGTTGGATTAAAAATTATAAATGTAATCTGTAATCCAATCAGTTGGATTACAAATTATAAATATAATCCGTAACCCAATCAGCTGGATTACAAATAATAAGTGTAATCCGTAATCTATCCAATGGGGTTACAAATTGTAAATAAAATCCGTAGTCCAATCAGTCGGATTACAAATTGCAAATGTAATCCGTAAACCAATCAGTCGGATTACAAATTATAAATTTAATCCGTAATCGAACTGGATGGATTACGGATTACATTTTCAATTTGTAATCCGACTGGAGAAATTACGGATTACATTTGTAATTTGTAATCCGACTGGAGAAATTACGGATTACATTTGTAATTTGTAATCAGACTAGATGGATTATGGATTACATATCCGACATGTCCGACAGTATGGATTACAGATTACATTTTCAATTTGTAATCCGACTGGAGAAATTACGGATTACATTTGTAATTTGTAATCAGACTAGATGGATTATGGATTACATTTGTGATCTGTTATCCATTACGAAAGTAATCGATTATTATTCCATCTCTGATCGTAACTATTGTAGTAAAACTAAGCTTTTAATATACATTATTTATATGATTTACATATTTCACATAATTATTACATTTACTATATCTATCTGCATCCTCATTTGCCTTAAGGTACTGCTAACCAAAGAATAAACAAGCAAATCAATCAATCAATTAAATCAGTGCTAAATTTTGAAAATCATTTGTGGGAATATTTAATGATCAATCGAAAATATCTAATCGCATTTTGCACCGTAACTATCATCCTTAATAATGAAAAATACCAATTTTTATAGAATAAAAAAAAAATATCAACAAATTCACAAATAAATCTGTAGGAAGATGCATTTGTGTTTAGTTTTTTCTAAGAATAATCCGAAATTTTTGTCCGATTTAGCCAATTCCGGGTCATTTTCTTCTTGAAAAGAAACCTACGCTTTTTATCGCTCAAAGTTCTTATCAATTGTCGATAATGAAAAATTACAACTATTTTATCATCCGGAGGAAGAAGTCGTTCTAATTCTCCAAACATTTGGAAAGGAGGGGAAAATTTATGGACGTTGAAAGATTATGAAGAAGCGCTTAAGATTTTGAACTGTTCATTAGACTGATTCAAAAAAAGCGCCCATTTTTTGTTTTTTGAAGTAACATATTAAATACTTTCGGGGAGGTGAAAAAAGATGAGTGTTAAAAGCAGAGCTCTTTAAGATAAATATTTAAATACGTCTCATCGCAAATTTCCATTTCCCATTTAAATAACACAGAAAATAAATTTTTCAAACTTTGAAATTTTAAATCTCTGCTTCAAGTCAACGTACCAAAATATGACATACATTCTTGTAGAGAATTGAACGGCCTACAAAAAAGATCTCTTATGATTTTTCGATAAAATTTTTCCTTGAAAAGTTATTCAAGGTTGAAGTTAAAATTAGAGTAAATTTGACTTTTTGTTTCAGTTTCCGGCAAAATATTGAAACTTATTACTAAATATCGTAATATCTTTCTTGAAACAAAAGTTTAAATTGCATTAACATAAATAACATAATTTTTAAAGAAATGACCAACATTTCACCCATATTCACAGTGTAATATACATATGGGGTGTTCCATCCCAAATCGGACAGTTTGAAAAACTTTTTTTTTCTCAAATTTTTAAATTTTTTTAGTACCCATCAAAAGACCCTTGCTGTTAAATTTTGAGATTTTTTTTATCACCCGTTCACAAGATATTAAATTCACAAAAATAACGCTCTTTCTTCGGTATTTTGGTCATAAGTTCTTTAATAATGGTCCAAATTAAATTTTTTTTGAAAATTTTTGTTTCTTATGGCCTTTTCAGAAAAAAAATACAACAAGAATATTCGACGTGTTTTAGAATAAGTTTTTTGAGTTTCAAAATTTAAACCGCGTTTTTAAAAGTGAGTGTATATTTTTATTTTTATTTTATTTTTTGTTTTAAACCTCTATCTATTCAACAACTTTTAAGACTAGTCCGATCGTGGGATTTCCATAACTACTTTCTTTTCGATGTTTGAAAACTAAAAATATTTTTTTATTTAAAAAGTTTTATAAAAAAATATCAACATAAATTCTAAATAATGAAAAAAAAAACTATACAGTAACGAAAATTGATATTCATAATTATTGAGAGAAAGAAAAAATTATTTTTAAAAATGGAAAAAAATAGTAGTTATGGAAATGCCACGATCGGACTAGTCTTAAAAGTTGTTGAATACAGATGTTTAAGACTAGTCCGAAAAAAAACTTTTAATTTGGACCATTATTAAAGAAGTTATGACTAAAATACCGAAAAAGAGCGGTTTTTTGGTCTTTTGAACGAGTAATCAAAAGAATCTCAAAATTTACCAGCAAGAGTTTTTTGATGGGTTATAAAAAATTTGAGGACATAACAAAAAAAAGTTTTTCAAACTGTCCGATTTGGGATGGAATGCCCCCTATGTAACACAGATCGTGAATAACTTTTTAAGGAGTGAGTTTATCGAAAAATCATAAGAGAACTTTTTTGTAGAGCGTTCAATTTCCTACAAGAATACTTCTCTTTCGATTGGGTTCATTGACTCAAAGCCGAGGTATAACATTTCAAAGTATGCAAATTTTTTATCCTGTGTTATTTAAATGGTAAATAGAAATTCGCGATGATCTAAATATTTATATTGAAGGTTCTGCTTCTAACAGACATCTTTTTTCGAAAAACAAAAAATAGTCGCTTTCTTTGAATCAGTCTACTCCCAGAAAAAAGATTTATTTGATTGTACCGATTCCTTTGAATAGTGGCCTAATAAATCTCTTATTAACCCGATATATAAATAAAATTTTATTGCACTCCGTGCGCAAAGTGCCACTTTGCGCACGCTGGCACCGTGCTCAAACTGGCACTTTGCGCACTCGTACAGTAAAATTTCGTACGATACTATTATTTATTTCAAATAAATTTATTTAAAGCAAATAAATTCTTTTTCTGGGTGTACTGTTCACGATTTCTGCTGTAAGTCATTGATGATGATGATGATGATTCCAAAATCATTTTTATGGAGCAAGAGCTGGAGAGAACGAGAAATAATTGCTTTATTGATGGCAATTTTTATCGTTGACACTCGCGGTGTAATATAGATTTTTACGAGATCGTCGATCTCGCGCAGTCGAAGGATCTGAACAGACACACACAAACACAAACACACACATTAACTGACATACACGAACACGGTTCATCGGAATGTCCGGTTGTTATATCGAATAATCGTTACAACTACAAGGTAACGGGCATTACGCAATTCCATGAACGTTCTTTCCCCGTCCGCATACACATGACTTTTTACGACATTCGCGAATTAATTCGAGGAAACTTGTTTGAAAAAGTTTCGTATTCACGGTGCGGTCGAATAATTCATAAGGAGAGATCCCGAGGCAAGTTGAGCGATGTATATATGAAATACGCGAAAATAATTCACAAGGGCGATATTTTTGTCACCGCGAGTTTGCAGCGACGAATTTCAAGGATTTCCACACTTCGGACCTTCGAGCTACGACGAAAAATTTTCAGCGTCTCCAAAGATTGTCTCTCCGACTCTCTTCAACTCTCTTTCTCTCCCCCACTTTCTGCCGGCACTATTTTACGATACCAATCTGGGGCACAAAATTCATCGAACATTCTCAAACTTTACACGAGGAAAAAAATGGTGACGATTCATGTGTAATATTTAAAAAATTACTGAATTCAATGCAAGATACACGGTTCAGAACTGTAATTCAAGCGTTTTACTAGGAATCCATTATAAATTAATGGATTTAATGTAGTTTCTACTTTTCAAACCATTATAAATGCTGATTTACACTGTAAAAAATGCAATGTTCACCGCAAAAAAATGACAAAGTCGAAATAACAAGCAGAAACGACGAAATCCACTGTGTTTGAACTGCAAAATTTCCAATGGTCTTTGTAGAATGTTCAAAGCACATAATTACACTGAGAAAAGAAAATAGTCAAATCAAATAGATAAATTCAGTTGACTTCGAATTGGTTGACTCAAACCTGGAATAGTCTGAGTAACGGAATATTTATTAGAGTTGACAAAGTAAATGATTCGGTATACTAATATAAACAGTTGACTTCATATAGTTGATTCAAGTTTTTATCCAGTTCCGACAATGCATGACGCATTGTCGGAACTGGATGGAAATGGTGACCTGACTGATATATTGTTGAAACAACTAAAGTTGATAGGTTATGATAACTGAATGACATTTTTTGTTACAACCAATTCTGCATCGCTTCAATCCACGTAAATAGTTCAGAAAACTGAATAATCTATTGGATAGCCTATACAATGGGTTCGTTTTTATAAAGTTGATTCAACTGAACCATTGTTAGATGAACGATAAATGCGCATCAACCTAACGCTCATATTTAGTTCATCCAATCATTGGTTACATTCAAGTTTCTCAAGTTGACATGCATTGTCGGAACTGGATGGAAATGGTGACCTGACTGATATATTGTCGAAACAACTAAAGTTGATAGGTTGTGATAACTGAATGACATTTTTTGTTACAATCCAATTCTGCATCGCTTCAATCCACGTAAATAGTTCAGAAAACTGAATAATCTATTGGATAGCCTATACAATGGGTTCGTTTTTATAAAGTTGATTCAACTGAACCATTGTTAGATGAACGATAAATGCGCATCAACCTAATGCTCATATTTAGTTCATCCAATCATTGGTTACATTCAAGTTTCTCAAGTTGACATGCATTGTCGGAACTGGATGGAAATGGTGACCTGACTGATTTATTGTTGAAACAACTAAAGCTGATAGGTTGTGGACTAATTGCCGGTTAGATGCAACTCTACTTCAGTTGGTTCAAAATAGCTTTTGTTAAACCAACAATTTTTCGTGCTTTCAAGCGAACAAAATATTCAGTTCGGCATACTGTACACTCTCCTGCAGCCCGTGTCCGCCGCATTCAGTCCAGCCAACAAAATTTTCAATGATTCAACAAATTTATTTTCTCAGTGTAGAAATTGCAGGGTTCCCAGTGAAAAATCAAATGCGCGCTGCAAAATATGCAACGTCAATTTCAATTTTTACAGTGTGGCACTGTTACGGGACGACCTGCGGCGTGCCACGATCTCTGCATTTCGCCCGAGATCCGCTAGATGGCGTCGGACGGCGCGCCCTCTCGCGCCAGCGAGAGAGCCACCGAGCACCTATAAGGTCCGATGTATTACCAACATCGGCGTCCTCAATTGACGGCGTCCAATTGTTGGAACATCACCCGCGTTCTGTGGTCGAGCAGTCCAATGGACTGAAGACTACATTTTCTTAACAGATCACCATTGCATTTCGGTGACGCTCGTGCTCTTTATGGGTGCGAGGTTAAACTAATTTCGCTTCATTAATTGATCTCACGATTAATTAGTCAAGTACAAACCCTCGTAGTTATGAGCCTGAGCGAGGATAAATAACGGTTTATTGGAATATTTGAATAAATTGGAATTTATTCAAATATCGAAACGTTTCACTACACTATAATTTATTTTAGAAATTGCAGTATTTTCAGTGAAAAATGAAAAACGTACCGCAAAATATACTACGTTCTTTTCAATTTTTACAATGTACACTGTAATTTTTTCACGGGCCCTGGATAATATTTACAATGTGAAATGTGTAAAAAGTTCACCGGATACAACAGAAATATAACGTTTCACGTAGTGTACATTTTACTGTTCCACACTGTAAAAATTCGTCTGATGGGCATGTACTATGTTATATGTGACATGTGTATATTGTATTAAAGAAATATGCAAATTTCACTGTTTGCCCTTCCAGGAGGCGCTGTTGATAGGGGAAACTGTAAAAATTAATGGGAATCTCAGCAGTTCTCACTGATCATTTTTTTCCGTGTACAAATTTCAATGCAAATCCAGCGAGAACTGAATAAAATTCTCGTCGATTCCATCAAAATGGCCCATTGAGAGACACCACTTTTTTGGGAATTTATCGAAAGAAAAGTATCGCATCGAATACTTTGAAATTTGGAGGATACATTTTTTTGTAAATTATGTATGTGCAGTAATTTTTTCGTACGAAAATATTCAATTCTCAGCGACTTAGGTCCTTATGTCTCCCAAGTCTTCGACAAAACAAAAAGTTCTTCCACTGCTCCATTTATTGTGGCCTTCAGAGTGCCTCGGATAAAAAACAAGGTCCATTAAACCAGAAAATATTGCCCGTAGAATGACGAAGGATTGTGGGAAAAAGCTAAAACCCAACAAAATGGCGGAGTTTTGGAAAAAAAGTTGCAAGTTACACCTGAAAAAGTGATGTTTTTTAGCATGGCAAATTGACATTTTTTGTACAATCGAAAAACCGGAGAGTCATTGTATGGAGAAACAAAGGCTGAACACCCTAAACCAAGATTCAAGTCGATCGGATGATTTGTATTCGAGTTAGAAGTTCGGAAAATTTGAAAAATCCCCTTTGGAGAAAAACACATCAACAAGCGTCTTTGGAGAGCTGTAGTTTGGAAATTATTGCAGATTCGCCCTTGAAATTTTGGTACGTCATTCTTGGAGGTACGGACCAGCGAAAAATGCAAATAAAATCGTTTGGACCCATTTGAAAATAAGATTTATCAACGAAAAATCAATGTACCACATTGACAGTTGGCGATATGGATCATTGAATTTGCCAGTCAAATGAGTTTTTTTTTCCTTCGCGAAATTTGCATGCGGCAAGAGCACGTTTACGATCTACATACGGATCGGGATACAACGATGCTTTGACGTGTGTACGTGTCCTTTTACATGTGTGGAAAATATATGAGGAAATACGAGAGAGCTGTGACAAACGAATCACGTGTGCATCACGACTGCAATATGAATACTCGGTGGTTGATTTTGCCATCGCGTATCGCATCAATCATCGGTGCAACGAGCGTTTCGATGATACAAACACCGAGAGCTTGAAACTCGCACGATAATCGACGACACTTCCAGAAACGTTTCTTCTCGTGTTTTCATAAATATTTTTCCGACCGTGTAATCCACTGCTGAGATGACGAATGATCGATGAAATTGTCCACGATCAATTTGTCACGCGATTTCTTTCCTTCCAATACAATTCGTAACACCCAGAAAAAAAGATCTAGTACATTTAACTAAATCCTAGTCAAACCAAATAATTTTTTTTAATTGTAGGCCGGCCTAATACAACTCAGTTCATGTCAACGAAATTTTTTTTTTTTTATGATCTACTAGGAAAATATGTTGCGATCTAATAAATTTTTATTTAATATTAATAAATATTATTTCAAACTGAACAAATATGTATTTAAATGAAATTTTTTTTTTTTTAATATTTACACAATATATATTTTCAAACATTTCAATTTTTGAATGTACACGTATGAAGTCCACAATTTCGTTGAGCTTCGTATTTTCTTTAACAGAAGGGAAAAGAAAAAAAACCCTTTTTTATGGGAATCCTTTTCGGGGATTCGACCATCTTGCGTTTTGCCGCAATGTTCAATGTGTTAAATGGCCATACTGAAAAATAAGGATATCAAACATAGACGAGCTTGGAAAGGATATAGGCGTCGAGAGGCAGGTTCGCTTGTGCGAGAGGTAGCCACCTGGCGGATTTTTGGGGTACTGACGAATCTGCAGATACGATTGGATGAGATTACGGGTGAATAGGTTAGACGAATAGAATTTTTCTTCAACGCCTGTTTCTCGATGACAGTGAATTCAAATAAATAAATATAGAGGAAGTGAATATCGCCCAAAATTGGATTGAAAGAAAATTTTCTTTAAAGTAACTAAAAAATAATCGAATAAACGATTATAGTACGTACGACTAGATCTTTTTTCTGGGTGATATTGAACAGGTATAATCGTTTCAAAGATCTATGATCTACGGCACGATCCGTGAGAAGAATAGAAGAGACGAGAACGTTAAATGTGCCCTTGAAATATTGCTATTCTGAGGTTTTTGAAAATGGGACCAAAATTGAGCAAAAGGGTTTTTCAATGAAAATTCATAAAAATTTTGATTTCTTGAAAAAAACTATTAGTAGATTCGTGTTCAGGAGGGAAAAATACATCGATATAAGGTTTGAAGAGAAGAAAAGGAAAAATTTTTTATTTTCGCATTTTGGCCAAAATTAGATATGTTCACTAAAATGGCTGTGACTATTTTTCTAGATGGAATTCCGGTTTCGGCTTGAACTCATTCTTTCCGGGGTCGTTGAAACTTCAAAGTGCCGCTTGGTTCATGCAATTTGGATAATTTTTCAATTTTTTGCAGATTTTTAAAGATCGACCATCGATTTTTGCAAATTTTTTTAGGTATACCCCTTTTTATTTTTTTAAGCCTTTAATTACAAAAAAGAAAATTTGGAAGCGTTCAAACTGAAGTATAGTTATGAGCACTTGAAATTTCGCTATTCTGAGGTTTTTTAAAATCGGACCAAAATTTAGCGAAAGTGTTTTTAATGAAAATTCATGAAAACAATTTTTTTCAAAGAAAACTATTGACATATCCGTGTTCAGAGGGAAAAAATACATCGATATAAGGCTAAAAAAAAAATTTAACAAATTTTTTTTTTTTTTGCATTTTGGCCAAAATTGAATCGCTTCATTAAAATGACGGTAACTTATTTTCTAGGTAAGATTTCTACTTCAACCTGAGCTCATTCTCTTCGTAATCGTTCAAGCTTCAAAACCTCGCTTGGTTTATCCGCTTCCGATCATTTTTTTATTTTTAGCAGATTTTTATAGTTCGACCCTCGTTTCCTGCAAATTTTTTAAGGCATACCCTTTTCCATTTTTCACGGCGTTTTTCAAACTGCTCTCATTTCTACAAAAAATAAGTTAACAGAACAAACCAAACGCGATTCTCTAAGTTAAGTGACAGCCTTTAAGTACGAAAGAGAAATTTTGGAATCGGTTGAACCAAAGTAAAGTTATGAGCACTTGAAATTTCGCTATTTTGAGGTTTTTGAAATTGGGGCCAAAATTGAGCAAAAAGGTTTTTAATGTAAATTCATGAAAATTTTGATTTAAAAAAAAAACTATTGGTAGATTCGTGTTCAGGGGGAAAAAATATATCGATATAAGGCCCGGAAATATATATATATATATATATATATATATATATATATATATATATATGCATTATGGCAAAAATTTAATCGGTTCACTAAAATGGCTGTAATTTTTCTAGATAGAATTGCGACTTGGGCACAAGGCCATTCTCTTCGTTGTCGTTCAAGCTTCAAAACCTCGCTTGGTTCATCCGATTCCGATCATTTTTCGATTTTTAGCAGATTTTTTAAGACACAAACAAGTTCAACAAACGTCTTCTGGGATCCAAAAAATGAAAATTCTATAAAAGTTCAGACCCTTTGATCAATTTTTATCAACAACAAACATACGGCATAAACGGTATAAACATACGCTCATTTTTTCCATCAGGGACACAAAAATCATTTTCAACTGCTTTTCTCATGTACACCCATATTAATTCAAATGGTTCAAGTCACTTAAAGTCTATGTGATTTCGGCCATTTTGTATTGAGGATTTGTCTGCCCGTTACATTCTGGCGATGAGCTCTTAAAATATTCGTTCCACTAGTATAACACGACAAAGTGTGCGATGTCTCTGCCTGGTTTACCGGTCAAAACTGGTACGGACCTAATCGGAATCACCCAGTGAATCAGCATCTTTCACGCTCACGAATTGTCCCACGACCAACTCCCTTCCTGACGTACACTGATGATCATTTACATATTCGAACATCCGAAGCTTTTTGCTCGTTGACCGTGAATATTAGTCTGTATTATTACCAATGTGGATGATGGAGGAAGGTGAAAATGTGAAATAGAGGAAGGCAGATTCGTCGACGACGACGACGTCGAAGGTGGGGAACATTGGCAGATACGCGTTTGCATGACCATTATATGTATGGATGAACTCGAATGCAAGGTCGAGCATGAGGTAGAAATTAAATTTCCTGTCGATCTTGTTCGGCTGTACAAGAGAGAGAGAGAGAGAGAGAGGGAAGGCAGACCTTCGATTTCGATCGGTTCTCTCTTGCCTGTTTTACGAGGTTAATCCTCACGGGTGACGTTCTCGCCATAACGCTCAGAATATACAACATATTCACTGGCGAATCCCCCAATGGCAGTGAAGGAGAGATGAGCTGTTGGCCCCAAAGTGGCTCAAACACGTTTCCCTCCAGATATCTCTGGATATCCCAGAATAAAATCGAACCCCGGATGCCATCAACATCACGAGAGATCACTTCAGCTCTGTTCCATCAAACGCTATCCACTTCCATCCATGGTAACGTGTTGATGGAATGTTTTTGTCATAATTTAATGCAGGGAGGAGACTGCGTCTGAACTTGAAGAAAAGCTGCCTTAACGAGACATTGTTGATCACGAATCCTTGTACTTAATAATAGGACATTTACAGAGCTCCCAGTTACTTTTTAACCACGAATACATCCTTAGGGCAGAAAAACTCTACCATAAAATGTAGACCAAGTAACGATATGACGACTATCAGAATTGATGTCCACCAAGTCATAACTTCGAGAATAAGTCTACCGCGGGACAGCTCTTGCTCTAAAACTCTACCAAATCACAAGTTTCCGGCTCTTTCATCCTCCTACAGATTACTTACTACTAAAGGAGGGCGAGTTCAGGGAAATTGGGCAGTTGTTCCGCTGTAGAGATGTTGTCGAATCGCTGTTTTCCTGGGAGAATTGTTATGCCTCAAGGATCTAATTTGGTAGGGTTATTTAGTTGAGATCAATTCTGGCAAGGTCAATTTGGTAAAGCTGCAAATGTGCCATCTGATGCATCGATATTGAGCACGAAATTCACGATGCCTGACGTAAATCTGCACAAATTTGACGATCGTCAAACGCACATCAAGATGGGTTCGCAGACTTGGAAATAGTCTTGGTGACGAGCTTCGATGACACTGCTGCAACAACACTGATATAGGCCAGGAGACTGCGTCTAAACTTGAAGAAAAGCTGCCTTAACGAGACATTGTTGATCACGAATCCATGTACTTAATAATAGGACATTTACAGAGCTACCAGGTCCTTTTTAACCACGAATACATCCTTAGGGCAAAAAACTCTACCATAAAATGTAGACCAAGTAACGATATGACAACAGTCAGAATTGATGTCTACCAAGTCATAACTTCAAGAATAAGTCTACCGCGGGACAGCGCTTCCTCTACAACTCTACCAGATGACAAGTTTCCGGCTCTTTCATCCTCCAACAGATTACTTACTACTAAAGGAAGGCGAGTTCAGGGAAATTGGGCAGTTGTTCCGCTGTAGAGATGTTGTCGAATCGCTGTTTTCCTGGGAGAATTGTTATGCCTCAAGGATCTAATTTGGTAGGGTTATTTGGTTGAGATCAATTCTGGCAAGGTCAATTCGGTAAATCTGCAAATGTGCCATCTGATGCATCGATATTGAGCACGAAATTCACGATGCCTGACGTAAATCTGCATAAATTTGACGATCGTCAAACGCACATCAAGATGGTTGCGCAGACTTGGAGATGGTCTTGGTGACGAGCTTTGATGACACCACTGCAACAACGCTGATATAGACCTACGCATATAGACCTGGCAACAAAATAGGATTCTCTCAGTGACACATATTCCCCATAGATAACGGTATTCCCTCCGCAACAACGAATTTACTGCCAAATAGAATGGCCTGACTCTCGCACATCGCTTCAAGTGCGTTAAATAACGTGGGTTACTCCCTTTTCCGGCTAAATTTCGATTACATATGTGCCTCCCACGTCGAAAGGAATGTTCAAATGGATGGCCAAGTGTACTGTACGCTCGGTTTATGACGCCTACTCGGTACATAGAAGCTCAGCGACTGGATAAACTGTAATGCTACGATACCCGGGATCTGCGAGAACGTTCGAGGGTGTTAGTAAGAAGTTTACGTTCGTATGTGCGAGAAGAAAACTCTGGCATACGAAGCATTCGCCAACAAGTGGAACACCCATTTCGATGATGGTGATCCCTCTCGATGTTGTTCGTCTGTTGCATTTAAATAGACTGAATGAAAACGTACCGAATTGTTCCTTCACAACGATCATCACTGAAGCCTGTTTAGATGCAATCTCGGATTAAGCAATTTTGTATCAAAATGGATCCAGTATGATTCACTTTCTGAGCTCTCTATTCACATTATCTGATGGTAGCACTCGAATTTTTGGAAATTTTCCAAAGTCATTAAAAAGTGACACTAACGGATAACATCTTTGTTAAACATGACTGTTTCGATGCTGTGAATGACAAGCCTAACAGAATTTACACTCCCGTCCAAAAGTTTGGAAACTTTTTGTGCGGCGTAGAATCGGGGCGAGTATTTTCAAACTTTTGGATGGCAACGTACATCTCTACCGAATAACAACCACGGTCGTACATACAAGTCTGGAAACTCTATTGTTTTTTCGGTGGTGGGGGTGACCCGCTTAGTGTGGCTGTTTCGCAGGTTCACCATCTGACCGCGCGTGGCGCTGCGCTGCAAAGATTTTTCAATTAAGCTAATACCAGCTAAGATCTTCTGCATAAACGCCACAAAGGCAATATACACTTTCAATTTTTTAAAGTTACGTTACAGCCACTTCATAAACCGGGCGTTAATCCCTCTGTTAACATGCAAATTTGTCAGTTAGGAATTATTTATTCGCTTTTTTGAAAAATCCCTATCGTGCAGCGCTGCAGGTGGGAGTAATGTCAACTACCAAGATGGTCACACTAAGTGGGTCACCCCCCACCAATAGAGTTTCCAGACCTGTATATACGACCGTGATAACAACTGTTCCAGAAGCTAGAACAGGCGGAATATTTGCACCATAACTTCTCTACCAGGTAGCAACTCACCTATTTTACGAGTCTTTCGGATTACCAGCTAACCGCAAGTAAGTTTGCAATGGAATAGAAAAGCTCATAGAATGGAGGAAGTCTTATACGGTAGAGATGCGATTTCGTAGAGTTATTTCTGGTAGAGATAAATTCCGTTGTCGTTTGATACATTAAAATTCTCCTATTCAGCGAAGATTCTGCAGAGTTGTTAATTTGGTAGAGATGTATCTCTGGTTGAGTTATAATCGGTAGAGTTGTAAATTTGCCAGGGCAACCGACTTGAGGGAGAATTCGTCATATACTAAACGGTTTCACGTGGATGAGAGTAGACCCGATGGTGAATGTTATTCACTTCGCAGATGGAGGTTCATACTGGGAGCGAGAATTCGACAGTATCGGTGTATTCAGCCTCGGCTGTATAAACGCGTAGCCTCTGCAATTCGATGATTTGCGTGTTGATCTTACATGTATAAGCAGATATATAGAGGCGATACTCTCTGCTTGCGAGTTCGCAGGGCTTTCATTTCAAAGTTATATAGCGTGTGGCTGATCGAAATGGCGAGAGAGAGAGAGAGAGAGAGAGAGAGAGAGAGAGAGAGAGAGAGAGAGAGAGAGAGAGAGAGAGAGAGAGAGAGAGAGAGAGAGAGAGAGAGAGAGAGAGAGAGAGAGAGAGAGAGAGAGAGAGAGAGAGAGAGAGAGAGAGAGAGAGAGAGACAGAGAGAGATTCTAGGTTCAAACAGAGTTTGCGTGTGTATAGATTCAAGTTGATGCAGGGTTGGATCTTGGACTGGGCCAGGGACGTTTCTCCCAGCAACGGAGAGAGTCCAAGCTGCCATTACGAGCCAAGAAGGAACAAGAAGTGGCATAAATATTTTATAAGTTCTCACAAGATTAATGGGACCCACACGGAGACCTCGGTGAAGGTCCTGTTGCAGCTGATCTTGGTGTAATTTCAGGCTGCACCTTCAAATTTGATGGAGGATTGATCTTTCGAGGCGATTAAATTGACATGTGATGCCAACTAATTGGAGGAACTGAAATTTGAGTGAGCTGCTTCCATTATTAGGCTTTGATCAAAGTTACAGTTTTCCATAAGTATATTTCAAATGATGCTCCTTAAGGGGCACTACGAGTGTGACTGCCCAAAAGAAAATGAGTTTTTCGGGAATTTATTGAAAGAAAAAAATTGCATCGAATGTTTTGAAATTTTGAGGATATACTTCTCTATACATTTTGCATGTGGAATTTTTTGTATGAAAATATTCGATTTTCAGCGCCTTATGCGCTGTTTTCTGAGTCCGAAAAAAAAAGGTCTTCCACTGCTGCAGTGATCGTGACCTACAAAGTGCCTCAAATGAAAAAATTTAACCAGAGAAAATCAGGGGATTTCTTGATACGGTCGTTTTTCCAAAATTGACTTGACTGACTGGAATTTGAATTACACCACATTTTCTTACGTATTTATTACCTTATTGAGCCCAAAGGTTTTTGGGGAAACCTCATATAAATATTAAAGCAAAACGTTTTCAAAAAAGATCAAAATCATTGGGAAATTTGCATCGTTGCGATGCAACGAAAACAATTTTTCAAAAATTCTCAAAAAGCTATCGGCATTGAATGCATTGCTTTACCCTTTACGAATTCAGTTTGTATGATTTTGTTCTTAATTCTATGGTTGTACGTTATTTAGTCGCGAGTTTTTTAATTAAGAAATTTTTTTTGAAAAAATATGATTATATTCATAAAAAACAATGTTCCAAAAGTTGTTATACTTTTTCTCACGAATTAATTTTTTTTTACGAAAATTATTCGTGATTTGAAATCAGCGGAAAATTTCACGTCAATACATGCTTCTACAGTGTGAAAAAAAAATTAAAAAATCAGCCTTTTTATGGCCGACCTTTAAAAAACCTCGAAATAGCGAAATTTCAAGTGCTCATAACTTCACTTCGATTCAACCGATTTGGAAATTTCTTTTTCGCAAGCAAAGATTGTAACGAAACTTAGAGAATGCCGTTTGGTTCATCCCGATATCTAAATTTTTGTAGAAATGATAACAGTTTGAAAATCGCCGAAAAAAAAAGGAAAGGGGTATGTTGGAAAAATTTGCAAAAATCGATGATCTAACTTTAAAAATCTACCAAAAATTGTAAAATGTTCGGAATCGGATGAACAAAGCGACATTTTAAAGCTCCAACGGTTAGTAAGATAATAAGATCCTAACAGAGTGGAAATTTTGTAGAGAAAATAAATCACAGTCATTTCAGTGAACAGATTCAATTTTGGCCAAAATGCAAAAGAATTTTATTTATTTATTTATTTATTTTTTTTAACCTTATATCGATGTATTATTCCCCCTGAACACGAATCTACCAATAGTTTTCTCGAAAAATCAAATTTTCAATGAATTTTCATCAAAAACATAATTGCTCAATTTTGGCCCCGTCGAGGCAAATTCTATTGATCTCCGGAACTGTTGGGCTGAAATTGAGAAAAATCCCATGGCTCTATTTTCCCTTGGTCAAATCGACGTTGGGCACGGAAAGCGAGAATGATTTTTCGAACGTATATCCCTCCCGAGCGTTTTACCGCTTATAGAGGGCATTTTTTTTTCGAAACCGTGAAATTACGCTCGAATAGTCGCCAATTTGACGGAAGAGAGAAGAAAAATCGTAATACCCCCGAGCTTAACGCTTGATCGCACAAAAATCGACCATCGACACGTGCCGGAAGGGAGAACCTACACGCAAAATTCGGTGAAGTTCCGAGAGGAGGCATAGAAAATGAAAAAAAAAAAAAATTGTTCGCCCTGTATCGATCCTCGATGCGGTTTCAATCGTTCGCACATTCGTGCGTAACTTGCTGAGCTATTCAATGACATTTTTGTTTCGAGAAAAGCAGAGGAAATGCGATGAAAACGTTGATTCCCAAGGATTTATCAAGAATCCGAGATGCACTTTTAAAAATTCTACCAAAAGCGGAGATCTCTGGCAGATGGCATGTCATAATAACCCGAAGACAAAATAACACGACAAAATAACCCAATAGAAAATCAACACAACAAGAAACCAACACACGATAAAATAACGCGAAACATTTATCGCGCATGATTTCGATTAATTGTTCCATATCTGTGTAGAAACTCTGCATGTGAGGTTTCAAACAGCACCAAAACCACAGAAGCTCTACA
Source organism: Alloplasta piceator (assembly GCA_946863875.1). Lineage (NCBI taxonomy): Eukaryota > Metazoa > Arthropoda > Insecta > Hymenoptera > Ichneumonidae > Alloplasta > Alloplasta piceator. The sequence goes on from OX333080.1 coordinate 15,227,826, forward strand.
ACGAGGCAGAGATGTCAACCCTCGATACTTTTGAAAACGCGCTCTTTCTTTATTTTCTCTATTACTTGCTAATAACCAATTATTTTACTAAAATAAGCCACAGTGATTGTAACTGCATATGTTACCTCTGCACTTCATATCGTAAATTACTATTTTTTCCATTGCGTTGCTGAAAAAAAAAACATAAACAAGAAATGTACACTGAGAGAAAAAATTACTAGAACCAATGAAATAAAATTTTGAAGGCAAAAAATCATTTTTGCAATGCCTGCCCCGAAAGTGCGATTTTCGATGGGTGTTTGACGTGCGGAAAGTGGCTAATTTCTCAACGATGCTTAACATTCCCGCACTTGTGCGGGAATGTCACAGATTCCCGAACTTGTGCGGGAATAACTCTATTTATAGCTCACTTTACCCCATTGATTTACGAAAAAAAGGATTTTTTGACAGTTGATCGTTTTTTGTTCTACGATTTTAAACCGATTAAACAAACTTGAATGTAGCGGAATTCATGTGACACGTAACGTCAACTTATGACAGTCGCGTTTTCTGAGGGAATACGGAATACAGAATGGATGAAGAAAACGAGCGCCCAAGAGCTGCTGGTTACATATATACGAGTTCTTATTTGAATATGTCATTGGTTTTATTGAATCTCAAATCCCACTTTCGGGGCAGTCATTGCAAAAAATAATGTATGCTACACGTGCAAAAAAAACGAATTCCATCGCGCGTAAGTTGCCGCATTCGCCTCGACTTATGGTGCATTTCACACTCGTACTCGTGTGAAATACACCATAAGTCTTCGGCTCATGCGGCAACTTCACGCGCGATGGAATTCGTTGTTTTCTACACTTGTAGCAAAAATTACTATTTTTTCATTATTTGCCAAAACATATTAGATTGGTTCCCTTATAAATATTTACTTGGTCAACTTTTTTCAGTCAATTCCATAAATTTCTGTTTCAATAAACGAATTTACTTGAATCCAACAATATGTTATCAATTATATGTAATATGTTGTTTTATCATTCAAAACATGCACGTCTTTTAATACAGGAAGCACTGAGAAAAAAAATTTGTTGAATCAACAAATTAATTAGTCCAATCAACAGGAAAAATGATTGATTCAATCAAATGCGTGTTTATTAATTGTTGATAAACATTTTATAAAAAATATATAACCCTTGTCAAATAATTTAAAATGCATAGTTTAGTGACCCCGAAAAGAGCTAAATAGAAAACAAAGACAAATCTGCGCCAATTCTTCGATCTAATTTCTCTGTCCAACCGAGATTCGAACCCTCGACCCTGCTTACACTGTTAAAAAAATCTGTATTAAAATTAATATACATGTGTAGGAAGTTTTTTTTGCGAATACCGTGTATGAAACGAAGTGACCCTTCATAATTCAATTTCAGAGCCCCTAACCCCTCATAAGTTATGTAAGCTCTCAAAACATGTTTGAACAAAACCGTGGCCTCTCGTAAGTTAAGCGACCTCTCATAACTTAATTTCGGGGCCCCTGACCCCTCGTAAGTTATGTGAACTCTCGAAACTTTATTCCAAAATACCTGACCCCTCATAACTTAAGTGACCCCTCATAACTTAAGTTACCCCTCATAACTTAATTTCGTGACCCCTGACCCCCCGTAGATTTTGTAAAGCCGCAAAATTAATTCCAGGATTCCTGACCCCTCATAAGTTAAGTAACTTTTCATAACTTCATTTCAGGACCCATGACTCTTCACAAGTTATGTGAACTCTCAAAACTGTTTTCCAGAATATACCCGACCCCTCATAACTGAAGTAAATACTCACAACTTGAGTAATCCCTTATAACTTAATTTCTGACCCCTCGTAGGTTATGTAAAGCTGCAAAATTTAATTCCAGGATTACTGACCCCTCATAAGTTAAGTAACCCCCCATAACTTAATTTCAGAGCCCCTGACCTTTCATTCGTTATGTAAATCCTTAAAACTGTTTGAAAAAAACCGTGATGCTCTCATAAATATTCTTTTTTATATTAAACTTTGAGACATTGTCCACCGTGACTGATGGTAATTTTAAGACATGAGTGTATTAATTTCCAATAATGTATCTTAAAATTGCGAAAAAGTATATAAAAACCATTTTCATATACGGGGATATTAATTTTCAATGTTCACTCTTTTAATTTTAATATACAAATATTGAATTTAAGACAAAATTGTTGATTTTCCTACACTATGTATATTAAATTTCAAATAGTATATTAAAATTAATATGCCTCCTCTAACTTACTATGCATGTATCTTATATTTCAAATACTATATTGAAATTAATATCTCTTCTGAAATTTACTATACATGTATATTTGATTTCAAACAGCATATTGAAATTTCAAATCATATATTGAAATTTCAAATAGTATATTGCAATTAATATATCTGCTTTAAATTTACTATACATGTGTATGAATTTGCATTTCATATATTCCGTGTTTGTGAATTTCCGTGACAGTTGTATCGTAAAAATGTTTGAAATTTCATATATTTTTTTACAGTGTAACGCTGCGTTATTTTGGAGTGTGGTATTTTTGCGTGTTATTTTATGGGGTGTTATTTTTTAATAGGGTTATTTTGACGCGTCACCATCTGGCAAATGTAGATCTCAATTTTAGTAATATTTTCTGCCTTAAAGTTGAAATTTGCACTAAGAAAACAATGTATCAGGATTTGTTAACTGTTAAAAAATGTAAATTCGAATATGGCGAATTCAATTATTTTTTATCGGTTGATAAATTAATTTAATATTTTTCAACAGTTAATCCATTAAGGTTAACACAAATAAAATATTTGTCAACTACAAATAAACTGTTGACAAATGTAAAGTTGAATATAGCGAAATCAATCACGTTTCAACAATTAATAAATTATTTTAACACAAATAAAATATTTATTTACTGCAAATAAACTGTTTTCTCAGCGTGGGCAAAAAAACCATCATTTTAAGAATTTCAAAATTCATACATCGCTAAATTCTCCAAAAAGGAACTAATTCCTGTGGACCTAATCAACGCATCTTCTTGACCTAATTGAATGCAGTTGAAAGCTTTCGACGATGGCAAAGTTTTTCCAGACTATGAATATAAAAAAGTTTCCATCCGGATCTCAAAGATTCACAGTCAAATATTATAAAATATCATAGAATACAATTCCATGAAAACTGAATGGTTCAATGATTTTTTTTCATCTCCTCTTAAAGCGGATCAAAGAAAAAAAAACTTCTCTCGAGTTTGCAATCGAACTTTTGCTCTTCTTGTTGAAAAACTTCATTCACACCGTGAGAAAAAATTTTTTTTACCATCGCACTCTCAAAGTTCTTCTTCAAAGGATCGATGGAAAAAAGGGAAGAAAAAGTTTATAAGCTCTGTTCGGATCGGTTGAAGGCATTTTGTTCTCTGTCGTCGCGTGTCTCTCTTCCGGTGCGACAATCTTATTATCGCCGATGGCTCTTTCTTGCCACTGAAGTTCCACCTTTTCGCGGAAAAGGGCAAAGGAAAAAGAGACAAATTGAAACGCAAAATAAACCGCGTAATTGGGATTTGCTCGGGAGGCGCCAAAGATCGGTGACGGGACGAAAAGCTGCGTCAAGAATCGAGAGAAAAAGTGGGATGAGATGTGGGACACGTTGCTAAAAGATGTGGGCAGAGTGTTAGTGGGGCGATCGTTGGTTCTTTCTTAATGACAATTAAGAGGAGAGAACAGAACGCCGACGTAGTCGTCGTCGTTGTCTTTCGACGACAGCTCGCTCGTGCTCTAGGACGTTATGAATCCGACTCATGGAGGGTGCAATTAAGATGACTCGATTAATTAATTCGTCTCTGTTCGAGGCGAGAACTGGCCCTGTCGTATCTTTTACAGCTTGTACACTATACATTATTATATCTATATTAGGGTGATTCGTTTCAGGGTAACTTTTTTTTTTGACCCATCGTGCCCGAAAACCTTTAGTTGGTACCCAAAAACGAAGTTTCGTGAAAGGGGGGTGTAATCAAAAAATATTTAGAGGTCGCGAATCAAAATTGAAGGTTTCCCATTTGATTGACATTGGACAAAAAAATGTCTCATTATTAGTGTTACCATTCCGCGAATTTTGATATCGTGATATTTTCCAAGTGGGTTCTTATGGGAAATATGATATTCTACAATAAAGTTCATTGAGCCATGTCAGTAAATTCAACCGTTTCAGCGGTATCATTATTTCGAGTGAATATTGTATGAAAATATTTATTCAAACAGCTGTAACGTCTGAGCTATTAGATATATCGAAAAAATTCAAATGAGAACTTTGTAGAGAAAGTAATTTGCTACAAAAAAGTCTCAGAAGCCGAGCCCGTAAATTCAACTCTTCCTCAGCTAAAGGTGTATGAAGTAAAATAAATAGATACACTGAGAGAAAAAATTACTAGAACCAATGAAATAAAGTTTTGAAGGGAAAAAATCATTTTTTTCATTATTTTCCAAAACATTAGATTGGTTCCCTTATATATTTACTTGGTTCATTTTTTTCAGTCAATTCCATAAATTTCTGTTTCGATAAACGAATTTACTTGAATCTAACAATATGTTATCAATGACATGTAATATGTTGTTTGAATCAAGAACACATTTTATCATTCGAAACATGCACGTCTTTTAATACAGGAAGCACTGAGAAAAAAAATTTGTTGAATCAACAAATTAATTAGTTCAATCAACAGGAAAAATGATTGATTCAATCAAATGCGTGTTTATTAATTGTTGCTAAACATTTTATAAAAAATATATAGCCCTTGCCAAATAATTTAATATGCATAGTTTAGTGACCCCAAAAAAAGATAAATAGAAAAAAAGACAAATCTACGCCAATTCTCCGATCTAATTTCTCTGTTCGACCGAGATTCGAACCCTCCATCCTACCTACCCATCATACCCATCCTACCTAACTACCTAACACGCTACCTATTACGCTATCGACTCCTACTATGCACTTGAAAAAATTTAGGAGTTGTGAAGATTCGAATATAAGAAAACATTTAAAAAACCAGTTTTTGAATTTTTAACAATTTATGTATACTATTAAAGTATACTATAGAAATGATAGTTCTTTGCTTGAAGGAAATAAAAATTTAATTATTCCAAACAAATATTCTATTGGAATAAAATAATGTATTATTAATTTTACTACAGCTTCTTTTAAAATAATCACAATCAAATTTATATATAAATATTGAAAATACTACAGAAATATTTTTAGAAGTAAAATAATGATGAATTTATTGCAAAGAAATAATATTGTTCGAAAAAAATAATTCCGTATTGAAGTTATTTTTTAGATCCAAATAATCTCATGTTTATGATGCCATAAATAATTTTCTTCGAAAAAAATAATTTCGTATTGAAGTCGTTTTTTAGATTCAAATAATCTAATGTTTATGATGCAATCAATGTAATTAATCTAATGAATACAAATTCAATCAAATCTATTTAAATAAAAATATTTTTTAAAGTAAAATAATAATGACTTTATTGCAAGAAAATAATTTTTTCGAAAAAATAATATCGTATTGAATTCGTTTTTTAGATCCAAATAATCTCATGATTATGATGCGATCAATGTAATTAATCCAATGAATACAAATTTAATCAAATCTATCATGCTTTTAATTGTTACTATTAAATAAGAGTTTAATATAATGGAGTAATAGATTCGTGAAAATATTTTTTTTTATGAAGAGTGATTTTTTTGGTTCAACAAATAAATAATCGAATTAATACTTTCATTTAATAAATAAATTCATGTTCTCAAATTCAATAATTTTTTCTCTCAGTGTATTTTTTTCGTTTTATTCAATCGAACGAACTCCATTTTCTATGAGATAGCATGTACAAAATCATCAGAAAAATCATTCGACAAATGTTACAAAGAATTCCCTATGCAAATAAATCAATAAAACAAAAACAAAAAATCTATTTATTTTACTTCATCCACCTTTAGCCGAGGAAGAGTTGAATTTACGGGCTCGGCTTATAAGACTTTTTTGTAGCAAATTACTTTCTCTACAAAGTTCTTATTTGAATTTTTTCAATATATCTAATAACTTAGTCGTTACAGCCGTTTAAATAGATATTTTCAAACAATATTCACTTGAAAGAATGACACCGCTGAATCGGTTGAACTTACGGACATGGCTCAATGATTTTTATTGTAGAGTATCATATTTCCTATGAAAACCCACTTGGAAAATATTGCGATATCAAAATTCGCGGAATGGTAACACTAATAATGAGAATTTTTTTTTTCAATGTTCATCAAATGGGAAACCGCCAATTTTGATTCGTGACCTCTAAATATTTTTCGGCAACACCCCCCTTTCACGAAACTTCTTTTTCGGGCACCAACTGATGGTTTTCGGGCACGATGGGTCAAAAAAAAATTTGCCCTGAAACGAATCACCCTAATCTATATACTAGGGTGGGACAAATAAAATGGCTAATTTTTTTTTCCATGATATAATCAAAAATGTATTGTCTAATTAACATGACATAACATAATTAACATTAACATTTAAATAACATAGGAAATTTTTGTTTAACTGTCGAATTTTATTAGACTTTAACCGTTGAGGTTAGGAGAGTTTATTTAGCACATTTTTGTCGAACATTCGATGCTCTACAAAAAAGCTCTCTTAGGTCTAATCGATAAAACTATAACCGTTCAAAAAATAATCGGTGGATAATAAGTGATAACTATCACCGATTATTTTTTGAACGGTTAGTTTTATCGATTAGACACAAGAGACATTTTTTGTAGAGCATCGAGTGTTCTACAAAAATGTGCTAAAAAAACTCTCCTAATCTCAACGGTTAAAGTGTAATAAAATTCCAAAGTTAAAAAAAAATTCCTATGTTATTTAAATGGGAAATAAAAATTTGCGATGAGGGACCTCTTAATTCAAATATGAAGGGCTAATAATACTTGCAGAGGGTTTTTTTTTAGATGCCAAACTATACATTTTTCCTTATATCGAGGAAAACAAATAGTCATTTTATTTGACCCACCCTAATCTATATAAATATATATGGACAATGATCATTGAATAAGCAATAGGGCGCGACTCGCAGAAATTGACCGGCAAAACAATGCCAGTTGCCGTCTTTTGGATATTAGATATCTGATATATATGGCTAGAGGGGATTATTAGTGTCGAAGCCAGAGGATTTGCCACAGGCTGTCATGAACGACGCCGCGTGCCTTCACACTGTCCGCGTTGGTCCCGGCCGTGACCTACGCCCACCCCACAATGTATATAACATCAAAGTTATAGGCTTATATTTATATATATATATAGGCACATATATATTGTATATGGGGTATTCCATGCGTAGCGAGACAAATTCTGGCCGTGGGTCTCAAAATTTGTCGTCCGTTAATATATCATTTTCTTATATCATATAAAAACATTTCCATGTAGTTATGAAACCCAATTAAGACTTGATTTTTGTTAAGTCCTAATCGAAAAATCAAAAAATAACATCTTTTACATACCTTTTAATCGTGTGTCCCTTAAGTGTCAATACAGCAAAAATAAAATCTGACCAGCGCTTTTCAACCGGAGAAAAGCGCTCTTTTAAATAAACCTAATGGAATATTAATCCAATTTGTAAAGAAAAATTTATAGCTTAAAAACGCAGAAAAAATAGGTTTTTATTTTTTTTCGGCCCTTAAGGTCTACTGAATTTTATCAAAAATTTTACTGAACATAGTTCAATACGTGAGAAAAGTTCGGTAATTTTATAATGTTAATTTTAATGTTTTAATCATGTTAATGTTAATTTTATTGCCAGTGAACAAAAAATAAAGGCAAGCTGAAAAATTTACCGTACGTTTCTCACGTGTTGAACAATGTTCAGTAAAATTTTTGATAAAATTCAGTAGACCCTAAGGGCCGAAAAAAAATAAAAATTGTTTTTTTCTCAATTTTTTGGCTGTCCATTTTTTTTTTACATGTCGGATTAATATTCCATTTGCTTTATTGAAAAGAAAGCTTTTTTCCAGTTAAAAAGCACCAGTCAGATTTCAATTTTGCTGTATTGACACCTAAAAGACACACAATTGAAGATACGTTAAATTTGTTCTTTTTGTATTTTTCCATTAGAACTTAACAAAACCCCAGACTCAATTGGGGTCCATAACTATATGGAAATATTTTTATATGATATAAGAAGGCGATATATTGATGGACGAAAAATTTTGAGACCCGCGACCAAAACCTGTCCCGCTACCCGTGGAATACTCCATATATATTGTATATGGGGCATTCCATCGCAAATCGGAAAGTTTGAAAAACTTTTTTTTTTATTTCCTCAATTTTTTTATATTTTTGAGTACCCATCAAAAGACCCTTCCTATTAAATTCTTAGATTTTTTTTTATTACCCGTTCAAAAGATATTAAATTAACAAAAAAACCGCTCTTTTTTTGGTATTTTAGTCATAACTTCTTTAATAATAGTACAAATGAAAAGTTTTTTTTCAAATGTTTTGTTTTTTTATGGCCTTTTCCGAAAAAAATACAACAAAAATATTGGACGTGATTGTGAATGAGTTTTTTGAGTTTTAAACGTTAAATTGCGTTTTTAAAAGTGAATGTCTTTTTTGATTTTTTTTTAATTTTTTGTTTCAAACATCTATCTATTCAATAATTTTTAAGACTAGTCCGATCGTGGGATCTCAATAACTACTATTTTTTTCGATTTTTGAAAATAAAAAAATTTTTTTTTTCATAAATCATTATGAATACGAATTTTTGTTACTGTATAGTATTTTTTTCAATATTTAGAATTTATTTTGACACTTTTTTATTGTTAACAGGTTCTCAAAATTAATAATTAATCGTTAAGTCTGTTTATGAACAATAATAACAACAGTTTTTATTTATTCACGTATTTTTTTGAAAACCTTACATATACGATTATTTCCTGAATTAGAATATTCCTTTTTTAATTCAATGAAATTTTTATGTCCCCCTGTGATTGACTTCGCAGTATTTTATCGCAAATAAAATCTTTCTTTTGCGTCTGAATAATGTTTCTCATGTGAAAAATTGACAGCAATATACGATAGACTATTTAGGTTCAATACCCACTCATACAATTCTTGAACTGTTGTTATTTGCTCATCGATTAATTATTAATCTTAAAAATCTTTTAACAATGAAAAAGTATCCAAATCAATTCAGAATAATTAAAAAAATGCTAAACAGTAACAAAAATTGGTATTCATAATAATTTATAAAAAAAAAAAAATTCAATTTTCAAAAATCGAAAAAAATAGTAGTTATTGAGATCCCACGATTGGACTAGTCTTAAAAATTGTTGAATAGATAGATGTTTAAAACAAATTTTTTTTTTTTAAATAACAAATGACCTCCACTTTTAAAAACGCGATATAACGTTTAAAACTCAAAAAACTCATTCAAAAACACGTCGAATATTTTTGTTGTATTTTTTTCTGAAAAGGCCATAAAAAAAACAAAAATTTTGAAAAACAAACTTTCAATTTTGACCATTATTAAATAAGTTGTGACCAAAATACCAAAAAAAGAGCGGTTTTTTGTTAATTCAATATCTTTTGAACGGGTAATCAAAAAAATCTCAAAATTTAACAGGAAGGGTCTTTTGATGGGTACTCAAAAATATAAAAAAATTGAGGAAATAAAAAAAAAAGTTTTTCAAACTGTCCGATTTGGGATAGAATGCCCCATATACATGTTATACCTAATCAACTTGGCTTCTACGTGAGCAAAGACAACTTCCTCCAGTTGCTCTCTTCTGGTATCTAATTGCCGAATCACATATCTCTGTCTTCTCGGACACGCACGCCTTCCGCCAACAGGCGACTCATGACGACTCCCACACCCCAAGAATCATTTATTCAAGGTCACCGGAAGCTACAATGACTCCTTGAGTTTCGATACAGTAGATCCTTCAGTTCGCGTAGATGACCAATTTTAAGGTATTAGTCTACTTTAGAAGGCCAAAAAAAAGCAAATTAATTTTTTTTTCTCAGCTCCTTTATCAGATATGACTATAAAACTGTTATTACAACATTTTTTTATCTTTCGAAAGTACAAAACAAAAATTTATTTTTTGTTTTCATTGCTCGAATACGTTATAGAAGGTGCCAAAGTCGAAAATGTCTTTTTGCAATGCCTGCCCCGAAAGTGCGATTTTCGATGGGTGTTTGACGTGCGGAAAGTGGCTAATTTCTCAACGATGCTTAACATTCCCGCACTTGTGCGGGAATGTCACAGATTCCCGAACTTGTGCGGGAATAACTCTATTTATAGCTCACTTTACCCCATTGATTTACGAAAAAACGGATTTTTTGACAGTTGATCATTTTTTGTTCTACGATTTTAAACCGATTAAACAAACTTGAATGTAGCGGAATTCATGTGACACGTAACGTCAACTTATGACAGTCGCATTTTCTGAGGGAATACGGAATACAGAATGGATGAAGAAAACGAGCGCCCAAGAGCTGCTGGTTATATATATACTGCTGGTTATATATATACGAGTTCTTATTTGAATATGTCATTGGTTTTATTGAATTTCAAATCCCACTTTCGGGGCAGTTATTGCAAAAAATAATGTATGCTACATGTGCAAAAAAAACGAATTCCATCGCGCGTAAGTTGTCGCATTCGCCTCGACTTATGGTGCATTTCACACTCGTACTCGTGTGAAATACACCATAAGTCTTCGGCTCATGCGGCAACTTCACGCGCGATGGAATTCGTTGTTTTCTACACTTGTAGCAAAAAGTACTGGTTTCCATTGCCGACAGTTAATCTCAGGATTGGCAAGTCTGAAAAAAAAAACAAAAAAGCATTTCAAAGAGGAAAGTTTCATACACAACAATTAACCACCGTTAATGAAAAATCGATTTAAAAAAAAACATGCTGGATGTTTGAAATAAATTGTGAAACCTTAATAAATTGTGTTAATAAATTGTGAGCCTCTTAAAAAATTTTCCTCCATAGCAATCTGCACGTGGAATAAAAATCCGCCGTTTCAACAAAACAAAAAAAAACAAATTTAATTTGTAAAATACAAATAGCATAAGAAAAAAACTCAAAAACATTTCAATGATTTTCTCTACACACACTTCAATATATATTCTTGCTAAATATTAACCAAAATAATTCAATCATTTTTTTTATAATTTTAAGTACCCATCAAAAGACCCTTCCTGTTAAATTTTGAGATTTTTTTGATTACCCGTTCAAAAGATATTAAATTAACAAAAAAAAACACTCTTTTCTTGGTATTTTGGTCATAACTTCTTTAATAATGGTCCAAAGTAAAAGTTTTTTTTTTCAATTTTTTTGTTTTTTAAGGCCTTTTCAGAAAAAAATGCAAAAACAATATTCGACATGTTTTTGAATGAGTTTTTTGAGTTTCAAACGCTAAACCGCGTTTTTAAAAGTGAATGTCATTTTTTATTCATTTTTTTTAAATTTTTTGTTTCAAACATCTATCTATTCAACAATTTTTAAGACTGGTCCAATCGTGGGATCTCAATAACTACTATTTTTTTTTCGATTTTTGAAAAAAAAAAATGTTTTTCATAAATTATTATGAATACCAGTTGTTGTTACTGTGTAGTATTTTTTTTCAATATTGAGAATTTATTTTGACACTTTTTTTTATTGATAACAGGTTCTTAAAAATAATAATTAATCGTTAAGTCTGTTTATGAACAATAATAACAACAGTTTTTATTTATGCACGTATTTTTTTGAAAACCTTACATATACGATTATTTCCTGAATTAGAATATTCCTGTGCCAGTACAAAATATAAAACTTTCTTTTCTCCCCTCACAAATCTCTTCCCTTCTATTTACGGATGGGGGCTTATCGAACCCATTAACGGATCGTTTCTTCAATGCACTTGCGAGAGTCGAGCCATTGGTTGATGTAGGCTAAGAGACGAGTCTGTCGGTTGGTCAGTCAGGCCAAAAAGCTCACAATCAGCTTAGTTAGGGAGAAAGAGGGGGAGAGATGGAAGCTGATGCACGAAACATTGTCTGCATTCATCGCAGTGTATGAGAATGGTTAACAGGTTGCGACACACGCGTTTCACGTCCCTTGGTTGCCTCTCTTGTGAACATATAATGCATATCCATGCTCACAAACGCGACGCAAAGCCCAAACACACGAATGCATATTAATTAGGGTGATTCGTTTCGGGGCACCTTTTTTTTCACTCATCGTGCCCGAAAACCTTTAGTTGGTACCCAAAAACGAAGTTTCGTGAAAGGGGGATGTTGTCAAAAAATATTTAGAGGTCGCGAATAAAAACTGAAGGTTTCCCATTTGGTCGACATTGGAAAAAAATTTTTTTTTCATTATTAGTGTCACCATTCCGCGAATTTTGATATCGCGATATTTTCCAAGTGGGTTCTTATAGGAAATATGATACTTTACAATAAAGTTCATTGAGCCAAGTCCGTAAATTCAACCGTTTCAGCGGTATCATTATTTCAAGTGAAAATTGTATGAACATATCTATTCAAACGGTTGTAACGCCTAAGCTATTAGATATATCGAAAAAATTCAAATGAAAACTTTGTAGAGAAAGTAATTTGCTGGAAAAAAAACTCACAGGAGTCAGAAAATGTTTTTACGCCGAGTGATGTACGATATTTTATATCACGAGGTGCAATATGGACGTTTTCACGTCCGCTTGCGGGCGTAAAAGCGTCCATTATTGTACTGAGTGATATAATAGATATTTTTTTGTTTTATTCAATGAAACGAACTCCATTTTCTATGAGATAGCATGTACAAAATCATCAGAAAAACCATTCGACAAATGTTGCAAAGAATTCCCTATGTAAATAAATCAATAAAACAAAAACAAAAAATCTATTCATTTTACTTCATCCACCTATAGATGAGAAAGAGTTGAATTTACGGGCTCGGCTTATAAGACTTTTTTGTAGCAAATTACTTTCTCTACAAAGTTCTAATCTGAATTTTTTCGATATATCTAATAGCTTAGGCGTTACGGCCGTTTAAATGGATATTTTCATACAATATTCACTTAAAACAACGATACCGCTGAAACGGTTGAATTTACAGACATGGCTCAACGAACTTTATTGTAGAGTATCATATTTCCTATGAAAACCCACTTGGAAAATATCGCGATATCAACATTCGCGGAATGGTAACACTGATAATGAGAAATTTCTTTTTTTTTCAATATTAATCAAATGGGAAACCGTCAATTTTGATTCGCGACCTCTAAATATGTTTGACAACACCCCCTTTCACGAAACTTCGTTTTTGGGCACCAACTAAAGGTTTTCAGGCACGATGGGTCAAAATAAAAAAGTTGCCCTGAAACGAATCACCCTAATGCATATGCTAAGAACATTGTTACGCCGATTAGTAATAAAGATTAGCATTGAAGGCGCTTAAATTCGGCCTCTAAAGCTCATATAAAGCTCGTAGGGCGATAAATCGACACGTAAATCGAACGATCGATAAATCGACACGTTACTGCGAATCGTCCGAACTGTCAGAGGCATAAAAACGCAGTAAAAATTTATCTGGCAGGGACAATAATGGAAATAGACAAAAATAAATATTACACGTCGATTGGTAGTACTTTGAGCATAGAATAAAAAAAAAATATATATATATATATAAATTCGGATTTTTTTTTTTGAAACTGATCTTAAAAGATCCTGAAATTTTCAGAAAAGTGTTTTTTGTTTTTCAGAAATATGAATTTTTAAAAATCGTGTAAATCCACGATCAACATTAAATGTTTGGTTCAATTTTTTTTTATATAATACCTTGTACTGATCTCAAAAGATCCTGAAAATTTCAGGATCTTTTAAGATCAGTACAAGGTATCATATAAAAAAAATTGAACAAAAAATTTAATGTGCAGCTTGAATTTTCACGATTTTTGAAAATTCATATTTTTTTTTCGTAGCCCCAAGTATACTCTTTAAGACGAATTCAGAACGATTTTTCGTAACTATAATAGTTGCCGAGATATTTGAATATTAAACTTGAAAGATTCGAAAAATTGAGAAAATTTTGAATTTTTGATAACTTTCGAAAAAAAAAATCTTTTTTCCTTTGGTAACTTCCTTTTGTTAATAACGAAAACTTCTGACCAAATTTCATCGAAATTGAAAAGGGGTCGATTCCAATTCTTGGACGATTTGACACGGAATGACCGATTACTATTTTCACAACTCTGATCTCAGGTAGTCCGACGTTAAAAAAGCCCCGCTCTTTGTACGCTCTGGCACGATATTTGCGCCATTTCGACGTAGAGCAATTGAATATCGCATATAGATGGGAAACGCGTGCGAGAGTCCGCGAGAGACGGTAGACAATAACGCCGCGGGGTCGTCTATTGTCTGTCCGGAGGATGCTGACATAATCAGAAGCGGTGCGGCAACAGCGTGCGACGGCGGCTGCAGAAGCCCGCGTCCATCTATTTTATGGACCCGAAGTGGCCTATTCGTGCTCGCTCGTGCTCTACGACGACATGTTGACTGCTCACGAACAGAAGGGCGTAAACTCGAGTTATTTGAAAATCAATGGTACGTTCAGTCGAGCCCTTTTGTTCGCTGACAATCGATCGATCTTACATGGACTTTGTATTTGTATCGACCTTACATGGTCATTTTTCGGTTTTTTTTTTGGTGTTGAAATTTTAGCGCATGGCACATGAAATTTTTGTTCAACTGTTTTTCACATGAAAAACTTGTGGAAGAAAGTATAAGCATCAATTTCGTTTATTAAAAAGTTTCGTACGATTTTTTTTCGCAAAAATATTCGATTTTTCCCTAAAAACGACCAAATTTATAAAATGTACCGTAACTTCGAAACTACCGGGTTTTTATGAAATTACTAAGAAGGTAAAAAGTTGCATACAATTTTTTCTCGATTCAATGGAATTTTTGCTGATTTTTTTTCAAATTTTTTTTTTAAGATTTTTTCCTGAACGAGATATTTATCTTGAACAATCGGGTCTCGTGCCTCATCTAAACGGCTTTTTCATTAAAAATACACTAGTGGAAAAAATTAAAGGATCAAAAAATTTTCCCAAATTTTTAGTGGTTTTTAACAATGCTGTATCTCAGTGAAAAATGGTCTTATCGAGGTCTTAAAAAAAGCGTTTTGAAGCTTGAAGCTTCTAGTTTTCAGATCTTTTAGCAAAAAAAAATTTGAAGCTACAGGTTTCACGCAATTCTGAGAAAGACCAAAAAGAAAAAATTTGGCAAATTTGCATCACTTTTTTTTTTGCTGTAATTTTTGGGAAAAAATTCTTCCAGCTAAACCATTAGATGGACCGGATAGCTTGTTTATTTAGCTACAATTTGCTCATTTTGAGACCTCGCTGCGACCATTTTTCGCTGAGATATCGAGCTTTTACGAAAAAAGATACTTTTCTGTTTGACCATTGATATCTCAGCAACCAATGATCGCACAGAAATTAGAAGGGGCGTTTCACAAACTTGAATCAATGCTCTACAAGGATTGATTGATTGGTTTTTTGGAAAAAAAAAATTTTCCTCCCTTGCCATGAATTTGAAAAAACAAGAGAAAAGGGGGTATTTGTGGTTTCTTAGAAAACCAACGGCCAAATTAAAAATATTGACAAAGCGACTAATGTTGAGCGTGACTTTTACAGCTCAACATACCCACAAAATCCCTGTAAAGTTTCAATTTGATCTACCGAAGCCCCCCCCCCCCCGCCGGCTAAACATTATGACGTCACAAACAAGACGACCAATCATGGCGCGTTTGGAATCACGTGATTACTTTTAAAATTTTATCACTTTTAAATTGTTTATAATTAAATGAAAAACAAATTGTTTCAAATTTTTTGCGTCGTCTATCAAAATTATTTACAATAAAGTTTTAAAATACATTCAAAAAATCGATAATTTTTTTTTTTCAAAACCCAATTGCAGTGTTCCCAGTGAAAAATCAAATGCGCGCCGCAAAATATGCAACGTCAATTTGAATTTTTACAGTGTGGCACTGTAACGGGACCACTTGCGGCAGGCCACGATCTCTGCATTTCGCTCGAGATCCGCTAGATAGCGTCGGACGGCGCGCCCTCTCGCGCCAGCGAGAGAGCCACCGAGCACCTATAAGGTCCGATGCATTACCAACATCACGTATCACGTAGTGTACATTTTACTGTTCCACACTGTAAAAATTCGTCTGATGGGCATGTACCATGTCATATGTGACATCTGTATATTTTATTAAAGAAATATGCAAATTTCACTGTTTGCCCTTCCAGGAAGCGCCGTTGATGGGGAAAACTGTAAAAATTAATGGGAATCTAAGCAGTTCTCACTGATAATTTTTTTCCGTGTATGTTTTTGCATGAAGTATTTAAGAGGTCGCGTAAAAATTTCACGACGATTAGGAAGCTCGTTATTAAAATATTAACATTTTGTTAAGAATAATTTTTCAGCAAATAACAAAAATATTTATCAATAAACTTCGTTTCGTTTCCGTTACTTTCAATACAGTGTAGATATTAAAAAATTGAGAGGTCAAAAAAAAAACTTATCGCAAAGTTATATCGGTTTCCATAAGACTACATTTAATTTAATTTAATTTGTTAATGTTAATTGTTCGATAACGAGCTTCCTAATCGTCGTGAAATTTGTACACAACCTCTTAAATAATTCATCCATGAACATACCAAATTTTCAGAATTTTCTCATCATTTGCGATTTGGGACTCAAAATCCTTAGAGTTGGAGATTGAGGGAGAGAAATTTTTCATTCGATTTAACGACGTTTTAAGAACATTTTACTGGGCATTACTTCGAGTACGAAAGAAGAACATTACCGTGCAATTTTCGCGAGTGAATGAAAGTGCCGGAAAATGTTTAGTTCCGCGCACCTCGAAAGTCCGAAAAGTGATTACCAATGAAAATTCGTTGTTTTCGTTGCACAATAAAAATCGCAGCATCAAATCGTCTAGTCTTCGAAAGGCAATGTCGATTGGATGAGAATGTGCGAGAGCTATTTTATTTTTCTCAATATCGCTGAAGAAACGAAATCTCGATAAGGTCAGTCTGATGAATTGAATTTCGACGAGATTCGAGTTTTAGGACCAGAGAAGATTCCGCAGAGTGGATGAATCTGAAAATGTTACATCGCCCTGTCGAAACCTTCAACTATAATTTCGATCTAATCCAATTATCGCTCCAAGCTCGTCTCGAAGAAAATATTTTCCGTATTCTCTCCCAGATTTTCCGTTGTTTGTTCGACCCAAGAATCGCGAAAAAATCAGCTGTTGGCGATTCTTAGACTCGGATTCATTTCTCACGCCTCGAAATACCGAGCCAGAACCGAACATTATCCGATGAAACAAAATTGAATTGAAATTATATAACTCTCCGTCGTTCGATCGATTTTCCATTCAACAGATTTTATTCAACGCGAATAAGTTTAATTCCGGCGGAAAAAAATTTACCGCCAATCCCATTGAAACACTTTTCTTCTTGCAGCCAAGATTTAAATAAAAACTTCACTCTTAGTTTGCAAATAAAAAAAGGGAAAGAACTTTTGCGGATGTATATTCAAAGGCTTGGAAAGTCCCGAGGCAACCGCGATAGCAACAGCTGAGGGAAAACGTGATAACGGAATATAAAAAGCCCTCTCGGATAAGATCTTTCGGTGAATCGAGGTTTGAAAAAAAAAAAAAAAAAAAAAAGTGGAGAGAGGGAAAAAAAATCTGTCGCTCTCGCGACATCGATGAACCGTGAATCCTCTCGATGGAAAACTAGCCGGAGGCGCTCGCTCGCTCCTTTTCTCACCGGCCAACCCTATCGACTTTTCCTGTTGACAATGCTACACATCGGGTCGTGGAAACCTTTCAAGCTCGAGGAGAGAAAACGATAAGACGTTTTCGCTGCAATCGACAGGGAGGAATTCTCCTTCTTGGCCCTTTATCTCAAGCGCGTCAACGAACGAGAGAGAAACCGACTCTGGCGTCTCTTAAGAGGAGGCTAAATACCGACACTACGCTTCGAAATCGCCATCCAAACTTGCTCTCATACGAATGAATGGAATTCAATAAAATTTTAACAGCATAATCGGAATTATGGCACAAATGGAGCCTCACTAAAATTTTTTTGAAAAATCAAAAAAAAAATTATAGATCCGATTACCATCAGGAATCTGTAATTGAAAATCTTGAATTATGAGACTTTTTACTGTATTTCGTCTAAACTAAGAGTGAGGCTCCATGAAGAACGCCAAGACACAAACATCAAGACGTTTTCGAAATTATTTTATGGAAAAGACACATCGTAAGTTTGGATGGCGCATAAGGAGATAAATATCGATAAATTGTAGTTTTATCGAAACACGAAATGGCGAAATCTAGTTTACAAACGTGCGAGGGAGGGCAGCACCATGGATTCTGACGAGTAACCTAATATTTTTGGGGCTCCAATGAATTCGTTGGAGTTAGTTGTGACGCGTTTCAGCCCCTTAATTATCAATTAATTGTTAATTAACTTATCCTCCTCTGAATTTTCAAAATTTAATAAATTTTCATTTACGGTTTTGGGAGAAAGACTGGACGACGGTGATAAGTCGATAATGTAGGGATTGAACGAAAATGGTATTTAGCCTCCTCTTAAGGTTGTTTAGAAGCAAATCACGTTTAATGAGAAAATTCTGAAAATTTGGTATGTTTTTCAATGAAGTATTTAAGAGGTCGTGTCAAAATTTCACGACGATTGGGAAGCTCGTTATCGAATAATTAAGATTAACAAATTAAATAAAACAAACGAAAAAAAAAATTTTTTTAACAAGCTTCTATTAGTTGTTAATAAAAAATAACTAAAAACTAAAAATAAAGCTATTCCGATTGGAAATAAGTTTTCAAATAAAAGCGTGTTACACCCTCTTTTTTCTCTTGCCGTTAAAATGTAACACGCTTTTCGCTTCTTTTCGTTTGTTTATTTTTTACTTTTTAGTATTTATGATGTTAAATAACTAGTTTAGTAATGTATATCTAGTTTCGCATAATTTTTTGCAAAAAAAATGTTTCGCAAAATTTTTTGCACAAAAATTATTTTGCAAAAGTCGTTAGACAAAATTATTTCACACAACTAATTTGCAACATTTTTCTGCAAAATTTATGCAAAAAAATGTTTTCAGAAAATTTTTTGGAAAAACTGTTGCGCAAAATTTTCTCCAATAAAAGAACATTCTAGAGTAAGGCCTTTTTCGACCCCTAAAGTTTATATGGAGAAAAGAACAATAGATTTTTTCTAAAATGTTTCTATTTCACTAAAATCTCACGACTATTCTCTCCATTTATCAATAATAATGAGAATCGAAAATTTATGTTCACCTATTGATTCGATTCGACATTTGACATTTATTGATTAGAAATTTGTTCGCTACTGGAATTGTCTTTGTTTTAAGATTTCCAAAATTGGCTTTCTCGTCGCCATTTTGTAGCAAAATGGTAATACATTTTTTAATTCATACTTGAATGGATGATGAATATTTCTTCCAACAAGAATTCCCATTCCTTTTATTAATCTCCAATAAAAGAAAATTCTAAAGTAAGGCCTTTTTCGACCCCTAAAGTTTCTATGGAGAAAAGAACAATAGATTGTTTCTAAAATGTTTCTATTTCACTAAAATCTCACGACTATTCTCTCCATTTATCAATGATAATGAGAATCGAAAATTTATGTTCAACCTATTGATTCGATTCGACATTTAACATTTATTGATTAGAAATTTGTTCGCTACTGGAATTGTCTTTGTTTTAAGATTCCCAAAATTGGCTTTCTCGTCGCCATTTTGTAGCAAAATGGTAATACATTTTTTTAATTCATACTTGAATGGATGATGAATATTTCTTCCAACAAGAATTCCCATTCCTTTTATTAATCTCCAATAAAAGAAAATTCTAAAGTAAGGCCTTTTTCGACCCCCCAAGTTTCTATGGAGAAAAGAACAATAGATTTTTTCTAAAAAGTTTCTATTTCACTAAAATCCCACGACTATTCTCTCCATTTATCAATGATAATGAGAATCGAAAATTTATGTTCAACCTATTGATTCGATTCGACATTTGACATTTATTGATTAGAAATTTGTTCGCTACTGGAATTGTCTTTGTTTTAAGATTCCCAAAATTGGCTTTCTCGTCGCCATTTTGTAGCAAAATGGTAATACATTTTTTTAATTCATACTTGAATGGATGATGAATATTTCTTCCAACAAGAATTCCCATTCCTTTTATTAATCTCCTATAAAAGAAAATTCTAAAGTAAGGCCTTTTTCGACCCCTAAAGTTTCTATGGAGAAAAGAACAATAGATTTTTTCTAAAATGTTTCTATTTCACTAAAATCTCACGACTATTCTCTCCATTAATTTATCAATGATAATGAGAATCGAAAATTTATGTTCGACATAATGATTCAATTGGAAAAGCTCGATTTTTGTAAATCACGATTTTTCATTTGGAATATCCATTTCATGTTTATCGAATCGATGAAATTAAGCGTCGAAATTTATAGTTTGAAAATTTTGTAATGTGAATGGAGAAATAATGGTCATGTGGATTTCTTAAGTGCAGGGCACTGCAGGAGAATCGTTAGTGGAATTGTGTACGTGGAAAAAAAAACGTTTAACCGTTTTACCAATATGGCGAGCAGGTTTTCTCTGTGTACACGGAACAGCAATTAAAGGAGTATCTATAACTATACTTTAGCCTCTGCAGGAGGGTCTCTTGCTCTATAAAATCGAATATCGTTAACCTTTAACGACACGCTGTTTGGAGAAAAAAAAATGTACGTTAGCCCGAATGCTCCAATTTATCCTTGCTCGTTGTAATTTAGAACTCGTGTGCCAATAATTAATAAAATGAAGTATCAATTTTTTTGGAGGAAATAATTCAAACATTTTATTTTAAAAAAACTCCAATTTGTGGAATAATCAATTGATCAATCGATGGTACGAGAAAATACGATTAAAATCGGCACCTTTACAGCTCTACCACTTATTTCTCTACCGGAAATAACTCCACCAAATAACAAAGCTTTCAGAATTAATCTCCACCAAATAACAACTCTTTCAAATAATATCTTGACCACTTGACACTTCTCCCATTTTATGAGCCCACTAGATTACAAGTTTACGACTGGATTACAAGTTTCACGAGTGACGTTATTAATTCATTAATTAATTAATTTATGTTATATTAATTTGTTTATGACCAGTATCAATTATATTTTTAATTAGTTTAGTGGCTAAATTAAATCGAACACCATTTGATTTGAAGGTGAATCAGAATTAGTTTCAGGGTTTAATGTTGAATATATAAGAGGTGGATTTGTTTTAATTTTTTTTATCAGAGTATTTAAGAATTTTATTTTTAAGATTTGTATATGTAATTTTTTTTTAGAGGGTAATTTTAATAGAATTGTTTTTTATTTAGAATTAATTTTTATATTCTTTTTAATTATTTGATTACGTGGAACATTACCTCGATTTCGTTATGATTTATTAATATATTTATGTTGATTAATTATTTTACCATTTGTTTTAGATTATATATTTTATATATATTTTTTTTTTATTATAAATTTTAAGTAAGATAATAGAATTTTTTATTCTATATTATGTTTTCAAAACATATACTTATTCAAGTACATTATCTATTTTAATAAATGTATTTATTTCATATATTTATAAGAAAAAATTTAATTGAGTAAAATAAAAAATAATTAATTGTTAAAAATTGTCTAATTTCAATAAAAGGTAATCGCAGGATTAAAGACCCGGAGATTTGTAATCTAGTAGGCTTGTAAAATAGAGAGAACTGTTAAGTTGGAGATAATATTTCAAAGAGTTATTAATTGGTAGAGATGTATTTCCGGTAGAGAAATAAATTTTAGGACGGCAAATGAACCTCAAAATCATATTTCCGTGGAAACAAGAATCAATATTAGACTATTAATATTAAAAAAACGATGTAAAATTGAAATTCTTCGCAGTAAATATACAATTATGATATGTAATACATATTTTAATACAATTATAATATATAATTTAATAAAATTATAATATATGAGGCGTTCCATCCTAAATCAGACAGTTTAAAAAAAAATTATTTCCTCAAATTTTTTATATTTTTTGGTAGCCATCAAAAGACCCTTCCTGGTAAATTTTAAGATTTTTTTGAATGCCGGTTCACGAGATTTTTAATTTAAAAAAACCGCTCTTTTGCGGTTTTTCGCTCATAACTTCTTTAATAATGGTTCAAATGAAGTATTTGTTTTTCAAATTTTTGTTTTTTACGGCCTTTTCAGAAAAAAATACAAAAACAAATATTCGACGTGTTTTTGAATAAGTTTTTTGAGTTTTAAACTTTGAATCGTGTTTTTAAAAGTGAGTGCATATTTTGGGTTTTCTTGAAAATTTTTTTTTCAAACTTCTATCTATTCAACAACTTTTCAGATCAGTCCGGTCGTAGGCCCTCCATAATTACTATTTTTTTCGATTTTTGAAAATTAAAAATTATTTTCTATAAATTATTATGAATACCAATTTTTGTTACTGTATAGTGGTTTTTTTTTCATACTTTGAATTAATTTTGACACTTTTTTAATTGTTAACAGAACTCTATTGTTAACGAAATTAATAATTAATCGATGAGCAAATGACAGCTCAAGAATTGTATGACTGGGCATCGAACCCAAATAGTCTACCGAATATTGCTCTCAAATTTCTACCTGAGAAACACTATTTAGATGCAAAAGGAAGATTATATTTGCTTTACAATACTGCTACTTCAATCACAGGGACACAAAAATTTCATTCAATTATTCCAATGACCAACGGAAACGTATTGGCAAAGGAATAATCTAATTCAGAAAATAATCGTATTACATATACGATTATTCTCTGAATTAGAATATTTTCAAAAGAATACGTGAATGAATAAAAACTGTTGTTATTATTTTGCATAAACAGACTTAACGATTAATTATTAATTTTAAGAACCTGTTAACAATAAAAAAGTATCAAAATAAATTCTAAATAATGAAAAAACAGACTATACACTGTATACAGTAACAAAAATTGATATTCATAATGATTACTAGAAACATTTTTTTTTTTAATTTTCAAAAATCGAAAAAAAATAGTAATTATGGAGGGCCCACGACCGAACCACGACAAAATATGCACTCACTTTTAAAAAAGTGAGTTCATAATTTCATATGTGCCAAAAGCCATAAAAACAAAAATGTTGAAAAAAAAAACATTTCATTTGAACTATTATTAAAGAAGTTATGACAATAAAACCGAAAAAAGACCGGTTTTTTTATGTGATATCTTGGGAACGGGTAATCAAAAAAATCTGCAAATTTACCAGAAAGGGTCTTTGAAGGGTACTAAAAAATATAAAAAAATGGAGGAAATAAAAAACAAAAATTTCAAACTGCCCGATTCGGGATGGAACTCCCCATATAATTTGTTCAAAGTCTCGATATTTCACGTTCAATGTTGCTCTCGAACCAAACGATAAAAAAAAGCAAAGTTAAAAAATGTGTACCTTGAAGTTATTTCACGATAATCGAGACTACTTTTTAATGGTTTACACTACAAAGTGGATACACGATCGTGATGTCTCAGAACATTTATACAGCCTGAAGTTGCGCATTCTGCGTAATTCAACTGCAGGGAAAATCGCGCAACTTTCCGAGTTGGGGCGTAAAACTTGTGAAAAAGCTCGAGGTTATCAAGAGAATGGCCGTTTTATTGGAAACGTATGAATATATCTATATCAAGACGTGGCAAAACGAGAGGCTTGTTGTAATAGCAGAAGCAGTCTAAATTGAGATTAATTTTGCGAATCCGTTGTGCCAGGTCGGCAAAAGAGAAAAGACGCAAGATGAAACTCAGAGACTGAGAGAGGAAGAAAAAGAAAGCTTGGAGATTGCACATTTATAAGCTTTTCTCATCTGGCAAGAGCTTTTCCCTCAATATATGAGGCATTCCACGTCAAGTCAGCCACCCCATTTTTTGAAATCACCAAGAATCGCATACAAATTTTTAGAAAGTAGAGTTCTAACTATCAAGAAAATTCGTGATTTTTTTCAGATTTTTGAATTACATATTTTAACCGAAAAAAAATACAAACATTTTTTTTGTCCCTTTTTGTAACTCGAAAATTATTCATCGTACGAAAAAAAAAAGTAGGACATAAAATTTAGGATTTTCAACGTGCTTTTTACTGACATTTTTTACAAACTCCTCTGAAAGCTCTATATGCGATTTTCGGAGCAAATAATATTTTGATATTTTTTTTCGCAGAATCAACACCTTCGATTCGTCTGTAGTTTTAACAGTTTTTTACTTGATATATTTACAGGCTATAAAACAAATGGCTTAGTGGACAACCCATTCCTTCGCATGCATTTTTATTGATACAATGCATCATTATAGAGTGATTTAACGAAATAGTGTAAATATTGATATCTTGTCATTATTAATCGTAGACGGGGAAAAATATTAAAACAATCTTGTTTTGATACTGCAAAGACGATTCCAGGAACAAAGCAGTATTATTGCTTCATTCCCAAAAATCATGGCCAAATCGAACTAAAAAAAAGTATTCATTGGCCATAGAAAGGTCGGTGTATCCAAAGAGGGTAAATTAATTCTCTTTTGCAATCGAGAGACGTGACTAGCCTTTGACTTTAATTTGAATAGACTTTATCGGTGTACATGACTCCATTGATAAAGTTTATTGAAATGCACAAAAAGATATTTAAAAAAATAAAAATGAAAAAAGTTCAAAAAATCGAAAAAGTACAAAAAATAAACAAAAATGCGGACTGTAGAAAATATCTATAAATAGTCTCAACCCTTAATGTTCAAGAGAAATTTGTGTATTCGTTTGGGATGAAAAACGCATGCGAAGGAATGGGTTGTCCACTGAGCCAATTTTTTTGTAGTCTGTAAATATATCAAGTAAAAAACTGTTAGAACCACAGACGAATCGAAGATGCTAATTCTGAGAAAAAAAATATCAAAACATTATTTGCTCCGAAAATGACATATAAAGCTTTCGAAGGAGTTTGTAAAAAATTTCAGTGGAAAGTACGTTGAAAAACTTGAATTTCATGTTCTACTTTTTTTTTTCGTACGATGAATAATTTTCGAGTTACAAAATGGAACAAGGAATTTTTTGGTATTTTTTTTCGGCTAAAGTATGTAATTTAAAAATCTGAAAAAAATCACGAATTTTCTTGACAGTTAGAACTACCTTATAAAAACTTGTATGTGATTTTTGGTGATTCAAAAAAATCGGGTGGCCGACTTGACGTGGAATGCCTCATATATGAGGCATTCCACGCCATTTCGATCAACATCTTGCCTTGATCATTCCGATTTCCCTCTAAATTTTTTATATAAAAAAACACATTGAAATACATTTTCCAAAATTTTTTTGGAATTTTTTGGCCCCGCGGTTTTTGGATTTTATTTTTTTTCTTTGAAAAAAAGGACCACTTTGTAGAATCTTAAAAAATTCAGAAAAATCTAATAAAATAGAACAAATTTTTTTGGGCTTCGTTCCAAAATAGAGATTTTAATACTCTATGAGTAAAATTCAAAAAATTGCAAGAAAAAAAAATGTTCTCATAGAGTATTAAAATCTCCATTTTGGAACAAAGCCCAAAAATTTTGTTATATTTTATTAGATTATTCTGAATTTTGCAGATTTTACAAAGGGGTCCTTTAAAAAAAAAAAAAAAATCCAAAGAACGCGTGACCGAAAAAATCTGAAAAAATTTGGGAATTTTTTTTTTTCAATGTATTCTTTTATATAAAAAATTGAGAGGAAAGTCAAGACAAGATTTTGTCGTGTCATTCCATGACATTCCGATCGAAATCTTGCCTTGATGATTTCGATTTTCCTCTAAATTTTTTATATAAAAAAACACATTGAAAAAAATGTTTCCAAATTATTTCAGAATTTTTTGGTCACGCGTTCTTTGGTTTTTTTTTTTAAGAGCTCCTTTCTAAAATCTGAAAAAAATCAGAATGATCTAATAAATTAAAATAAATTTCGGCTTTGTTCCAAAATGGCGATTTTAATAGTCTATCTGTGAATTTTTGTTGTTGTTGCAATTTTTTAAATTTTACTCATAGAATATTAAAATCTCCATTTTGGAACGAAGCCCAAAAAATTTGTTATATTGTATTAGATTTTTCTGCATTTTTTAAGATTTTACAAAGTGGTCCTTTTTCTCAAGGAAAAAAAATCCAAAAAACGTGTGGCCAAAAAATTCTGAAAGAAATTGGGAAAATGTATTTCAATGTATGTTTTTATATAGAAAACTTAGAGGAAAATCGGAACGATCAAGGCAAGATGTTGATCGAAATGGCGTGGAATGCTTCATATATACATTTTTTTTTGTGAGCCAACAGCACTTTGTAATTGGATCTCGCGGGAAAGCCAAGATTTGGAAAAATAACGAAAAATTTAAAAACACCGATCGCGTCTGTGCAATGTATTTCTGTAAAAAGTATTAAATGCCATAAAAACATAAATCACAAGAAAAAATGTTCAGTTACGTTATTGACTATTATCAAATATGATTAATGATGGGAAGAAAAAATTGAAAAATTAACATGTTAAAGTGTGAAACTGTCAACAACGTTTTCCGCTATCAATCGACTAAAAGTAAACTTTAAACCTTGTCTCATCCTCTCGAATGGATTGATGGTTTTTTTTTTTAAGCCACATTATTATTGTTGACCATTAAGATGCGATCAACAGAATTGATGATCGATGATTACAAAGATTGATTACAAAGATTACAAAGTTTCCAGGAGTTTCCAAGTGTTCGTTGATATTTAAATTTGTTATTTCATTAAATGTTGCGAGTGATCATTTGCAATAAATCTCACAGATTAACGTTACGCGTATTAAAAATCCTTGATGGGAGGAAAAACAAGATGAAAATCTTTAATGTCGCGAAAACGATAATTTTATTCGGGGAAATCGTGAAATATCGTCGCAGTATCTGCGAGAATCTCGAGACGCTGAATCACGATCCGCAGGAAATTTGATTAATTTGTTTACGCCTTCTCTCGGTGTAAGAAAGCGAGAGAGAGAAAGCGAGAGAGAGAAAGCGAGGAGAGAGAGAGAGAGAGAGAGAGAGAGAGAGAGAGAGCGAGAGAGAGCGAGAGAGAGAGAGAGAGAGAGAGAGAGAGAGAGGGGGGGGGGGGGGGGGAGGGAGAGAGAGGGAGAGGGAGACAGACAGAGAGACAGGGAAAGATAGACGACAAGTCTCTCGTTTCGAGGAAAGCTTCCATCAACGTTACATACTGATGCTTTCCAAACTGGTTTTCCAGCGCTGTCTATGGATGGAAATCGCGAGGGAAAATGATATTTCGCGAGTAATAGACGAGAAGACGAGAGGAGCTGCTAAATGTAACGCTGTGCGGTGGAAATTACCATTTCACAGAAACGACGACAGACGATCCGGATGATAAATATATGTATGGGGCATTCCATGTCAAATCAACCATTTTTAAACCCAACCCCTTTCGATTTGGCTGCAATTTTGTTTTCATTCTCTATCCCATTAAAAACATTTTTCAGGAAATTTTCAAATTTTTTTACCCAACCCAGAAAAAAAAACCTCTGTTTTATTAAATATCTATAACTTCTTCAAAAATTGACTAATTGGGACGTTTTTCGTCCAAAATGTTCATCTTTAAATGTACTTTCCGAAAAAAAAACAAAAAAATTGTAATATATTAAAATCTATGAAATTTTTCACTTCGAGAAAAATCATCTTTTTCTCGAAATTGACCATTTTCAATTGTTTTTTTTCACTCCAAAAATACTTTGATCAATTCCGGAAAAAATGCCGCCCAACATGGAGTGAGCCGACATTTCCTTCTATTTTTTTGTATCGATAGAAAAAAAAATGCCAAGCTCGGCTTATTTCACTAAATACCACTTTGGAAATTTTTAAGGGTTTATAAAGAACCTTAGAGTTTGAAAAATTTAGAAGAAAAAAAATTGAAAGTGGTAATCCTCGAAAAAAATTTGTTTTTTTTTCAATAAAGTGAAACAAAAATAGAAGGAAATGTCGGCGCACTCCATGTTGAGCGGCATTTTTTCCGGAATTGATCAAAGTATTTTTTGAGTTAAAAACAAAATTGAAAATGGCCAACTTCGAGAAAGAGATAATTTTTCTCGAAGTGAAAAATTTCATAGATTTTAATATCTTACAATTTTTTTGTATTTTTTTTCGGAAAGTACATTTAAAGACGAAAATTTAAACAAAAACGTCCCAATCAGTCAATTTTTGAAGAAGTTATAGCTATTTGAAAAAAAAATTGAGTTGAATAAAAAAATTTGGAAAATTTCCGGAAAAATATTTTCAATTGGGTAGAAAAGGAAAACAAAATTTCTGCCAAATCGAAAGGGGTCGTGTTCAAAAGTGGTCGGTTTGACATGGAATGTCCCACATATATATATATATACATAAGGTTTTCCGGTGTCTCATGCAAATTGAGATCATCTGCATTCATCTGAGAAACATTTTTCTTGAGAAAAAAATGTTTCCCAAACTTCAACGTCACATTGTGAATTGTAATTTAATAGAATGTTGGGAAGAATCGAAAGGGATCTTAATTAAGGAATTTAAGTGAAATACTTTAGCAGATATATTTGATACGATATCTTGTAGACAGGGTTGCAAATAATGCATTACTTTTTTTAGTGCATTTGCATTTTCATTAACCATTAACGTTTAATGGTTATTGAAAATAAGTTTCATTAACCATTAAATTTCAATGGTTAATGGTTAATGGAAATCATTTTCATTAACCATTAAAATTTAATGGTTAATGGAGATTATTTTCATTAACCATTAAAATTTAATGGTTAATGGTTAATAGAAGTTATTTCCATTAACCATTAAATGTTAATGGTTCATGAAAATGCAATTGCTTTCAAAAAAGTAATGCATTATTTGCAACCCTGCCAACTACAATGTAGTGTGTAATAGAAAAAATTTCCATTACCCACTGCAATGTAATGTGTAATGTACAAAACTTTGATTGCAATTTTGGGAATGGAAAAATATAGATGAATAAATTATTACAGTTTTGCATTATATTTTATTGACTTAGGACTTAGATTTTTAGAATTATAATGAAGATGCTTTTTAGAATTTAAGGCACCTGAAAATCTAAGTCTTAAGTCAATAAAATGTAATGCAAAATTGTAATAATTTCTTCATTTATATTTTTCCATTCCCAAAATTGCAATCAAAGTTTTGTCCATTACACATTACATTGCAATGGGTAATGGAAATTTTTTCTATTACACACTACATGGTAATGGACAGGGTTGCAAGTAATGCATTACTTTTTTTAATGCAACTGCATTTTCATTAACCATTAACATTTAATGGTTAATGGAAATAATTTTAATGGTTAATGAAAATAATATCCATTAACCGTTAAATTTTAATGGTTTATTGAGGTTTATTGAGGTTAACCATTACAATTCAATGGTTCATGGAAATTATTTTCATTAACCATTAACCATTAAATTTTAATGGTTAATGAAAATAATTTCCATTAACCATTAAATTGTAATGGTTAATGAAAGTAATTTCCATTAACCATTAAATTTCATTAGTCATTAAAAAAGTCATGGTTAATGCATTAATTTTTCATTAAAAATTTCGCAACCCTGCTTGTAGATATTGAACGATATTCATGATTTTATACTGTAATTTCTTTCCACCGGCTTTACCGTGGAAACCCAAACCCAAACCCTACAAGGTTAAACGCAGATTGGTTCTGCAATCAACCATTTCATGGACTACATCGTGATCCACAATATTTCACGAATCGCGAGAGATTCATCGATCCGTCAACGGGCAAGAATCGCAAGCCCTATGGTTACTTTCCATTTGGTAGTGGTCCGAGATTTTGTATCGGACAAAGATTCTCCATGATGGAAGATAAGTTGGTGATTTTTCATCTTCTCGCCAAGTGTCGATTGGAAAGCTGCAAGAGAACACAGATATCACTCAATCTGAGTAAAAAGTGCTTCCCACCGACGACCGAGCATGGTTTTTGGGTAAAGATTTCGCCCAGACATTGGCATTTTCATTTTTGATCTCGGGCAGGAACTTACAACGAAACCGGAATGAATTTAACAAAATTACAAAATTGTAATTGTAGAAAAAGACGACAAAACGGTGAAAAAATTGTGTCTCTATGTTGAAAAATGTGCAAATCGTTGACTAAAGAGAACATTTTTCTAAAAAAAAAAAAAGGCTGTCTATTAAAAAAAGAACAAAATAAGAAGAAGCTTGGTTCTTAATTAGTTGCTGCACATAACCCTGCAATTATTGCTTGGATTCATAAAATCGTTTTCGAAACAAAATGTGTTTCAATGTTGAGGCATTTCCATTTTTCGTAATCTATGATCGATAAACGATCTACAAATTCTGGGAATCATGGAAAACTGATCGATCTTTTTCATTGTAGCAAAGCAAAATGTTGGTATAAAAAGTATGTATGTAATTTGATCATAGATGGAATATTTGAATATTCACCTATTCCTTGTTTTTCGCTCCTCGATTATTGAGAGTATCGGCAGGCGGAGGTGTAATTTGTAAGCTGTTCGGCAAAGTGACGATTCGGCACCTCGGGAAACGTGTAACCGGACTAATTATCGGCGAGTATGTCGCTCACAACATGCATCCTGAGTCGTCCTTTATCAAAGACGATACGGGAGTCTGAAAAATTGAAAAAAGAAGCAAAATTAGTAAAATTTGAGATATTAAATCCACGCTAGTACTAATTTAACCCTCCGTGGTCACACATCCGAATCGTAACACGGTGGTCATATACTCATATGGGATCAGGGGTCATTTGGACCCCAGAGTGACCACCAAGGGTTAAAAAATTTATTTTGATTATGCGCGGTGTGTATGTTTGTTAATCTCGTTCTAAAACGTCGCGGAATTTCAGGGCTTCATTTATTTATGAACGGGAAATCGAAAGGACCAAGCGATCACGATGGAAAAATAGGTATTGCCCCACGTTTCGAGGTTATGATATGTTTCGAGGTTAGGATATGTTTTGAGGTAATGATGTGTTTCGAGGTTATGATATGTTTCGAGGTTATGATATGTTTTGAGGTTAGGATGTGTTTCGAGGTGATGATATGTTTCGAGGTTATTCTATGTTTTGAGGTTATGTTATATTTCGAGGTTATGATACTTTCTCCTTTCTTCTTATATTTTACCATATTCACGGAATCAATTGCGTATCTGGATAAACACTGCAGCGGCACTTTGTTAATTGTTAAAGTATTTTATTCACGAGAAATAAAAATTCACGAAGAAAAAGCGCGAGATGCGTCACTCGGTTGTCTCCACTCAGTGGGCAAAATTTTCGGAAGGACACGACTCTCATTGTCGCTATATTCGATAACTGGTTTGTTCAATGTCACATAGTTAATTACAGCATGGAAAAACAGGTAATATCGGAAAACAATGAGTCGAAAAATACGTTTCAACTTGTCGAACATGGGCCCAGTCAACTGTCAACTGCAGTCGACGAAGACTCAATCTTCGTTTCGTTGGAATCGTTGGCCCAAGTGAACTGACGCTATCTATGACGTCACCGGCTGGTGGCGTCATTTGTTCAGTGCGTTCAGTCGTTCAGTGAGAGCAGCAGCGCGCACGCGCGATCGAGTCGATGGGTAAAGCAAAAACTGCATCGCAGCGCGCTCTGTCGGGGTGAGACCTAACTTGCATTATGTAGGTCAGTGGGTCAGCAACAGCTGTTGTCGAATACTTGAGACAGACTGTGCTCGCCGCTCGAGACGAGGTCACGATTATTCTCGGAAAAAATTCCTCCGGATAATCCACGAAGCTTCCAAGAAATTCTATGTACTGACGACACAAGGGAATTCCTTCAAAGGGGAGCAACAATTGCGGTAAAAAAGAATGAGATAACGAACAGCCATAACTCCCGTGTTTTTGATCGTACAGACTTCTTTCAGGCGTCATTTTCTTCGTTTTGAAATTCTCTAAGAGGTTTTTTTGAGTTTTATTTTTTTCAAAATCCTTAAGGGGGTGAGCAGAAGAGAATTTTTTAAACAGCCATAACAACCGTGTTTTTGACCGTACAGACTTCTTTCAGGCGTCATTTTCTTCGTTTTCAAATTCTCTAAGAGGTTTTTTTAAGTTTTATTTTTTTCAAAATCCTTAAGAGGGTACGCAGAAGAGATTTTCTTAAACAGCCATAACTCCCATGTTTTTGATCGTACAGACTTCCTTCAGGCGTCATTTTCTTCGTTTTCAAATTCTCTAAGAGGTTTTTTTGAGTTTTATTTTTTTCGAAATTCTTAAGGGGGTCCGCAGAAGAGAATTTTTTAATCAGCCATTACTCCCGTGTTTTTGATCCTACAGACTTATTTCAGGCGTCATTTTCTTCCTTTTCTATTTTTCAAGATGTTTCTTCATAGTTTTATTTTTTTCAAAATCCTTAAGGGGTCACGCGGAAAAGAAATTTTTAAAAAGCCATAACTCCCATGCTTTTAATCATACAGACTTCTTTCAGGCCTCATTTTCTTCGTTATCAAATTCTCAAGTCACTTTTCTTTAGTTTTATTTTTATCGAAAATCTTAAGGGGGTTGCACAGAGAATAAAATTTGGAACAGCCATAACTCCCGTGTTTTTGATCATACAGACTTCTTTCAGGCGTCATTTTCTTCGGTATCAAATTCTCAAGTTACTTTTTCTTAGTTTTATTTTTTTAGAAATCTTTAAGGGAGTACCCGGAGACTAAATTTTGGAACAGCCATAACTCCCGTGTTTTTGATCATACAGACTTCTTTCAGGTATCATTTTCTTTGTTTTGAAATTCTTTAGGCGTGCTTTCTTTAGTTTTATTTTTTTTTTACATTCTTAAGAGGGTTCGCAGAAAAAATGTTTTTGGACAGCCTGAACCAAAGTCCGTACGATAAAAAACACGGTAGTTATAGCTGTCCAAAAATTTATTTTCTGCGTAACCTCTTAAGCATTGCAAAAAAAACAAGTATGCTTCACGTGAGTTATTGGCATTTAAATTTTCTTTTTGAGAATATATTCTTGAAGGTCTAAACTTCAAGAATATGCAAAAAAAAAATGATTTAACCCCCAATGATGAATAACCCCAATATATAGTTATTGAGAATATTTACTGCTGAATTTTGCAAAAGTTGATGGGTTGAAGTTTCAGGGCTATAAATATTCAAGATATTACACTGATGTCTTTAACACCGCATTAATTAAAGTACAGGCAGATACAGGAGAGCTAATTATGCTTCATCTATTTTCATATAGTTAAAGAAGCTTCCTACTCAAAAAAGCCGAAATTTATCGTCGTCATTTCTTTTGTGAACTATTGAAGAATTCGAGAAAGCTACGTGCAAATTTCCCATTAGCGAGATTCTTCAACATTGTACTTTAAATTATTTTGTGAAGAAATTTCATCCCGTTATTCGAAGCAATTTTTCCTTTCTAATGACTGCAATTCCGGTGTTTCTCATTCTTACTCCGTTGCGAGTTTCACGAATTCGAGGAACTCTTCAATGAGGAAAACTCATTAAGTACATCAAGCATATTGCGTTTGAGGAAAATTTTGTGAAATTCGCTGAATCCTCGACATATTATAATAGAGACCTCGCGGCTTGAAAAAGCACCGAGCATGAAACGAGATCGAGGAAAACTCTGTCACAAAATCATTGCCCGTGGACTTGGATTTGTATGGAAATAGGCATTTTGAAATTAAATTTTTTTTTTTTCGAGCATCGTTGACGACATTCTACGTATCATTTTATATTGACGATAATTATGAGCAAAACAAAACGTTTTTTTTTAGCCAAAAAAACATTTGAGACAAGGCATTTCAAAATTAAAGAGAGGGAGAATCCATCTCGCTTGAATTGACCGAAAATATTGCATACATAATTGTCAAATTATGTGGAAAAAAAAATCACAAATTCGAAACTTTCACATCGCTTTCGCAGTATTTACAAATGCTCCTTTGCGAGTAAGAAGCTTTCGCAGTTTTGGTTTCCTCAGAGGAAGTTTCGTAAATACGTTAAAATGGTTAGAAAAGTATGTGCAAATTTCGAATTTGCAAGCTTAAAAAAAAATGTTCACACACTCATACATTGTCGGCAAAAAGTTTGGAAACACTCGCCCCGATTCTACGCCACACAAAAATTTTCACTGCTCTTTCCAAAATGAAGATATTTCAATTCGCTAAGCGGCGTTTTAAAAAAGACATATTCAGTTTTATTTTGCTTTTTCCAAAAAAAATTTGCGATTTTTTTTTTTACCCAGTACGCCCTTTAAAAGATGGTCGTTTTCCGGCTTTTTTTTGGCATTTTCATTTTTGCGGATGACCCATGATAATTTTTTTCGACTATTTTTCGCATGAAAAACTTTTAGCGGGGAGTATTAACTTCAATTTCGTTTTTTTAAATATTTCGAGCGATTTTTTTTTGCAAAATATTAAATTTTTCGCAAAAACGACCATATTTATAAAATGTAGCGTAACTCTAAAGCGAAATGAAGATGAATATTGAATTGAAATGAAATATCTTTATTTTTGAGAGCACCGTGCAACTTTTTGTGTGGCGTGGAATCGGGGCGGGTGTTTCCAAATTTTTGGCCGGCCTTGAAAACTCGGACGTTTAAAAAAGTTATGATTGCTCGACGTTAAAGAAAATTTTTAAAATACACTTAGAAAAATGTATGGCGACGTCAACCATATTTCAATTATAAAATATATTTCCCTGACGCAACGTCTATAATTTATGGTTAACCTAATATGAAAAAACATTGTAAAATAAACCATATTTTCGTAATCACACCGATCATCACTGTATGGCAATTGCAACAATTTGTCTTCTTACCATGCATGAAGTGCTAGAAACTATTAAAAGCATCGCATTCTCATTACTTACATAGTTATACTTTCTATTATGCATCAAATTCCGAATCGTTTTGCATAGTAGCGACAGAAAGCAATGATTCTCATTTAATTGAAAGCATATAGTTTTACTCAGGAATAGTGTATAAGATAATCAATACTGTTGTATAGTTGACGGTAATATATGAAATATAAATTAGCGATTAGTTAATAGTCGACGTTGAGCACTGATGTCCCAACCTCGTTACGCTGCAGTGTAGTTGGAAAGAATCATATAGTTGAAATTCCATAGAGACACGTGTCATCGCCAGTTTCTATGCTCCACGGAAAAAACGAGTTGGTTGTGGCAACTATATGGTTTGTAACATATGCTTCAGGCAACTAGTTGGTTAGAGCAACCATTCTCGTGGTTCCCACAACCAACTTTTTATTGGTTGGGTATTTGGCAACCAATAATATAGTTGCGGTAACCACGAAAATGGTTGCCCCAACCAACTAGTTGCTTGAAGTATATCTTACAAACCAGTTGGTTGCCACTGGCCACACCAACTCGTTTTTCTGTGCGAGTCGTTTTTTCCGTGTAAGAGAAAAAATACTCTTTTGATGGTAATCCTTTTCGGATTCGACCATCTTGCGTTTTGCCGCAAAGTATTAAATATCCATACATAAGTAAGGATATCGAACATAGACGAACTTGGAGACCTTATAGACGTCGAGGGGAAAGTTCGTTTGTGCGAGAGGAAGCCACCTACCGGACTTTTGGGGAACTGACAAATCTGCAGATATGATCGTATGAGATTACGGGTGAATAGGTATTTCAGTAACCTGAGTGCAGTATGTAGCCACTATTATAGTGTACCGGTAGCCATCCACTGATTTTGTCACACACATCTCATATGATCTTTTTAATTTACCATAGCAATATGTTGTTTAGTTCGTATAAACATGTAACATGTTCCTGTAACGCGACGTCTATATTTTATAGTGGAACGCATTCAAAAATAACTGTAGACAAAGAACTACAATTGTACCTGCCAATTCAGGCTATGCCTGCATTTAACATACATTTCGGCAACTAAATTTTTTGAACTCAACCTTACCGCTGTGGTAAAGTTGAATGAGCAAGCATTAGAAGTTACTATAAGAATTGCATGTTCAAAATTGCATGTTTGATGTTACTTCCCGCTTATAGCAAACTCAACCATATTATGGCTAATCTAAGCATGAAATATGTTCTTTGTTATGATGACCACAAGCTGACGGTTTTACCATGTGCAGTGAAAACTATGTTTCATTATTAGCAAATCGTGTATACAAATATTTGTAGAGACGATTTCTAAAATTTAGCACTGACTTTCGCGAAGATCTGAACTCCTTAGAATCCTTAGGAGTTCCACAACTAACGCCATTTTGTTTGTCAGCTATCGATATAGATATACAAGTCGAGAGGGTTTACCTCTGGATATGGTCGTTCCGGAGGAACTGAGCTTTTAGCGAAAATACAGAGGAAGAGGTAGTGAAAGGGAGAGAGAGAGAGAGAGAGAGAGAGAGAGAGAGAGAGAGAGAGAGAGAGAGAGAGAGAGAGAGAGAGAGAGAGAGAGAGAGAGAGAGAGAGAGAGAGAGAGAGAGAGAGAGTATAAAGGGACGAGAGTTGGAGGATGGGAAAGACGAGGTTGTGGCCCGGAGGGGCGTTAAAACTTGAAACTAGCTCTCATATCGAGCTTCCCAGTCCCTGAAGTACGAAAGCTTAAGGTACATCCAAGCGCGTCTTCTCGTATACATTGAAGACCTTTGGCGAACAAAAGGGCCTGAGGGCCTACAATTTCAAACATGCAAAACATGAAAATTGGGCCCTTTATGTCGCCAGAATTGGCCATAAATAAGGAAAGGGGGGGGGGGGGCAAAATCCTCCAGGGATCATCTGCAGCGTCACCGAGTTCGGTTGGTTGCGGTTGCGCTTCTCGTTCGATTTAGGAAGGTTTAGGGATGTATCAGCTGATTCGAGATAGGTGAGAAATTTCCTTGAGGAAGAGCGAGCGAAATGCTTCCATTTTGAGCCTTAAGGGGGTCGTCTAGTGTGAAGGCTGTTTTTTAATGCTTTTTTGGGGATTTTTTTTTTTTGGCAAACTATTAAAATAAAATAATTTATAAATTGTGTATCATTTTTATTAACATTTGAACAAAGAAGTCTCGTTTCCTGTTAATCCTTATTTCTTCTTTTTTTTCATTTTGATGACCGCAAGCTGATCTTTTTTGTGAACCTTTTCTCAGTATTTTGTCAAACTGTATTATTTCCGATCGTTCCAGCACTGAGAAAAAAGTTCAGTTAAATCAACTAAATCCAATAAGTTGATAATTTGTTGATCAATATTAATTTGTTTGAAATAATGAAACTATAATTAATTCAACAAATGGATTTGGTTAACCATAAGATATGAGGTGAACAAAATTATTTGGTGAATTTACAGATACAATGTAGTCCAATTTACACATTACTGAGTTGCCGTAAAGAAATATTTTGTTGATTTCTAGCTTATATTAACTAGCTAAATTTAGCTGTAACAAGCGAAAATTTCATATTTTCAATCAAACAATTTGTTTGGTACAAACATTTTTTATATTGCCAAATCAAATAAGTGTATGTATTCAAAACAATCCATAATAATGTGTCCATCGCGAAATGTTTTTTTGAACCAGCATATAATGACGAGAAATGAAAAAAATCATTTGGTTGTCCATATTTCACAACAAAGAAACGATTTTGTTGTACGAAATTTAATTTTGTTGAAATACAAAATTATTCATTTAAATACTATGAACAATAATTTGATAACTGAGAAAAAAGTTCAGTTAAATCAACTTGATCCATTTAGTTGATAAAAGTTTAGTTGATTCGATATTAATTTTTTTGAAATGATGAAACTATGATTAAATCAACAAATGGATTTGGTTAACCATAAGATACGAGGTGAACGAAATTATTTGGTCAATTTAAAGGTACAATTTAGTCCAATTTATTTATTTATTTGTTTAGTCCATTTATTTAGTCCATACCATTATTTTTTCGACACACCGTACCATTCATATACCACAAAAGTTGAGAAAGTTCGTAAGCAGTCGGTAGCTCAGTAGGTAGCGTGTTAGGTCGTCAAGTAGGATAGTTAGGTAGGATCGCAGAGAAATGAAAAAAATCATCTGGTTGTCCATATTTCATAACAAAGAAACGATTTTGTTGTACGAAATTTAATTTTGTTGAAATTCAAAATTATTCATTCGAATACTATGAACAATAATTTGATCACTGAGAAAAAAGTTCAGTTAAATCAACTTGATCCATTTAGTTGATAAAAGTTTAGTTGATTCGATATTAATTTTTTTGAAATGATGAAACTATGATTAAATCAACAAATGGATTTGGTTAACCATAAGATACGAGGTGAACGAAATTATTTGGTCAATTTAAAGGTATAATTTAGTCCAATTTATTTATTTATTTATTTGTTTAGTCCATTTAGTTAGTCCATACCATTATTTTTTCGACATACCGTACCATTCATATGCCACAAAAGTTGAGAAAGTTCGTAAGCAGTCGGTAGCTCAGTAGGTAGCGTGTTAGGTCGTCAAGTAGGATAGTTAGGTAGATAATGGGTTGTATCGATCAACTATTTATTTTGATACATAGAATATACATATATGGGATCAACTGATAATTAGTCAGCTCAATCTTTTATTTCTCTGTGTGGATTACATTTTTATTCGAAGTAACAAATTTTTATTTGATTTAACTGAAACTTTGCCCATTCAAGCAACGATTTAACTAAAACTTCCACTGTATATTTTGTTGAATTACCAAAATGATCGAGTTGAACGTCCGGAAACAAATATTTGGTTGAGCGAAACAAATTTTTGCATTTTCAACAAAATTTTTTTTTCAGTGAGGCACAAAAAAGTTTCTCCGGTACATTTTCCTTGAGAAACGTTCGCTGATCTCTTAAAACTGTCGACCGAAACAGTTCGGGAAACAAGCTTGAATCTCCGATGAAACACGAAATTTATCGACCATTTTACGAACGAAGACGCTTTTTTTTAAAGAGTGAAGTTAATTGATGTGCACTTTATGTGAGATTTAATGGAGCGAACGATAAAAACAAAATTCCGTCACGACGTCGCAGGTATAAACGTAAAGGAAATGTCGTAAAAGACGGAATACTCAGCGGACTACAATTTACTTTTTCCTTCTTTTATTTTACATGAGAAGTTCGCGAGGTGAATTGTAAAAATTCAAGTCTCGAATTGCAGTTTCTATGAGCGACGAAATTTGATTTTCAGAGTGTTCCCACACGGAAATATAATATACCGGAAAATATATTTTTCGATATACGTAAAAATATATTTAAAATATATTTGAAGTGTACATTATATATTCTAAATACATTTTAGATGTATCTAAAATATATATCGGATATATATTAAATATATAATATGTATATTCCATATAAGAAATATACTCAAAAATATATTCGTGATAAGTACATTTTCGACAGAAAATATTTCTTTGAAATATATATTAAATATATTTTACATAAATGATTATTGTGCATAAAAATATATTTTTTGATATATGTAAAAACATATATTGTGCATATGTAAACATATATTAAAATTATGTCGAAAATATATAAAACGTACACTCAATATATATGTTTGATACATTTAGTATATATCTTAAATATATTTTTTACATATATATGGTGTATATTTAAACACTAATTAAAAATGTATCTAAAATATATAAAACATGCACTCAATATATATGTTTGATATAATTAGTATATATCTTGACTATGTATTTTACATATAAATTGTATATATTGAAACATCAATCAAAATTGTATCTAAAATATGTAAAACATGCACTCGATATATATATTTGATAAATTTAGTATATATCTTGAATATATTTTTTACATATATATTGTATGTATTAAAACAAATATTAAAAACATATCTAAAATAGGTAAAACATATATCCAATGTGTTTTTTTGATATATTTAGAATTTATCTTCAATATTTTTCATATATATATATTGTGTATAGTTTCAAGTACGTCGGAAAGTACATCTGAAATATATTAAACATACATTCAATATTTTCGTTTGATATATTTAGTCTATATCTTCAATACATTTTTTATATTTATAATGTAATATTTTTAAATAGATTAAAAATATACCTAAAATCATATTTGTAATACGTACAATTTCGGACAAAATATACTTAATATATCCAAAAATATATTTTCCGTAATATTTGCGGATATATTTTATTTCCATGTGGGTTGAACGGCTTCAAAGATCCGAAGGTTGAGAATCTTCCGTTATAAATGTTTAAGCATAAAGCGACTGAGATTTCAGGACAAAATATCCGGATAAGGATATCGAAAAGCTAAAACCTCTCCAGCCAAAATTAACGCTGAGCAAGAAATTCAAGGACAATGCCCAATATTGAAATATTTTTGCTGACCATTGTTTTTCCAGATATTTTGACTATTCTCATTTTGATTTAATATCATAATATATTAATTACTACATATGGGGCATTCCATCCCAAATCGGACAGTTTGAAAAACTTTTTTTTTCATTTCCTCAATTTTTTTATATTTTTGAGTACCCATCAAAAGACCCTTCCTGTTAAATTTTGAGATTTTTTTGATTACCCGTCCAAAAGATATTAAATTAACAAAAAAAAACCGCTCTTTTTTCGGTATTTTGGTCATAACTTCTTTAATAATGGTCCAAATTGAAAGTTTTTTTTCAAAATTTTTGTTTTTTATGGCCTTTTGAGAAAAAATACAACAAAAATAATCGACGTGTTTTTGAATGAGTTTTTTAAGTTTTAAACATTAAATCGCGTTTTTAAAAGTGAATGTCATTTTTTATTTTAAACCTTAAGGAGGTTGAAGTAATGATGATAGAATTCTGAAATTTTGGTATGTTCTTACATGAAGTATTCAGGAGGTCGTGTAAAAACTTCACTACGATTAAGAAGCTATTTATTGAACAATTAACATTCAAAGGTTTCATAGCTTCCAAAGAACCTTAAGCGGTGAAAAAAAAGTATGGGGATGGCGTCGTTACACACATTGTTCCTCTCTCTCTCTCTCTCTCTCTCTCTCTCTCTCTCTCTCTCTCTCTCTCTCTCTCTCTCTCTCTCTCTCTCTCTCTCTCTTTCTCTCCAGCTCAAAGAAGTAGCTAGAGAGAGAAAGAGAGGTTATTAGGTCGAAAAGTAGGCCAACCTCTTGCACAGACCATCGACCTGTATCTATTAAGACGCTCCCTTTTCGAAAGCCGACTGATTGCAGTGTTCGGAAAAAAATTGGCTTTTATCCCTCAACAATCCTCTCTTCTTCACACTCTCTTCGTTTTTTTTCCACCCTCCCTTCGTACGCCTATTCGATTTTTTCGCATCCATCGAGCTCTCTCGATCGTTTACCTCGCTTTTTTCCCCCCATTTTCCTAGTCCGGAGAAAGAGTGCTCGCGTCGTCGAAAGGAGATCCTGTGGGACCACCTGTTGTGCGAATGAAAGCTCCACGAACCGCGTCGGATGAGAACTCGGGGTGCGTGACGTCGAGGTTGAAAAAAAAAAAATTGCAACCCTGGACGTGTATGTTCATTTTTTATTTTTATTTTTTCGTGTAGCTCAAGCCCTTTGCTTCAATTACGAGAGTCTCTAGCAGCGAATAAAGAATTATAATTGGCACGGAAAGCGTAACGAAAGAAGCACCTGAAGCCACGGAGAAGACTTTTGCGGAGGAAGAAAGGTCGCGCACTGTAATATTTCGTCTCGTGTTTCCGTTGAAATGAAAATACTGACCCTGCGCTCAGAAAACCCTTGATGAATTTTTATGTCGCCGACATCTTTCCGGATCGGACGACGCTTCTAGTTTATCTCCAACGCGAGAGAACCTGGACAATGGCTTTTAAAGGTCGAGGATGATCTAGGGAGTGTTCTGTTCGAGAATTTTGAACAAATCAACTTTTTTTTGGTTTTTCGTAAAGTTTGGACGTTTAAGAATATATCCTCGGAAGGAAATTATTAAATTACAATAGTTTATGGATTTATAGCTATTTTAGTGACGCAGCAACTATGCCCGTCACGTCGGAGCGTAGTTTTAAGGGGGTATTCTGGTCTAGAATTTTGAAAAAATCATTTTTTTTTTGCATATTCTTAAAGTTTAGACCTTTAAGGATATATCCTCGAATGAAAATGTTTGAATTCCATTAATTTACGGAGTTATAGCTATTTTAGTGACGCAGCAACTACGCCCGTCAATTGGGAGCGTAAGTTTAAGGGGGTATTTTGGTCTAGAATTTTGAAAAAATCATTTTTTTTGCATATTCTCAAAGTTTAGACCTTTCAGGATATATCCTCGAAAAAAAAAGTTTGAACTCCAATAATTTACGAAGTTATAGCTATTATAGTGACGCAGCAACTACACCCGTCGCGTCGGAGCGTAATTTTAAGGGGGTATTCTAGTCTAGAATTTTGAAAAAATCATTTTTTTTGCATATTCTCAAAGTTTAGACCTTTCAGGATATATCCTCGAAAAAAAAAG
Source organism: Alloplasta piceator (assembly GCA_946863875.1). Classification (NCBI taxonomy): domain Eukaryota; kingdom Metazoa; phylum Arthropoda; class Insecta; order Hymenoptera; family Ichneumonidae; genus Alloplasta; species Alloplasta piceator. Next base: position 15,270,559 of record OX333080.1, read on the forward strand.
TTTGAACTCCAATAATTTACGGAGTTATAGCTATTATAGTGATGCAGCAACTACACCCGTCGCGTCGGAGCGTAATTTTAAGGGGGTATTCTGGTCTAGAATTTTGAAAAAATCATTTTTTTCCATATTCTTAAAGTTTAGACCTTTAAGGATATATACTCGAAAGAAAATTTTTGAATTCCATTAATTTACGAAGTTATAGCTATTTTAGTGACGCAGCAACTACGCCCGTCACATGGGAGCGTAAGTTTAAAGGGGTATACTGGTCTAGAATTTTGAAAAAATCATTTTTTTTTGCATATTCTTAAAGTTTAGACCTTTAAGGATATATCCTCGAAAAAAAAGTTTGAATTCCAATAATTTACGGAGTTATAGCTATTATAGTGACGCAGCAACTACACCCGTCGCGTCGGAGCGTAATTTTAAGGGGGTATTCTGGTCTAGAATTTTGTAAAAATCATTTTTTTTGCATATTCTTAAAGTTTAGACTTTTAAGGATATATCCTCGAAAGAAAATTTTTGAATCCCATTCATTTACGGAGTTATAGCTATTTTAGTGACGTAGCAACTACGCCCGTCACGTCGGAGCGTAAGTTTAAGGGGGTATTCTGGTCTAGAATTTTGAAAAAAGATTTTTTTTTGCATATTCTTAAAGTTTGGACGTTTAAGAATATATCCTCGGAAGGAAATTATTAAATTCCAATAGTTTATGGAATTATAGCTATTTTAGTGACGCAGCAACTATGCCCGTCACGTCGGAGGGTAATTTTAAGGGGGTATTCTGGTCTAGAATTTTGAAAAAATCATTTTTTTCCATATTCTTCAAGTTTAAACCTTTAAGGATATACATATACTCGAAAGAAATTTTTTGAATTCCATTAATTTACGGAGTTATAGCTATTTTAGTGACGCAGCAACTACGCCCGTCTCGTCGGAGCGTAAGTTTCAGGGGGTATTCTGGTCTAGAATTTTGAAAAAATATTTTTTTTTGCATATTCTTAAAGTTTAGACGTTTAAGAATGTATCCTCGGAAGGAAATTATTAAATTTCAATAATTTACGGTGTCATAGCAATTTTAGTGACGCAGCAACTACCAAAAGCGTTTTTCTCAAAAGTACTATTCTCAACATGGCTGACATATCTCAAGTTCTACTCAAACGATTTACTTCAAATTTTTCACCAATCTTTAATGGTCTCTCTATCACCCCTACCACTTTTGTATCCAATTTTTTTGTTTCACAATTGTAAAAAAATTAAAAACAATGAAAAAAAAGAGTCAAAAACGCCTTTTTTTGTTCAGACAGCCACCATTTTGTGATTTTTTTTTCCATTTTCTCTGAGGTAGGGGCTATAACAACATTCTTATTAATTAATCAACTTTTTAAAAATTTCTATCGGATGACTAGAAAAGTTGCAATCATGTCAGGCAGCACACCCCTTTTTTTAGCCCCAACTTCAACAGGTTATAACTTATTTAATTTTCACTATTTTTTCTCAAATTTTTTAATGTTTATTGTCAAAATATTTATAAATATATTGTAAAAAACGAATGGTAAAAATATTTTTTGTTTTTTTTATCGAACTCGACGAAACGCTCAAAATTTATGTCTCTAGACCAGAATACGGTCCTAATCGACTTTTTAGAATAACCCGCTTGTTTCGTTTGATTGCAGATTCTATTGGGATCTCTGTATGCTGTTACTCCTCGTGGCGAATCTTATTATTCTGCCGGTTGCCATTAGTTTTTTCAATGACGATCTGAGCACCCGATGGATAGCCTTCAACTGCCTTTCGGACACGATATTTCTCATAGATATTGTCGTCAACTTCAGAACGGGTTAGTTATCTCGTTATTCATTTTTAACCCTTATTTTGTTCCCTCAAACAAGAAGCTTTGTTTTTCTCAATATATTTATTCGGATTTTCATGCCATTTGGTTGAAAATGTTCCGGAGTTCCGAAACATTATATTTTGAAAAAATGTTTTTAAAAAAATACCCAAAATTTATTTAAAGGTTTGAACTTTATGAAATTGTGAGTTCTTTGAAAAATGTGCACTTTATCATCATTCAAAATATTACATTGTCACCTTGGTATTCTTCACGAAGCTTCGTTTATAAGGAACCTGGAATTGATCTCCATACTTTCTCAAAACGGAAGCCTTGTGAAGTATGAAAAAGAAAGTGAGGATGCAATGTACAAATTTTCAATTTGCAACAGTTTAATTTATGTATATGAGGTATTCCCGCTCAACGGGACTCCCTTTTAGAGCGACCTCTTTCGATTTTTTTGAAACTCGAGTATGTTTTAGTGTTGCCTGAAAGTATATTGTACACCAATTTTCAGATCTCTACCTATAATACTCTTTGGAATACACCAAAAGTTATATTTCAAACTTTTTGCGTATTCAGCGCTTTCGGAGCTTTGGCACGGCGCGAAATAGAATCGAAAAAATTCTTTGACAATAGCTTTCGATCGGAAATTTCCTGCGCTTTTCGAAAAAAATATCAGCGATTACGAAAAAAACGAATTCATTTAAATTTCGGCCATAAACCGAAAAAATTGATTTACAAAAAAAGAGCATAATTTAATTCGGAGGAACGATTTTTTTCATGTTTTGTATACATCTGAGAAGTCACGATATAAATTTCAAGTTGGAACTCACAAACGTTTATTAATGCCGAGTCTTTTAGTAGGATACAAATTCTTAAATATCGTGTTTTTCGTATTCAACAGTTCCCTGATGTATTATATAGCGTTTTTCTAACGAATTTTGAATTTAGTAAATTTATTAAATTAATTAAATTAAATTTACTAATAATCAAATTTATTCAATTTATTAAATTAAATTAATTAAATTAAATTTATTAAATCAAATTTATTAAATTTTGAATTTGATAAATTTATAAAATTCGAAATTCGTTAAAAAAACTATATAATATATCAGAGAACTGTTGAATACGAAAAACACAATATTTAAGAATTTTTATCCTACTAAAAGACTTGGCATTGGTAAGCGGATGCGAGTTCCAACTTGAAATTTATATCGTGACTTCTCAGATATATACAAAACATGAAAAAAATTGTCGCGCTGAATTAACTTATGCTTTTTTTTTGTAAATCAATTTTTTCGGTTTTTGGCCGAAATTCAAATGAATTCGTTTTTTTTCGGAATTGCTGATATTTTTTTCGAAAAGCGCAGGAAATTTCCAATCGAAAGCTATTGTTAAAGAATTTTTTCGATTCTATTTCGCGCTGTGCCAAAGCTCCGAAGCGCTGAATACGCAAAAAGTTTGAAATATAACTTTTGGTGTATTCCAAAGAGTATTATAGCTAGAGATCTGAAAATTGGTGTACAATATACTTTTAGGCAACACTAAAACATACTCGAGTTTTAAGAAAATCGAAAGAAGTCGGCCTAAAAGGGGGTCCCGTTGAGCGGGAATACCTCATATATATCTGTTAATCAAAGAAGCAAACCCTGATAATTGGAGAGTTGCCTGTTGCGTCCTCATCTTTTTCCATTGTTCGGAAAGCTTCCTTTGTTAGGAAGCTAAAATCGATCTCAGTATTTTCTCAGAAAGGAAGTTTTCTGAAGTATGGAAACAGATTAATGAGCAATGTGCAAATTTTTAATTTGCACGATATTTTTATACGACTTAGGTCATTTAGTTTCCTGTTAAAGATAAAAAATTCCATCTTTGAATAGAATCGCATCAAAATAGAGTGAACAACACATCTTTTGGACCAGAAAAAAAATTGATTTTTAAGTCAGTCCCAATTCTGTAATCGATATCTCTAAAATAACCATTGATGAAGATTTCAAAAGAATCGTAAAATATCCTTTCATCATTAGAAATGCAATACAAAGGACTATTATTGCCCTCATTGTTATTATTGTTCGAAATAGCCTGAAATATCTCGTCCAAAGCTCGATTATGACAGTATCAATAGTTGACAGTTCGTCAATATCAAATGTCAACAAGAGAAAAAAGATAGAGGGAAGGACAAAGATATGCGACAGACTGTTTTAAAAAAATGACTTTTTTTCAAAGAACATTGATAAATCGTAAAAATGTACCTAAACAAAGACCCTGTCCAAATATGAGCCCTTAATATTAATATTTAGAGGTGGCGATTTTCAATTTTCTTTTTCCATTTAACATATGGAAATTTTTTTTCTGAACTTTGGAATTTCATTACTCAAAAACGAATCACGGTACAGTAATAAGAAACATAAATTTTTGTAGGAAATTGAACGCTCTATAAAAAAAAAGTCTGAATGAAGATTTGCGCGAAACGACCCGTTTCGGAGTTATCAAGCTTTAACCACTGAACTGTTTAAAATAAAGATGTTATTTACTTATAAACGCGTCAAAATCGACTCATATCACTTAAATACTTAATTTTATCATCTTTGAAACAAATATGTCTGCGAATTTTCAATAGAATGTTGATCAAAAAAATTTATTAATCAACGATGAATTATTAATTTTATTAATCATTAATAAAAAAATACGGGTAATGTCACAAACAGATGATGAAATTTCATTCCAAATTTTATGTATCATAAATCAATAATTTATTTTAATTCTTTGTAAATGCTTCGAACAAATCATGTAAGCCTAAGTTAAATAATATAAAACTTATAATTACTTGAAGAATTAAAGAAAAAAAACTTTTCGTCGTTATAACTCATTCTCTAAAACACTCAACAAATTTTTAAAGAATTAAAATAAATTATTAATTTATAATATATAAAATTTATGATGAAATTTCATCATAACATATTTTCATTTGTGATATACCCTTATTTTTTATTAATCAACAATAAAATTAATCATTTATCGTTGATTAATAAATCTTCATTCAGATATTTTTTATAGAGCGTTCAATTTCCTACAAAAATCTATGTTTCTCATTACTGTACAGTGATTCGTTCTTGAGTAATAAAATTCCAAAGTTCAGACATTTTTTTTTCCCATGTTATTTAATGGAAAAAGGAAATTGAAAATCGCCAACTCTAAATATTAAGAGGAGGCTAAATACCATTTTTATTCAATCCCTACATTATCGACCTATCGTCGTCCAGTCTTTCTCCAACAACCGTGGATGAAAATTAATTACATTTTGACAATTAAGAGGGGGATAAATTAATTAACAATTAATTGTCAATTAAGAGGCTAAAATGCGTTACAGCTAATGCCAACAAACTCATTCGAGCCCCCTAAATATCATAGGTTACTCGTCAGAATCCATGGTGCTGCCCTCACTCGCACGTCTGTGAACTACATTTCGCCATTTCGTTTTTCAATAAAACCACAATTTATCGACATTTATCTCTTGATGCGCCATCCAAACTTACGGCGTATCATTTTGATAAAATAATGTCGAAAACGTCTCGATATTTGTATCGTGGCGTTCTTCATGGAGCCTCACTCTTGGTTTTACCCGAAATGCAGTAATAGTTTAATAGTTTAAGTTTTTCAATTACAGTTTTTTGGTGGTAAATGAATCTGTAAATTTTTTTTTTGGTTTCCGAAAAATTTTTAGTGAGGCTCCATTCCTGCCATTGTTCTGATGATGTTGTTAAAATTTTATTCAATTCCATCCATTTGTATAAGAGCAAGTTTGGATGACAATTTCGAGGTGTTAGTGTCGGTATTTAGCCTCCTCTTAATATTAAGGACTCATATTTGGACAGGGTCTTTGTTTAGGGATACTCTGACGATTTATCAATGTTCTTGGAAAACAAAAATAGCCTTTTTTCAAAACTGTCCAATATGCATCCATCATCGCGGTTATTCATAAGTCTGTCCAACAATCTCGCGCATTTCAATTAAGCAACAAGATGGAACAGATGGAACACAAGGAACATATGTATAGGAGCGTCGTTAACAGATGACAGCGAAGGAGAAAATGCCACCTTCGTGAACGTAGGACAAATTAACTCCCATGCATGTCCCGAGGAGCTTACTCCTACGAAAGCTCAGTTTACGGAGCACAGAGGGAAACTTTTAGTCGCGAATCACAGCGTCGACAAGAGGAAGACTCCCACGTGGTTTCCGAACAAGGTTTAATTCCAGGAGAGTCGGGACAATTTGACAAGCCTTTTTTCTTGGCAGATTTATCATAATCCCACGTGTCAATTTCACTGTTATCTATAATTTCGATTTTCCAGAGTTAAACAAACTTACACCCAGAAAAAAGATCCAGTCGTAGGTACTACACCGAAAAAAAGGTTTAGTAATATCAACTACCAAGCTGCGATCGAGGAAAATTCGTTTGAATCAATGGTCACATATTTGATTTGATTACCCCGTTGTTGAAATAATAAAACTGATGTCGTTGTTTCGAATGTGTACTGCATTCACCGCAATTACAACATTGGATCAAAATGATTTCAAACGAGATTGATTCAACAACTTGTTTTGTCATTCGATCGAATATTTAGTAATTTACTGGAAGTAAATAAAATTGTTTTAACTGTATGTTTCGTCTCATCAACAAAATCTAGTTTTAATTTGAGCTATTCATCCAGTTAAAAAAAATAGTAAATGCTTTCAAGTCGATCAAATTGTTTGATAAATTTGACTAAATATTTCAATGCGGTCACAATACATTTAGTCGATAGTACGTGTAGTAACTACCACGATCTCGGCACTTCGCCCGAGATCCGCCAGGTGGCGACGAATGGCGCGCGCCCTCGCGCAAGCGAGAGAGCCACCGAGCACCGATAAGTACCAGTGTATTACCGGCATCAGAGTCCTCGATTAACTTTAAATTGATGGAACATTACCCGCGCTCTGTGGTCGCGCAGCACTATGGACCAAAGACTAAATATTTGAATGAGATCACTATTGCACTTTGGTGACGCTCGTGCTCTTTATGGGCGCAAGGATAAATAAGTTAAATTTTCACTCAACTGTTTAATCTCACGATTAATTAGTTGAGGAAAAGCCCTCGTAGCTTAAACAAATATTGCATATCATCAAATCGACGGCAGTATGGAAGAACGTGCTATCTCAAATTGTGCTAGAAGAACGTGCTATCTCAAATTATGCTAGAAGAACGTGCTATCCCAAATTGTGCTAGAAAAACGTGTTATCTCAAATTATGAGAGAAGAAGGTGGTATCTCCAATTGATCACATTTGGAGATACCACCTTCTTCTCTCATAATTTGAGATAGCACGTTCGTCTGCCACAACTTGAGATAGCACGTTCTTCTAGCACATTTTGAGATAGCACGTTTTTCTAGCACAATTTGAGATAGCACGTTCTTCTAGCACAATTTGAGATAGCACGTTCTTCCATACTGCCGTCGAAATGTTTTGTTAATTCAATTGAAATTTTCTAGCTTTATAGTGAATGCATTTTGGGCCATATCTCGATGTATTCCCCCCCCCCCCCTCCCTCCCTGAACGCGCATCTACTAATAGTTATCCCAAAAAATAAAAAATTCATGAATTTTCATAAAAAACATTTTAGCTCAATTTTAGCTTCATTTTTAAAAGCCTCAAAATAGCTCAAAATAGCTCGCTTCATTTTCAAAAACCTCAAAAGAGCTCATGTCTAAACTGCAATTCTACCTAGAAAATAAATTACAGTTATTTTTGTGAACCGAATGAATTTTAGCCAAAATAAAAAAAAAAAATTATTTCTGGCTTTATATCGATGTATTTTTCCCCCCTGAACACGAATTTACCAATCTCTATGAATAATTTCACAATCCCAAAAGAAAATTAATGGTATGCAAAATGGAAATTCTGAATGAGGTTTTATTTGAGACGTAACGAGAAAGGATCCTGAAAAATTTTCAAAAGTTAGAGTACGAGTACGATTACGTCGAGCGGGAAAAAACAACTAATACAACATCCATATGACTTTTGGCTATAACAGTGTAAGGATGAGGAAAACATTTCGCGGATGATATGTAGGATCGTGGGAAAAGGCACAGAGCCGTTACTTTGGGAAACGGCACCCTCGGGAACTCCTTAGTAATATCAGCTTCGCTCGAGAATCCTCGCGAGTTTATACATTCTTAAAAATATATGTGTATATGGGGCATTCCACACCAAGTCGACCTGAGTGTGACCCTCGATGTCGCTGATTTCGTTTACGATTTTTTATATGATTCTTCCAACTCAAAATAGCTTTCAGAATTTTTTTTCAGATTTTTAAAACCAAATTTGAGTACGTTGTGATTTTTTGAACATTTTTTTCGAAAACCTCGAGGGCCGTAATTTAAAAATCTGAAAAAATTCTCAAAAATCCGGTGTCAAAAATGAACATTTTTGACCCAAAATTCGTGACGTCCAGAATTTCCCTTCCACCTCAATTTTAGGTTTTTACGAATAAAACGTAAAAAAATAGATGCAGAAATTGATCTACCGTGAAAAGTGGCTTGAATATTTTTATCGGTAACTAACAATTTCCAAAAATAGTTGGTTAATTTCTGTATATATTTTTTTTACGTTTTCTTCATTAAAACCTAAAATCGAGGTGGAAGCGAAAGCCAGAACATTATGAATTTGGGATCAAAACTTTTCATTTTTCACACCGGATTTTTGAGAATTTTTTCAGATTTTTAAATTGCGGTCCTCGAGATTTTCGAAAAAAATGTTCAAAAAATCATGACGGACACAAATTTGGTTTTAAAAACCTGAAAAAAAATTCTGAATGCTATTTTGGGTTGGAAGAATCATATAAAAAATCGTAAACGAAATCAGCGAGGTCGAGGGTCACACTCAGGTCGACTTGGTATGGAATGCCCCATATACACACGTGTGTATGATCTTCTACCAAATTTCCGCATTTATTTCCAGCTCGTTGCGTCCGTACCGTGAGAATCAATGAGCCGGAAGTTGCATTGAAGCTTTTTCGCTCCAGTCACGAGCGATAAGACATTTGTATTTGTTGGCGTTACGAGAAAAAAAATGGCCATTCGTTATTTTTCGCAGTACGCACAATTTCGACGGAGGCACATTTCTTTAAGGATGCTTTGGCGGTAAATTTGAAAAATCTAGCTATATTTGGCATGCCATAAACAACAATTATCAATAATAATATTGACCAAAAGTTATTATTAAATTGTTCAATCAAATAATTATTCAACAATTTTTCGATAAGTTCTTTTTCGTCTTGAACAAATCGAATACGTTAATTTTTTTGAGCGCATACGAATTTTTTCACAATTTTCCCTTTATTTTGAAGTTTCCGGTTTGAAATTTTTAGAATGACTGTATTTGTGTACTTTTTGGCCCAGTGTCTTTGAAACTTTTCAAAGCTGACGCTAAACATGTGTGCAAAAACATATATACAAAATTCGCAAATTTCTGTTCGTATTTCAGAATGTTTTTTATAATATTTCGAATTAGAGAGAGAATTCTGAAAAAATTCATATGCGTGCAGAAAAATTAACGCATTCGATTTGTTTAAGGAAAAAAAAACTTACCGAAAAATTGTTGAATGATTATTCCCTTAAACAATTTATTATTAACTTTGGGGCAATATTATTATCGATAATTGTTGTTTTTGACATGCCAATTGTTGCTGAATTTTTTTAGATTTTTATTGTATCAAGAATTACGGAAATTTCAATCAGATAAAATTTTTGGCTGGGACTGTAGGGGCTAAAGGCTAAATTCCAAATTTCTTTTTAGGAAACTGTTGGTGAAAAACAAAAGCATTTTTTGACACAAATTTACGGATACTGATAGTCTTTGAAAAAGAATCACCAAAAAACTGAAAAACATTTTAAAAAATAGAAACAGGCAAAAATGGTCCATCCAAAATCTAAAAACCAAATGGATTACTCAAGTTTACAATAAATGCGATTAATTGACGACCGTCGATTTTTTAAATAATTAATTTTAATAAAATAGCGATGAGCTGAAACCATCAAAAAATGGAGATCGATTTTTAAAAAATGAGATGGTCATTTAGCTTTTACACAGACTTTGAAAATAATGTTTCGAATAAAAAAGCTTTAGAATTTTGAAGGATAGCGCTGCTATATAAACTGACTAATTGCTGGAAAATGTAGCTCAGTCAATTTTGGGTATATTTCTAGAAAACTTTCCAGGAATGTAGCTAAAAGGTGGATAAAAATATTTTGGGAAATATTTATGGAATACAAATATTTTTGAAATTTTTTAAAGGTCGTTTAGAAGCTATGAAACTTTTGAATGTTAATCGTTCAATGAATAGCTTCTTCATCGTAGTAAAATTTTTACACGACCTCCTAAATACTTTATGTAAGAACATACCAAATTTTCAGAATTCTATCATCATTACTTCAACCTCCCTAAGGGTTAAAATAAAAAATGATGAGAAAATTCTGAAAATTTGGTATGTTTTCGTATGAGGTATTTAAGAGGTCGTGTAAAAATTTCACGACGATTAGGAAGCTCGTTATTAAGAAATTAACGTTTTGTTAAAAACAATTTTTTAAACAAATAAAAAAAATATTTATCAATAAACTTCGTTTTCTTTCCGTTGCTTTCAGTATATTGAGGATATTAAAAAATTGAGAGGTCAAAAAAAAAAAACTTTTCGCAAAGTTACATCAATTTCCATAAGACTACATTTAATTCTATTTAATTTGTTAATCTTAATTATTCGATAACGAGCTTCCAAATCGTCGTGAAATTTTTACACGACCTCTTAAATACTTCATTGAAAGACATACCAAATTTTCTCATCATTTGCGATTTGGGTTTCAACAACCTAAACCTCCATAGATCGACGCCCCATTGTCAAAGAACAGACTATGTTTTATGACAGAAATTTTAGTAAATTAACCATTCTCAAGGATAATTTTAAGTGGTTTTTCCTTATTTTTCCTAATCAAACGATTAATTCTGTTCTCGCTTATTTTGCAAGGCATAATGCAACAGGACAACGCGGAGCAGGTGATACTGGATCCGAAGTTGATAGCGAAGCACTACCTCAGGACTTGGTTCTTTCTCGACCTCATCTCCTCCATACCGCTAGACTATATTTTCCTCATATTTAATCAAGTAAGTAAAATAAATAAGGGAATAAATAAATTTCTAGACATCTTATTAATCAGAAAAAATAACTCAATAATTACAGACTGGTACAGAAAACCTACTTGGTCAGGTCGATTCATAAACTTTTTCTCTCACCACCCTCTTAATAAAAAAAAGGAATTATAATGACGTTGGTGGATAGAGCAATAAAACTATCGGATGTTTCCTTCCATCAAAAAAAACATTGAACTAATCAAAAACACAATGACACAAAACTGCCATCCAATTTCCATCACAGAAAAGATAATAAGACAAGGACTGACAATAATTAATGCACAATCAAATACGAGCAACACATTCGACTCCTCTAGATTGATAAATTTTCCATATACTGAAAATATTCACCACCAACTAATCCGTCTCTTTCGACAATTCAATATAACATTAGTTACCAACAACCAACACAATATTCACTCTATCATCGGTTCCACCAAAGACATAATAGACAAAATGAACAAATCAAACGTAGTTTACCAAATCGATTGTAATGATTGTGATGCATTGTACATAGGACAAACAAAACGATATCTAAAAACAAGAATCAATGAACACAAAAATAGTCTAAAACACACTAACACACAGAATACAGCGTTAGCTAAACACGCCCACACGGAAATTTATATATTTAAAATATATGCAAAATTGCGTACGAAATATATTCAAAATATAATTACCGTATATAAATGAATGTATTTAAAATATATTTTAGATATATATAAAATATATTTAAAATATATTTTAGATATATGTAAAATGTACGACACATACATACAATATATATTTTATATATATGATGCATACATCTGAAATAGAGATTAAATATATGTTGCGTGTATTTCAAATATAGTTGAAAAATGGGCTGCATACATCCCGAATATGGGTTGAATATGCGATACCCGTGTAGAAATTTCCGAAAAATCGGAAATTCTCTAGGAGAATCAAATACAAAAGTACGAGTTCATGAGAAGCCGGCAAGAACTCCTTATATGGCTTCATTTACGCCAGACTTCTGTTAATATTCCATTCTCGTGCCCACCTTTATAAGCATACTCGTCGCATCCTCCGTATGGGGGTTCAGCAGATGCCGCTCTGCGACATCTCGCGGCGAGTCTGGAAACTATCGTGACGCTGCCTATACGTTACGAACATGTGGCAGGCGCCCGATCGCTTGTTCTCGCGGGATAAACATTATAATGTAAATAATAATGAAAAGTGTGAACACAATGAACTTAAATAATTAAATAAATATTATGTTATTTAGTTAGTCATGTTACCATATATGTTGCATATATGGTAGCATATACTAAGAATATATGTGGAATATATGGGAGATACATGTGAGTCACACCTATCTCTCATATATGTTGCAAATATATCAGCATATATTAAGAATATATGTAGAATATATGAGAGATATATGTAAATCATACCTATCTCTCATATATTTTGCATATATATCAGCATATATTAAAAATATATGCATAATATATATGCAACATATATGTGTGGATTAAAAATATATGTACATATATTCGAAATATATCCACATATATTTTGCGTATATTAAAAATATATAAATTTCCGTGGGGGCGGAATTGAATGAAAGCACAATTTTAAATTCGATGATGTAAAAATTTTAAATAATGAACAATGGCTAAAAAAGCGATTAATTCTTGAAATGATACAGATAAAAGCACACTCCAAAGCGATCAATTTCAGAACCGACATTGACAAACTAAGCAACATATATAATTCAATAATTTAGCAAAACTCTGAATAATAACGGAAAAACTTTAAATTAACAACCATCAGTTTAAAACTCATCACCAAACCAACAGTTACAAATTTAAAACCGGTTTAAAACCGACACCATGACGAAACCGGTACACGAAAATAATGAACGGCAACTCCCCCAACCGTAAAAATCATCCCCTACTATTCAATACTCAATCGCATCACCCCAACAACATAAATAGCTCCTCTCTCATCCTCAATACTCAGTCGCTACTTAGCTCTCGAAACATCTTGACCGTTTAATTACATTATGTAATGAGCATTGTTGAATTTGATCAGAGATGAATCTTGGAAAATATCAAATATGAAAATCATAGGCAAATAACACGTACACATTGTCTCACAAAAATCATTAACTAAACATTAAAATATCAAAACCCTCTCTCTCGCAGACATCAAGGATCACAAAAAAACGACCCGTCTTGATACAATAAATTCATAATATATATTGTCCAAGATTCATCAAATGATCGAAAATTACCCATAAAAATTCAGGTCAGTCATGACACAACACTCAAGTTCATAATGTAAAACATATCAAACTATTATACAAAATAAGACAAAAAACGAATGTATTTTTAGAAATAATAAATCTGAAGAGGATCCGAATAAGGATCGAAACGTTATACGAAAAATTGTCCATTTTTATTTGGACCCACTAGCCGAATCGCAGCCGATTCCTTCCTTTAACAAAATAAATAAGGGAAGATTTAATTTATTTTTAAAAAAAATTCAGCAACGTTTAATCACAAAATCTGCTGTTTTTCTGGATCTAAACGAAATATTAGTCCGCTCAAATTGACCTATTAAAAAATGACAAAAAAAAATCACTGAAGAATTACAAAAATTTGGATCAATTTTTTTTTTCAAATTAGACGAAGCTTGAATTTGATATTTTTTTATTTAAATTCAACAATTATATTCGTATGAGCGACCAAATATTGAACAAATCCGGATTTACATGACCTTTAAGGATTTTTAGGCAAAGAGCTATAAATGTTTTCATGACCTTTGACTCGCGAAGGTTCCTCTGCTTGAAGAAATAGCGCCTATTTTAATAAATGTTCGAGTGCAACGCGATATTTACAGAAAATCTTCGCACATAAATACTGAAAACGAAACAGTGTCTCTTGTGTCAATAAATTGGGAAATCGTTATTTTTTACAGATTTTTCAAATTCGGTTTTTGAATAATGAACAAATGTCGCAAAAATAATCTTTCAATGAATAAAATGAATCAGTTTTATCAATATTATAATCTCAGCCAGTCCACAAAAACTTTTTAAAAGCGATTCACAATTTTTAACACTCTTTTAATTAGTGTGGAATAATATAGTATTCCTAATCACTGTGCAATAACCTACTTTCGAAAAATGGAAAGAAATAAAAGTCAAAATTCTGCAAATTCTAATGATATCTATTTAAGAATTCGAAAGAGCGTAAAAAATTCTTAAGGGGGGAATGGTCGAAGATGACGAGGAATTTCGAGATTTTTTTTCCAGCGAAACTACTGGACCAATCGTTTTCTACTTTGGAGGCTATTTTATTGTACATTCGAAGACTTGAAAAACATTTTTTTAAATCGAAAATAAGTATTCATCAGCAGCCTGCAACCAATCGTTGCTGAACGAATTTTTCCCGCGATGTCGAATTGCGGCAGCTGTATTTTTTTTGTTTTTCATTAGAAACAAAAAAATCAGAAACCATTACATTCTATATGAAAGTACGCTGTCGATAAACCAAGAAAAAGTTTCAAAAGTTGAATATTGTAATAATGGCGGCACTCAGAGAAAAAAGATCGAATTTTCACCGAACATTTTTATGCAAAAAATGATTGTTAAATTATTATTTTTTTTTTTTGAAAATGGAGGTTTATCGATGAGGGTTTGCAATTATGTGTCTGAAAATATTTGGTTGAAATGAATCGGATGAATAGTTTTTTTTTATCACTGCCGCAAATTTCGAAAATGTAGTTTCGAGTAAATCGCGTTTAAAAGTTAATCAAAGTCTCTGGTACCTTAAAAAAATGTTTTTCAAGTCTTCGAATTTACAATAAAATAGCCTTCAAAGTTGAAAACGATTGGTCCAGTAGTTGCGTTGGAAAAAAATCCCGAAATTCCTCGTCATCTTTGACCGTTTATATGGGTTTCCCACCTTAAGTATCAAAATATATAACAAATAATGAATGGACTAGTGAAATCACCATCACAATAATAAAATTCTAGATTTCGTGCTGCTTTTTTGAAATTTTGTAAGTTCTTTAGAGGCCATGTACAATTTTATGACACTCAATACAGTATTCTAGTCGTTTTTATAAACATAAATAAATATTTTTAATATCCATTTTTTGCACCATAATTATTCATGTTTAAAGAATGTAGAAAAAATCAACCAAAAAATGAAACAAAAATTTTGAAACATTCGAAAAAAGATGATTGTCTCGAAAAAGTTCATTTTCACCGTTCTTCCTTAACTTTTTAATTTTTTAAAAATAGTAAAAAAAAATCGTTTTCATTTTAGAATATTTCCTATCGAACCGATGTATCGAAGGTTCGTACTGAATTTGAAGACAATCGGCTGGATAGAACTCAAGATTATAATACTGAAAAAATTGAGACAGCGACAATATTTCACACAACGATTTTCAGAATTTCAAAATTTCTTTTTTTAATATGGGTCAAAATTCCGAAAGGCAGCATGCGTTTGGGCCTCATAGTTAACGATTGTTTTGTAACTTTAGGGACACATAGTACAGTATGAGAGTACACTCTGGAGTTATTTTTGGGTTTTTAAATCGATCAGTTTCACTGTACCGATGATGTCATTTTTTTGAAATTTCTTGAATGTCATGTTTTAATCGATTTCTCTAGACCCCTGTAATTTAAAAAAAAAAAATTTCGACATACATTTTCATCGAAAAAGATCTCAGCTTTTCAAAAAAAATATTTCCAAATACGTACCAATTCGTACAAACATAGAAAAATAAGTTTTTACCTCAAAAAGACGTTTTGTCGATGAGCCTACACTCCAATCTGTTTTTTCATATTTTTTTCAGATTTCTGAGGTTTTTTTACACGAAAAAACTTTTTCCAGACTAGGACTTCTGCGGCATCAGACCGTAATATATTAAATATAATCTGAGGTGCTGTAAATATCGAGAAAATAGTGCGGATACAATAATTCTTACTGCCCTAGTATTGTATTGTTACTATCATTTTTTATCGAGGTCGTTATGGGTTTTTAACTGAACTTTTAATTTATTAGCACTGTAACAGGAGGATTTGACTATGAAAAAAAATAAAAATACCCTGAAAGCAATATAATATACACGATTCCGGGGAATGGGTGTGTAAACAAACTTTAAAAAACATCCATTTATCTTTTATGAAAATATTCATATCGTTAATTTTTCGCCAAGAAATTGTTAAATATATATATATATTTTTTTAGTATCCTCAAAAGCAACCAATGTAAAACAAGTAAAAATTGTTAAATATTTTTTTTTTTTGGGCAAAATTGAACATCCGTCAATAAATATTTTCACAAAAGATGAATGGATGTTTTTTAAAGTATGTTTACACACCCATTCCCCGGAATTGTGTATATTATGTTGCTTTCAGGGTATTATTATTTTTTTTCATAGTCAAATCCTCCTGTTACAGTACTAATAAATTAAAAGTTAAGTTAAAAACCCATAACGACCTCGATAAAAAATGATGGTAACAATACAATACAATACTAGCGCAGTAAGCATTATTGTATCCCCACTATTTTCTCGATATTTACAGCACCTCAGATTATATTTAATATATAACGGTCTGATGCCGCAGAGATCCCACTCTGGAAAAAGGATTTTTTTCGTGTAAAAAAACCTCAGAAATCCAAAAAAAAAATGAAAAAAACAGATTGGAGTGTAGGCTCATCGATAAAACGCCTTTTTGAGAAAAAAACCTATTTTTCTATGCTTATACGAATTGGTACGTATTTGAAATTTTTTTTTTTCAAAAGCTGAGATATTCATCGATGAATATATATGTGCAAATTTTTTTTTTTTTAATTACAGGGGTCTAGAGAAATTGATTAAACCATGACATTCCAGAAATTTCGAAAAGATGACGTCATTGGTACGGTGAAACTGGTCCATTTAAAAATCCAAAAAAAAATCCGGAGTGTACTCTCATACTGTACTATATGTCCCTAAAGTTACAAAACAATCGTTGACTATGAGGCCCAAACGCATGCTGCCTTACGGAATTTTTACGCATATTTTTTTTTTTTCAAATTCTAAAAGTTCAGAATCCAGAAAAAATTGATTTTTCCAAATTTCGAGAGAGCAATATTGTCGACGATAATGATTTGCATGATAATTCCTGAATAAATAATATAATCATATAATATATAATATAATAATATATTATATTATATAATAATTATATATTATATATATTATATATTATAATATATATTATATATATTATATATTATAATATATAATATAATAAATAATAATAATAAATAATTTCGCGTTAATCAGTTTCAGGACTTCAGCGAGTCTTTCCAGATCTTGCACGCTGGTCGTGCCCTAAGAATTCTCAGGCTCGCTAAGCTACTGTCACTCGTAAGGCTGCTGCGACTATCGAGACTGGTGCGATACGTATCGCAATGGGAAGAGGTCTATGTGAGTATGAATTTTTGCTCCTCCAACGCATACACACTACTTCAAGAAAAAATTTCGTTTTTTTTTAAATTTTTTATTTTTTTACTCAAAAATATCGATCCTCTACTTCAATATTTTAATACTACATCCCGATATACATCAATATGTGAAGGAAAAAGAATTAAACACACGGATAATGTGAAATCTCGCGCGATAATTCGTACGATGATCAAGATCAGTGCTATAATCGAAATCCTCGCGACTGGCGATCGATCGCGATCAAGGGCGCGGACAATGAGTCTCCGAGTGTCTCGAATGATGATTGCATTACAATTTTACATCGCGAACGATAGATTTGATAGATGTTATCGCGAATTTCATCGAACCTTTTGAATCGAAGATCAAAGTTGAGCGCGACAGAGGAATGAATCCGAGGGGTTATGCATTCGTGAAATCGTCTGAACCACCTCGATATGAAATCAGAATTGAAATCGCTTGAAATCACGTGAATTCACACGACGTTGACGTTACGAAAATATCGGTGAAATCATTTGAAATCAGAATGAAATCGCTTCGAGATGATTGAAATCAATATGAAATCACTTGAAGCCACTTGAAATCAGAATGTAATCGCTCTGAAATGATCGCTCAGAATGAAATCAATCTCGGTATGAAATCAGAATTGAAATCGTTTGAAATCATGAGAAATCACATGAATTCACATGAAATCAACGTTACGAAAATATCGGTGAAATCACTTGAAGTCAGAATGAAATCGCTCTGAGATTATTGAAATCAATATGGAATCACGTCAAGTCACTCGAAATCACTTGAAATTCGAATGAAATCGCTCTGAGATGATTGAAATCAATATGTAATCAGAATGAAATCGCTTTGAAATGATTGAAATCAATATAAAATCATTTGAAATCACTTAAAATTTCGTGAAATCAGAATAAAATGGCTCTGCGATGATTGAAATCAATATGCAATTTCTTGAAGTCACTTGAAATCACTTGGGATCAGAATGAAATCACTTGGAATCACTTGCAATCACTTGAAATCACTTGGAATCACTTGGAATCGCTTGGAATCGCTTGAAATAACTTAAAATCACTTGGCATTAGAATGAAATCGCTCTGAGATGATTGAAATCAATATGAAATCAGAATGAAATCGCTCTGAAATGGTTGAAATCAATATGAAATCATCTGAAATCACTTGAAATCACGTGGAATCACTTGCAATCACTTGAAATCACTTGGAATCACTTGGAATCGCTTGAAATAACTTAAAATCACTTGACATTAGAATGAAATCGCTCTGAGATGATTGAAATCAATATGAAATCAGAATGAAATCGCTTTGAAATGATTGAAATCAATATGAAATCATCTGAAATCACTTGAAATCCCATGAGATCACTTGAAATCACTTGAAATCAGAATGAAATGGCTTTGCCATGATTGAAATCAATATGAAATCAATATGAAATAACTTGAAGTCACTTGAAATCACTTGAAATCACTTGAAATCACTTGAAATCACTTGAAATCACTTGAAATCACTTGAAATCACTTGAAATCACTTGAAATCACTTGAAATCACTTGAAATCAATTGAAATCACTTGAAATAACTTG
Organism: Alloplasta piceator; assembly: GCA_946863875.1. Classification (NCBI taxonomy): domain Eukaryota; kingdom Metazoa; phylum Arthropoda; class Insecta; order Hymenoptera; family Ichneumonidae; genus Alloplasta; species Alloplasta piceator. Next base: position 15,289,704 of record OX333080.1, read on the forward strand.
AAATCACTTGAAATCGCTTGAAATCACTTGAAATCACTTGAAATCACTTGAAATCGCTTGAAATCACTTGAAATCACTTGAAATCACTTGAAATCACTTGAAATCACTTGAAATCACTTGAAATCACTTGAAATCACTTGAAATCACTTGTGATCGGATGCCCCTCGGATGAATCTCTGTTTTTGTCTTCAGAAGAAAATGTTGTCTGAGAAAAAAGTTCTTTCGATCGATATCACACACTGTACGTGGCTTTTAAAATTGGGAGGATCGTTCGCCTGAGTGGCTTAGTGTCATGTTTAGGCAAAATAATATACATATTAGGGGCAGCTTTAGAGAAACAATAGGGTTCGAAATATTTTCGATGTCGTGAAAGATTAAAAAAAAAGCAATCTCCTCGAGAAGAAAGATTTTTCAACAAACCGTGCGAATTTGCATAGCTTAGCTCGCTTTATCTCGTTAGTGCAATGAAAAATAATGAAAAAAAGCGCCACAGACACCAACGAATCAATCAGGCGAACTAATCGTCAGTTCGATCAGGAAATTTCGCGCGCTCGAATCGACGATACGATTGTGAAATTTCGATTATTTCGAGAGAAAGACAAATTTTTTTTTTTTTTTTCGTTCACTCCCAACTCGAGCACACATGAGACACTACAATTTTTCTTTCAGTCGCGAAAAGGTTTCTCGATTTTAGGAGTGGATCCAGAGTTTGTGAAAAATTTATGCGAAAACGAGAAAGTAAAGCTGAAGAAATCGCCGAGAATTGCCGAGAGAGAAGAATTCCAAATCAAAATTAAGAACAATACTGAAATACTTTTGCGATAGACACGAACACTCGCACACACGGACACACACGTACCGATGCAGAAACAATTTTTTTTTTTCGTTCTCCGTTTTTCGTGCGAATGACAACGATAATGATGACATCCGATATATTCTCCGGCTTGAAAATTAATAATCGGTCGGAAAATCTCGAGACGATCGGTCAAATACAAAGGAAGAGTGATTAAGGTCCTAGCCAAAAATTATATCTGATTGAAATTTTCGTACTTCGTGATGCAATAAAAATCTGAAAAAATTCAGCAACATTTTACTTGCCATAAACAAGAATTATCCATAAAAGTTATTTATGGATAGTTATTAATAAATTGCTAATTATTAATAAATAATTAATTGTGTAATAAATTTCACGAAAGTTATTAATAAATTGTTTAAATAAATAATTATTCAACAATCGTTTAGTAAGTTCTTTTTTTTCTTAAACAGATCGAATGCGTTAATTTTTTTGAATGCAAATGAATTTTTTCAGAATTTTCTCTCTACTTTGAAATTCCTTTTTTGAAATTTTTAAAATGCCTGTATTTGTGAATTTTTTGGCCTAGTGTCTTTGAAACTTTTCAAAACTGGCGATAAAACTGTGTATAAAAAAATATACAAAATTGGCAATTTTTTGTTTGTATTTCAGAATGTTTTTTATAATGTTTCAAAATAGAGAGAAAATTCGGAAAAAATTTATATGCTTTCAGAAAAATTAACGCATTCGATTTGTTTTGGAAAAAAACGAACTTACCGAAAAATTGTTGAATAATAATTTGTTTAAACCATTTATTAAAAACTTTTACAATTTAAACTTTAAACAATTTATTAAAAAATTTCAATCAGATACAATTTTGTCTGGGATGGAAAATGAGAAAAGCAAGACCTCTTTTTCCTGTTTTAAGTTCGTACATCAAATGGAAAGTTTCTTGGCGCAGATTTTTAATTTAGGAAAATTAAAAATTACGAGAAATTGATATACTCAGAAAAAAAGACTGGCAAAAATTACAATTTTACTAAATGAGATCCAATGGTTTTTTTAATGAAAAAAATTTGAGATTGGAAATAAACGAAAAAATTAAAAGCTGCGTTTATGAGGCTTTGACCGCGGAAAATTATTAAATTACGCGGTTTTAAATTTCCCGGAAAAAAGAAAAAGCGCCGTTACTTGGCAAAAACTTCTGTTTTATTTCGTAAATCAAACAAAAAGTTTCTTTGCACAGATCTTTGATCTCTAAAAGTCGCAAAATGCGAAAAATTAATCTACAAACAAAAGCGACTGCAGAAAATTTCAATTTGACTAAAACCAACGTTTTGTTTCCACTTTTCATTTTTCGATTAATCCATAGATTTTGAAGAGACAATTTTGATATTGTAAATAAAGGCGGCAATAAAAATAAAAAGCTACGCTGATGAAAATTCGATGACAAAAAATTACATTAAATTAATTAAAATTCAATTTAATTTAAAAATTAAAATTTCGGAAGTTGAATTACATTTCGCGTTAGTTTTTGTGGAAAATTGAAAAACTGAAATATTTTGGATTTTTATTTTGTGAGGGATGTTTCGCGAAAGCGTCATTACCGTCGAGAATACGACGATACGACAAAAGCTTTTGTGGTTTTCTGATGTACGGATGAAACAAGGGCGAGAGGAAGGGAGTGAAAGGGGGGAGAGGGAGAGAAGCTTTCACCGCGGAAGCCGAGGTTTGCACACATCACATGACTCTCCGAATGTTGAAGCGTTACATTGGATCTCTCTGTGGCCGCGAACGCGACCGAGCTCACGATGCCCGTTTGGGTTTTAGTGCCTCACAACATATTACACCGCTCATGCTGCAACGTCAGAGGCCTTTTTTTCCTCTCTCTCTCTCTCACTTTGCCTCTTTGCTGGTACCGGAGCACACGCCGCCGGGGTTGAAATTTATAACGGAAAATGTGGTGATTTCGCGCGACATTTCGTCGTCGGTTGCTCATTATTGCTCAAAATTGTGCTTTCCATTACGCAAAACGCACTCAAAACGCTCGAGACAATTTTTTCAATTTAATTTCGCGTATTTTTCTTAAGGGGGTATTCTGGTCTAGAATTTTGATAAAATCAATTTTTTGTTGCATATTCTTAAGTTTTAGACCTTTGAGAATATATTCGCGAAAGGAAATTTTTTTATTTTAATAATTTACGGAGTTATTGCTATTTTAGTGACGCTGCAACTCCTCAAAGCTACTTCTCAATTTAATTTCGCGTATTTTGCTTAAGGGGGTATTCTGGTCTAGAATTTTGAAAAAATAAATTTTTTGTTGCATATTCTTAAGTTTTAGACCTGTGAGAATATATCCTCGAAAGGAAATTTTTTAATTCGAATAATTTACGGAGTAATTGCTATTTTAGTGATGCTGCAACTCCTCAAAACTACTTTTCAATTTAATTTCGCGTATTTTGCTTAAGGGGGTATTCTGGTCTAGAATTTTGAAAAAATCAATTTTTTGTTGCATATTCTTAAGTTTTAGACCTTTGAGAATATATTCGCGAAAGGAAATTTTTTTATTTTAATAATTTACGGAGTTATTGCTGATTTAGTGACGCTGCAACTCCTCAAAGCTACTTTTCAATTTAATTTCGCGTATTTTGCTTAAGGGGGTATTCTGGTCTAGAATTTTGAAAAAATAAATTTTTTGTTGCATATTCTTAAACTTTAGACCTTTAAGAATATATCCTCGAAAGGAAATTTTTTAATTCGAATAATTTACGGAGTAATTGCTATTTTAGTGACGCTGCAACTCCTCAAAACTACTTTTCAATTTAATTTCGCGTATTTTGTTTAAGGGGGTATTCTGGTCTAGAATTTTGAAAAAATCAATTTTTTGTTGCATATTCTTAAGTTTTAGACCTGTGAGAATATATCCTCGAAAGGAAATTTTTTAATTTTAATAATTTACGGAGTAATTGCTATTTTAGTGACGCTGCAACTCCTCAAAGCTACTTCTCAATTTAATTTCGCGTATTTTGCTTAAGGGGGTATGCTGGTCTAGAATTTTGAAAAAATAAATTTTTTGTTGCATATTCTTAAGTTTTAGACCTGTGAGAATATATCCTCGAAAGGAAATTTTTTAATTCGAATAATTTACGGAGTAATTGCTATTTTAGTGACGCTGCAACTCCTCAAAACTACTTTTCAATTTAATTTCGCCTATTTTGTTTAAGGGGGTATTCTGGTCTAGAATTTTGAAAAAATCAATTTTTTGTTGCATATTCTTAAGTTTTAGACCTTTGAGAATATATTCGCGAAAGGAAATTTTTTTATTTTAATAATTTACGGAGTTATTGCTATTTTAGTGACGCTGCAACTCCTCAAAGCTACTTCTCAATTTAATTTCGCGTATTTTGCTTAAGGGGGTATTCTGGTCTAGAATTTTGAAAAAATCAATTTTTTGTTGCATATTCTTAAGTTTTAGACCTGTGAGAATATATCCTCGAAAGGAAATTTTTTAATTTTAATAATTTACGGAGTTATTCCTATTTTAGTGACGCTGCAACTCCTCAAAGCTACTTCTCAATTTAATTTCGCGTATTTTGCTTAAGGGGGTATTCTGGTCTAGAATTTTGAAAAAATCAATTTTTGTTGCATATTCTTAAACTTTAGACCTTTAAGAATATATCCTCGAAAGGAAATTTTTTAATTCGAATAATTTACGGAGTAATTGCTATTTTAGTGACGCTGCAACTCCTCAAAACTACTTTTCAATTTAATTTCGCGTATTTTGCTTAAGGGGGTATTCTGGTCTAGAATTTTGAAAAAATAAATTTTTTTTTGCATATTCTTAAGTTTTAGACCTGTGAGAATATATCCTCGAAAGGAAATTTTTTAATTCTAATAATTTATGGAGTTATAGCTATTTTAGAGACGCTGCAACTCCTCGAAGCTATACTTCTCAATTTAATTTCGCGTATTTTGCTTAAGGGGGTATTCTGGTCTAGAATTTTGAGAAAATCCATTTTCTTTTGCATATTCTTAAATTTTGGACCTTTAGGAATATATCCTCGGAAGGAAATTTTAAAATTCCAATAATTTACGGAGTTATTGCTATTTTAGTCATGCTCCAACTTTTCAATTTAATTTCGCGTATTTTGCTTAAGGGGGTATTCTGGTCAGGAATTTTGAAAAAAATTAGTTTTTTTGCATATTCTTAGTAAACTTTAGACCTTTAAGAATATATCCTCGAAAGGAAATTTTTTAATTCCAATCATTTACGGAATTATTGCTATTTTAGTCATGCTCCAACTCCTCAAAACTACTTTTCAAATTAATTTCGCGTATTCTGCTTAAGGGGGTATTTTGGTCTAGAATTATGGAGTTATTGCTATTTTAGTGACGCTGCAACTCCTCAAAACTATTTTTCTTAACACGCCTGACATGATATCTCAAGTTCTAATCAACCGATTTACTTCAAATTTTTTACCAATCTTCAATGTATAATTCTCTATCACCCCTATCACTTTTTTTTATCAAAATTATTTTTTTTACTATTGTAAAAAAATTGAAAGCTATGAAAAAACGAATCGAAAAACACCTTTTTTGTTCAGACAGCCGCCATTGCGCGAAATTTTTTTTTCCCGTTTTCTCTGAGGTAGTGGCTATAATGACATTCTTAATAATTAAGAATCTTTTTTTTTAATTTTGTATCGGATGACTAGAAGGGTTGCAATCATGCTAGACCCCTTTTTAGGCTCAACTCCAGCTTATAAGACATTTCATTTTCATTTTTTTTCTCGAAATTTTTTTTTTTTGTTTATCGTCAAAATATCAATAAATGTGTTGTAAAAAAAAGAATGGTAAAAACATTTTTGTTTCATCGAGCTCGACAAAACGCTGAGGATGCATGTCTCTAGACCAGAATACCGCCTTAATTAGTCTTTCTTCCTCTGTTATTTACCGGAAAATTTTTCACTCGGATGCGGAGCTTTTTGTCTAAAATAAAATAATTGAAGAATAATTTGTCTCGCGGTCAAGTTTTGCGGACCAACCTTTCGGACCATCATCGATCATCCTTATCGGTGTCATTTCGAGTCACGAAAACTCGGGGATGAAAGAGGAGAAGTTTTAAATCTTTTTTTGCGCGCAAAATTTACTCTCCGGAAGATGGATGATTAATTAATTAAGAACTCGAGGGACACTACTTCGATGTTGGAGATGTATTTGGGTTTTTTCTTTGTTTTCCCACGAGTCTAAAAAATAAACACGAAAAAGTTCGGTGACACAGACACGACCAACGTTTATAGGCACAATTTTACACAATTCACCCCGCCGCATTGTTCCTCGCAATACAAGAAACATTGTTGTCACTTGTATACAAAGTACTTCAAATTGACTCAAGCAATTTCTGAGCCCTCAGACTTGCAAATTGTGGCTCATGATTTTTTTTTCTCCGATTCTGCGACGCTGACGAGCATTTTCTATTTTTTAAACATTTTTTTAAATTGTACAGTTTTTTTTGTTAACGATCGAATAAAATTGAATTGATCAATTGAAAAATTAATTAATCAAGATAATCTTTGTAAATAATATTTTTAAATAATCAAAATACGATAAAATTCGATTTTCACCGATTTTTAAATTTTAATGAATTAATTGTTTAATTGATCGATCAATTTTCTGTCACGTTATTTAAAATCTGAAAGAAAAAATTAGCGGAAAAGAAATATTTTTAAATATTTGTCAAGACCTTTTGAAGCAACGGGCAAGTTATACAAATTAGAGAATTGATAGATTCTCAATGCAGAATATTGAAAAGCTTTGCAGAAGTTAATAATTTTCATATAAAATTTCAAATCTTTGAATCAAATCGTCGATTTTTTTTTATGTTCATTCTTGTTGATTTTTTTGGTACCGAACGAACAAAAATTACTTAATCAAAATAATCTTTGAAAATAATATTTTTAAATAATCAAAATACGATAAAAATGGAATACAGAAAATTCGATTTTCGCCGATTTTTAAATTTAATTTTGATTCATTAATTTTTAAATGGATCGATCAATTTTCTATCACATTATTTAAAATCTAAACGAAAAAATCGGCGGAAAACAAATTTTTTCAAATACTTGTCAAGACCTTTTGAAGCAACGGGCAAGTTAGATTATAAAAATTAGAGAATTGATAAACTCTCAAAGCAGAATCTTGCAAAGTTTTTTTTACGTTAATTGTTGTTGATTTTTTTTGGTCATGCACGAATTAAAATTACTCAATAAAAATGATCTTTGAAAATAACATTTTTAAATAATCAAAATACGTTAAAAATAGAAAATTTGATTTTCGCCTGTTTTTAAATTTAATTTTAATCAATTAATTTTTTAACGAACGAAAAAACGAAAATGTCGGCAAAAAACGATTTTTTTACAATATTTATTAAATATTTATTAAAACTTTTTGAAGCAACGAGCAAGTTAGATTATAAAAATTAGAGAATTGATAGATTCTCAAAGCAGAATCTTGAAAACCTTTGCAGAAGTTAATAATTTCCATAGAAAATTTCGAATCTTTGAATCGAATCGTGGAATTTTTTTATTTAACAAGAGCAAAATCAAGAACGAAATTGAAAAATGTGTGAGGGCCAGATATTGATTTGATAGATACGGAGTACCACATTTATATGTACATAATCGATTTGTACATATATAAATATGTAAACCCCATTTACTGTCTATGTCGTTTTTGTTTTACTTTTTTGGAATTTTCGTTCGTACATATTTTAATATTAAAATCAGGCTGCACCGTTCACAAACTCTTTTTCGAACTGTTTATAAGATATTACACTGCAACCTCGATAATCGGAATTGTGCGGGACCGGCTCTTGCAAGAAGTGGGGTTGCGCACATTGCACAGAACCGTCTCTGCGCCGCTGGTGGCTGGCGGCGGCCTGACGCGATTGGCTTGGCGCTTCTCCCACTACGCTGCAATTGCAAAGATCGAGGTTCCGAGAATCGAGGTCGCAGTGTATTGAGTATCTTGTCTCCACGTGTCAAACACTAACGTCCAAAGCACTGTCACCCCACGTCCGTTCGCCTCTACAATGTCGTCATTATTATTATTATTATTATTATTTCATTATTATTGATATTTATCATTATTATTGCGATTATTATCATTGTTATTAAAAATGTATATCACACCGCTGCTGTCGCAACGCGTCCGCACCTTTGTTTATCCAAGAGAAAAAAAAAGAAAATGTATTCCCAATTTTCCGATCCCGGCAATGTTTTTTCGCAAAACAAAAAATTACATTTAAGGCCTTACATACGTCCAGCAGCGCCGAAATTGCGCTTTTAAAAAAATATTTGTTAAACAGGAGTAACAGAAATAAATAAAAATTAATGTTACACATCGTTTGTGGGTACTTTGAGTATAGAACAAATTTCATTTCGCTCAGTTTTTACAACAATTACTCGGTAAAAAATGACGTCATTCGTAACATTGAAAAAAAAAGTTGCTCGACGTTCGGCATCATATCTCCGGTAAATGTTGATGGATCTTAAAAATTCACAAAAATTCTCGTAATATAAGCTTGTTATTATAGTATAATGAGGAAAATTTTTTAATTTCGAAAAATTAAACAATTTATTGCAGTTTGAAAAAAACTCATGCGTGTTGCGTCACGAATTTTGGAATTCAATTATTTAAAAAAAAATGTTTGGATCGAAATATCGAAAATTGGACTCGATGGACTGTAGAGAAAATAATTCGGAATAGTTTAAAAAAGGAGAAGAAAAAAAATATTGAAAACTGTGTGAGTTATCGTGCCGACCGTGTCGTGAAAAGTAGTTTCGAGAAAATTACATTTTCCAATTTGGAACCACTTGGAATGTTTTTAATTTGCTTTTACCAAAATAAGCCTAAAACTATGGAGAACGATTATCTACACTAAAATAAACGACATTTTTTTTTTACACAAGCTTTTATTAGTTGTTAATAAAAAATAACTGAAAAGTTACAAATAATTTTATTCCGATTGGTAATAAGTTTTTAAATAAAAGCGTGTTACACCCTCTTTTTTCCCTCTTCTGTTGAAATGTAACACGCTTTTATTTGAAAACTTATTTCCAATCGGAATAAAATTATTTTTAACTTTTTAGTTATTTTTTATTAACAACTAATAAAAGCTTGTTTTAGAACTTTTTTATTTTTCTCGTTTATTTATTTTTTACTTTTTAGTATTTATGATGTTAAATAACTAGTTCAGTAATTTATATCTAGTTTCGCATAATTTTTTGCAAAAAAAATTGTTTGCATAATTTTTTGGAAAAGGACTGTGGCGCAAAATTTTCGTAGAGAAATGTTACAAATCAATTGCTTGAACCATTTAGTGAACAATTTTTTGCAAAGCAATTTTTTTGCAAATAATTTCGCGAAACATTTTCTTTGCAAAAAATTATGCGAAACATTTTTTGTCGCAAAACAATTATCAAGCTAATTTTTTATACAAGTTTTGCGAAACAATTTTTTATAAAAATCTTGCGAAACAATTTTTTATAAAAATTTTGCGAAACAATTTTTTATAAAAATTTTGCGAAACAATTTTTTATAAAAATTTTGCGAAACAATTTTTTATAAAAATGTTGCGAAACAATTTTTTATACAAATTTTGCGAAACAATTTTTGAAAAAAAAATTGCAATTTCTTTGTGATAATATTGCATTGTCATCTGATTTACATATGCATGCAAAATTTTAACTCAATCGGTAAGTGGGTCAAATTTAACTTGCAAGATTTGATTACAGACAGACAGAAACCGAGAAAGGTGAAACTAAAAATAAAAGCCTGTAAAAAGGCAAATTTTTTAAAAATTCTGGACGTATGTAAGGCCTTAATCGAGCCATGTGCAGCTCTAGAGATATTGCGAGATTAGAGCACTTATGTGAATATTCGAGGGAAAGTGAACAAGAGAAAACGTTGAATAAAGTTACAATTGAGATTAAAAAAAAAAAAAATACGAGTAAAACTATCAAAATTATAATGAACTGCATTTTGGGCATTTTGCGAACACGTTTCGAATGGATTTCCAGATCCCCCTTTATCAACAGCCGGAGAGGCACTACGAGAGAAGGGCTACACCGCCCCAACCAGACCGAACGAGCAAGGTGTGCCTGCCTAGTAACCCCGAAAAATCAAGGCCAATTGCCCATTTCTTGATTAAAGCGTTCGTTAACTTAAAATTAATGTTTCTACGTTTTTTATTTTTTTTTCATTTTTTTTCTAATATATATATATCTATATATACGCTAGATAATCATTACTTAATGTGGAACCGTGTTGAATCGTCATTTTGATTTACCAAATTTTGTTTTTCTTTCTCGTAAACAACCTTGTGATATTGAATTTTTCTTTGTGGTTAAACAGTTTTTAAAATTTTTTTAAAATTTTTTGTTGAGTTAGAAAAATCGCCTAGAGTTCGATCGTCGGAGTCTGAGCAAAGAGACGATCGTACCAGAGTCTATAGTTTTTCCCGCCACTCAAAAGGCGATTTTCACGATCGAGAGATCAGATTTTCGAAATTAACATTTTTTCTCTATTCGCGTTTTTTGTGAGGTTTTTTTTTTACTTTTTTTTTTATCCTGCCCTGTGAATTGAATCATTATTTTGGAAGCTCGCCCTCGTGACTTTCGGTGGATAATTTTTTGTCTCAAATTTCATTTCGGATGGAATTTTTTTTTTTTTTTTTTTCAAAAAAATCCTGAACTCTCGATCGTGTCCGCTTGTGGAAACCCCGTAGTCCGAGGTCATTAATGCTACAGAGTGTGCACCGTGCGTACTGCTAAAAGTAAAAGAAAAAAAAAACTTGAAAGTCCAAAATTAATACACTGGACTCCCGATTACGGCGACACGCTTGGATGAGTGTCAATGTAAACACCACACGTAAAATGCGCCACATATATATATATATATATATACGCGCACACTCCCGAGTATTTCTCGGAACGCAGCGCCAAGGCCGCGAGATTTGTCGCAGTTATCGGGGTTTCCTAAATCGAGAGTCCAGTGTAATTAAACGCATTCAAATGTGGTTTTGCCGCGTTGCTCACTCGGTAGTTCGCATCCTTGCAAATGCCCGTAACGGAACGATTTGTTACTGACATGTTTCTGTCACATTATATTAACTGTTCGTTCGTCGGGATTTTTTTTTTTTTTTTTTTTTTTTTTAATTCGTTTAAAAAGATCCGTCGATAAGTCCGTAGGTTATTGACGAGAGATCTGGCGTTAAAGAGTATGGAATTATTTTTTTCTCCTAATCCAGCGACCTCTTGTTCGTGTCGAATAATTAGTGGAAGTGCAAAAAAATTATTACAAAACGTAAAAAAAATGATAATAATGTTGATTGGATAAAAATTTGATGGGATCGAGACTGTTGAATGAAATATTGAAAATATTCGACACGAAAGAGATTCGCCAGTGAGAAAGAGGATTTGGTTTCCAATTGTAGGTCTGCCTGTGAGTGTTAGGTGTAATAAAAAAAAAAAAAAAAAAAAAAGAATCGATTTGTTTGCCCGAAATTTTGTTGGCAATGTGCCCGTGTTCGATATTATGTGTGTTGACCCAAATTTTTTTTTCTTCCCACCCCGAATCATCATTATTTCATACCGATGTATGATTTACTTCATCGTAAAATTTTTCCCCTCCTACATTGCTTTTCTTCCAACATACACTAACGGCGAAAAGCTCCTGGACCGAACTTCAAAAAAGGTCTGGAACGTTTTTTTATGCCATTTTGGCGGAAGTCAACGTAAACGAATTTAACAAACGGCATTTCAAAGGGAAAGAATTCGGCTTTAGTTGATGTTTTTTAAATTATTTTTACAATTTGTTTTTAGATTTTTCGACTTTTTTCCCTCTCTTAAGGTACGCCCATTTTCTAGAGGCATTTTTTTTTATACATTTTTACGATTGGATTCATAAAGGGGAAAGCTTGAACTTCAATTTCCTTTTTTTAAAAACTTTGAGCGATTTTTTTTCTAAAGTTATTTTGTTTTTTGGGAAAAAAGAGGAAATTTGAAAAATCTCGTATAACACAAAAACAAAGAGGATTCATGAAAAACTTCGAGATAGCAAAAAATTGCGTCTGTTTTCGAAGAGTTCAGAGGAATTTTTTCGGATTTTATTTTCCACAATTTTTTTTTCTCATTTTCTGGGTCGAAACTCGGATCATTAAATTACCATAACTCGAGAACTATGGAATTATTGATAAAATTTCAAGAGGGGAAAATACTTTATTTTACCATTTTCAACACATTGGAATTTTTTTCCCATTTTATTCTCAAATTTTTTTTTTCGGTCGAAAAAAAAAAATTGGGGAAGAAATCTGAAAAAATTCCTCTGAACTCAACAAAAACAGATGGAACTTTTTGCTATCTTGAAGTTTTTCATGAATTCTCGTTGTTTTCGTGTTATACGGGACTTTTCAAATTTCCTCTTTTTTCACAAAAAACAGAATAACTTTGGGAAAAAAATCGCTTAAGGTTAAAAAAAAAGGAAAGGAAAAAAAAGGAAAAGAAAAAAGGGGAAAATACCTTATTTTAGCATTTTCAACACATTGGAAATTTTTCACATTTTTTTCTCTAATTTTTTTTTTCTATTTTCAGTCGGAAAAAATGTGGAGAAAAAATCCGAAAAAATTCCTCTGAACTCAACAGAAACAGACGCAACTTTTTGCTATCTTGAAGTTTTTTATGAATTCTCTTTGTTTTCGTATTATACGGGACGTTTCAAATTTCCTTTTTTTTTCACAAAAAACAGAATAACTTTGGAAAAAAAAATCGCTCAAAGTTTAAAAAAAAAGGAAATTGAAGCTCAAACTTTCCCTTTCATGAATGCAATCGTAAAAATGTATTTTTAAAAATTCCTCTAGAAGATGGGTGCACCTGAAGAGAGGGGGAAAAAGGCGAAAAACGATTGTTTTCAAAATAGAGTCAAAATCTAAAAAGAAATTGTAAAAATAACTCAAAAAACAGGAAATAAAGCCGAATTCTTCTCCTTTAAAATGTCGTCTGTTAAATTAGTTTACATTGATTTCCGTCAAAATGGCATAAAAAAACATTCCAGACCTTTTTGAAGTTTTGTCCGGAAACTTTTCGCCGGTGGTGTATTCTTTTTTTTTTTTTGCTTTTTATACCGCAACATTTATCCCTACTTTCCTGACAACCATAAACCATGCTTGATGCCTCGTGTCATTTTGATCTGCTCGTTGCTAATATCCTCATTCGATGAATTACAAAATCACGCTGTCACCTCGATTATCGGTGATGCGACACACATTTATGATTTTTGACTCGCACCCGGCACAATGGAAAAAATACGGAGTACCAACGCGACTTCCGGTTAAAAGAGCAATAACTTTTTCTTCCACGTTTACGTTTGATAATTGCCATTTAATTGCGGAAAATTATATATAGTATCGTTTTTGAGCACGCAAAGCACTTACCATTATTCTTCCTCTCCATCTCTCTTTCTTCTCTCTGTCTCTCTCTCTCTCTATTTCTGTCTCTCTCTTCACGTCCTTCTCGTTCAATCTGCAACAACAATATGTCAGTATTATTCATCATTATTATAACAATTCGGGCGTTTAATATTTCACGGAAAAAAGAGCAAATAGTGCGGCGGACGATTCCAAGAACGGGACAATGCAAAAAAAATGGTGAAAAATCGAATATTAACCCTCAATAGTCACACCTCGAAAAAAATTACGTAAGAGTCATTGTGGGTGAAATTCGCCCCAATCATTTTGCAATGTAATAAATTATTGAAAAATTGAAAAAAATAAAAAATAAAAAATACCGCAATGTACTTTCAACTCTCTTCCACACGACCGTACCGATTATTTTGGAAAAGTGTGATTTTAAATATGCAAAAAAAAAATCTTTCTAAAAAATGACTTTTTTCAAAGATTAATGAGAAAGAGTTCATTTTCAATCTAAACAAAAAAATCGTTTCGTAAACGTGAAATAGCATGCTTTCAGGTGGGAATGATTAATTTGGCAACCGTTTCAAAAAGTATATTTATTTGAACATTTCAAATGAGGATTTTTTCCGAAAATATGATACGCCTGTTTTTGTGGGACAAGCGTTATTTTATTGATGAAAACGGATTTACGCTTCCAGCTCGAGCACTGTAGATTCGTCTTTTTATCATTTTTTTCTGGGAGAAATATCGCAGCGCGTGGTTTTGTCGAATTTCGGGCGATTTCTTGTAACGTCAGACAAATCCTTACGATCAATTAGCACATGGTAAAATTTTTTTTTTTAATTCTAAACTCGGCAATTATAAATTTTAATACGTACGGTTGAAGATTATTTGAGAAAAACAAAAAAAAATAGCTCCGAAATTTTTTTTTGTTTACACTTTATTCATCTGGGGTATTAATCGACCCAAATTTTCACACACTCCCGTTCGAACGGGTGCGACAATAATAGTGACGGGCTCGTTCAAATAATACCTACCTGGTTCCATAGTTAAAGGCAGGGTTGGGCACTCCTGATTACTTGAAGTAATTAATTACCCTCAAATTACTAATTCCAGATGTAATTAGTATCGAAAATTTCACTAATTACAAATCACGAATGGAATTAGTATCGAAAATTTCACTAATTACAAATTACAAATGTAATTAGTATCGGAATTTTCACTAATTTCAAATTACAAATGTAATTAGTATCGAAATTTTCACCAATTACAAATTAAAAATGTAATTAGTATCGAAATTTTCAATAATTACAAATTACAAATGTAATTAGTATCGGAATTTTCACTAATTACAAATTACAAATGTAATTAGTATCGAAATTTTCACTAATTACAAAGTACAAATGTAATAAGTATAAAAAATTTCACTAATTACAAATTACAAATGTAATTGGTATCGGAATTTTCACTAATTACAAATTACAAATGTAATTAGTATCGAAATTTTCAATAATTATAAATTATCAATGTAATTACTATCGAATTTTTCACTAATTACAAATGACAAATGAAATTAGTATCATAATTTTCACTAATTACAAATTACAAATGTAATTAGTATCGAAATGTTCACAAATTACAAATTATAAATGTAATTAGTATCAAAATTATCACTAATTACAAATTAAAAATGTAATTAGTATCAAAATTTTCCCTAATTACAAATTACAAATGTAATTAGTATCAATATTTTTACTAATTACAAATTACGAATATAATTAGTATCGACATTTTCACTAATTTGTACTGGCCCAGTACAAATGAAACCCAAATTTGAGTTTCATAGGCAGCAAGTTGCAGTTTATTTGGGTTTATTGAGGTTTCGTCCACAGCAGGTTGCGATTCATTTGGGTTTCATTTGTATTGGGCCAGTACAAATTAGTGGAAATGTCGATACTAATTACATTCGTAATTTGTAATTAGTGAAAATGTTGATACTAATTACATTTGTAATTTTTAATTAGTTAAGATTTCGATACTAATTACATTTGTATTTTGTAATTAGTGAAAATTTCGATACTAATTACATTTGTAATTTGTAATTAGTGAAAATTTCAATACTAATCACATGTGTAATTTGTAATTAGTGAAAATTTCGATACTAATTACAAATGTAATTTGTAATTTGTAATTAGCTAATTACAAATTTGCCCAACTCTGGTCAAAGGTTCGAACTACTTACAGATGGTGAAACATGTCCCTTTTTCCGAATTTTCTGGAAGGTTTTCCAGGTCAAAAAACGGCTGGGGTATATTTCACCCCGCAGTGTGACTATTAAGGGTTAGAGCCAATAGTTTATATTTTCAAACGCCGGAGAATATCAATTGCGTTTCGACACTTATCGGATTTTTTGTCTCGTCGACGTGGCGAGCTCATTATAGTAATCACGAGTGACGCGCGTTAATTATCATTAATTACACGCGTTGAAACGTCGTTTATATCCCAATACGTGCGTTCGGATTTTTTTTTTATCGCCCGCTTCGCTGCTCAGTCGAGATTAAACGGAAGGCAAAAAACATAAAGTGTCGGGAGTTTTTTTTTTTTTTTTTAGCTCTCCGGTTTGAATGACCGTGACTAATCGCTCGCGAATCGCGCGAACGCGACTTTCGCGAGTAACGCCGACGCACTTTTTCGCTTTTAATTATTTCGCCCTCGCGTTGCGATGCTGAAACGAGCGTTTCTCTCGTGTCACGAAAGAAAAACGATATTTGGGAATACACTTCGGATGTGTGAACGCGTAATTTGACGCACGGCTTGAAAAAAAAATCAATGATCGATCAAAATCATTATCGATGCGCAAGTTACGGAGTTTCGAAAAAAAACGCCTTTTTACAGATCGCACTTCTCATCAAAATTTTTGCAGCTTTTTTTTACCACCTTTACAGCTCTATTTTTCATTTCTCTACCACAATAAAACGCTACCGTAATTTTACTACCAATTGATATAGCGATTAATATAACCGTGCCGCACAAAAAGTTTCACTGCTCTTTTAAAATTTGAGATATATCAATTCAACAAGCGGCATTTCAAAGGGGACATATTCAGCTTCATTTCGCTTTTTCCAAAAAAAAATTTCGATTTTTTTTTGAACCCGTTACGCCCTTTGAAACCATCTTTTGGCTTTTTTTTTGGCGTTGAAATTTTGGCGCACGACCCATGAAATTTTTTAAAAACTATTTTGAAAAACTTTTGGGAGGGAGTATAAGCTACAATTTCGTTTTTTTTTAAGTTTCGTACGATTTTTTTTCGCAAAGATATTCAATTTTTCGCAAAAAACGATCATATTTGTGAAATGTAGCGTAACTCTAAAACTATCAATTTTTCGTGAAATCACTAAGAGAGTAAAAAGTTGCATATAATTATTGGGGATTTAATGCAATTTTTTCAGATTTTTTTTCAACATTTTTTATTCGAAAATTTTTTCTGTAAAAAGGAGAATTTTTTTCAATTTTAATCAATCGGGTTCTCTTACCCCATTTACACTGATTTATCGATGATAAAGCCATGTAGATGAGGTAAGAGACCGATTTTTTAAGATAAAAAAATGTCTCGTTGGCAGAAACAATTTTCGAAAAAAAAAAATTTGAAAAAAAATTCTTAAAAAATTTCATTTAATCCAAAATTATTGTATGCAAATTTTAACCGTCCTAGTAATTTCATGAAAAACAGCTAGTTTTCGAGTTACGCTACATTTTATAAATGAGGTTGTTTTTTTTCTTTCGAAAAATTGAATATTTTTGCGAGACATTACAGTAGTATTATCACTGATATTACGACATTACAGTTTATTGTGGTAGAGATGTATTTCTGTCACAGAAATAAGTGGTAAAGCTGTAAAAGTGTCTCTTTTTCTAAATAATGGATCTCGCATAAACGGACGTCACGATTTTTCTTGAGAGAGGGCGCAAGAAAATCTTGAGGAGTGCTATTGAAGGAAAATGTTTTTTTTTTTTTTCAATGGCCCTAATTTGCATGTATGATCACAAATATGGAGAGAAAAAGCACAAATGATTCAAAAAAAAAAGTTTCAGTTAGCGCGATTAGAGTGCAATTTCATGTATGGGGCGTTCCATCCCAAATCGGAAAGATTGAAAAACTTTTTTTGATTTCCTCAAATTTTTTATTTTTTTTAGTACCCATCAAAAGACCCTTCCCGGTACCCTCCCATCATCGATTTCAACCGATTATATCAATCATCTCCAACGTCCGAATCGCGGGGTAAAAAGTCGAGCTCGAAAGTTTCGCGAACCGCGACGAAAAACCCGCATTTCCTGAGGGACTATTTTTTGTTTTTTTGTTTTTTTGTTTGCCGATTCACGCGCGAGGGGGCGCGCTCTCGGGCGTCGAAATGAAGTTTTATCGACACCTCGATCCGTGCGAATCAATCTATATATTCGGTAGGAGAGAAGTCGCACGAACCGATAAATATTTGTAAAAGGCGAGATGATCCCAGAGACGCCGGTTGTTTGCAAAAGCTATTCCTGCATCGTCGCGTCGATGAACCATCCAAATGACTATTCTAGCGCACTCGAATCCCATAAACTCATTGGAACAACATCAAAAACATTTGCAAAAAAAAAAAAAAAGAAAAAGAAAAAAAAACGCATAGAAAAATTCACGGGAAACGTCATCGTCGAGATTATTGCACCTTCACTCAAAACAGAACAACAGAGACCTGTTTTATTTTTCTTCGATTCGAAATTTGAAAAAAAAACACACACACACACACTCGAAATCGACTCTTAGAACAGTGAATTATCATTTAGGTATTTTAGGTAAACATTATATATATATATATATATTTTTTTTTTTCGATGATATATATACATACATACTTATTGCCCAAGTTTTGCATGATGTTTATTGATTATTGATCGATGTCAAGTGATACGCATTATACTGTTATATATATATAGATATTCACGTACATATATATACATATATATATATATCGGTATACTTACATTAAAACGTGTTTAAACTTTATAGTCATTTATAACTGTAACTCTATATATACATGCATACTATATTACTATATACATGAATACGACTGCTGATGGTTTACATTTATGAAATTCGTTGGCTCTCACTCTCGGTGATGATACCGATGCGAATTGTAGTTAACGATACTTATCGTCCGGCGTTTTGTATCAATATGAAAAGCTCTCTGCCCGTGCTCGTCGCGAAATATTCACACACACACACACACACACACACACACACACACACACACACACACTCGCACACACTCGCGCACACTCGCACACACTCGCACACACTCGCACACACTCGCACACACTCGCACACACTCGCACACACTCGCACACGCACTCGCACACGCACTCGCACACACGCACGCACACGCACACACACGCGCGCACGCACGCGCACACACGCACACACACACACACACACACTCACGCGCGCGCACACACACACACAGACAAGAGAGACCATGTACATTGAACCAGCGCAAATCGTGACTAATGACCAATTGCGGCAATGCAAAACAATATTTCCCCCAGTCCTCCCTTTCCCGAGTAAAGTTATTGTTATTGGCGTCTATCGCTGTTGAAACAATCCCAACAATCGCGGACATTAATCTCGGAATTAGCTATACAATGAATTTTAATAATCGAACAATTTGCAAAAATGTGAATAATTATGACTCAAGGTCAAATAACATTTTTATACATTTCAATTATCGGTTTGATTGTCGTTCGATTTGATATATCGATTAATAATAATTGTATTAATTTATTTATTATTAAGGATATTGAGGTACTGGTCTACTTTAGAAGGCCAACAAAAAAATCAAATTTTTAAGATTTCTTTTTCTCACCTCCTTTATCAGATATGGCTATAAAAATGTTTTCGCAACATTGTTTCATCCTTCGAAAATACAATAATAGTATATTACGATACTAGTGCGATGAAACTTTTTCTGACGAGTGTGAGTTTGCAGCATGAGCCGAAGGCGAATTTTGCAATG
The DNA here is from genome assembly GCA_946863875.1 of Alloplasta piceator. NCBI lineage: Eukaryota > Metazoa > Arthropoda > Insecta > Hymenoptera > Ichneumonidae > Alloplasta > Alloplasta piceator. The sequence continues at coordinate 15,309,019 of OX333080.1, forward strand.
ACACGAGTTGAGAAAAAGTTTCTCGCACGAGTATCGTACGAAATTTTATTGCACGAGTGCGCAAAGTGCCAGTTTGAGCACGCGCAACGTGCGCAAAGTGGCACTTTGCGCACGGAGTGCAATAAAAAATATTATTCTTCATTTTGATTCTTTGAATAATTTATAGAAGGCGTCAATAAGTCGAAAATGTCTCGTCCCATGATCGACAGTTGATCTCAGGATTGGCAAGTCTGAAACAAAAAAATAACAAAGCATTCTGAGGATAAAGGTTACTACCGTTAATGAAAAATCGATTTAAAAAAAATGGCGCATGTTTGAAATGAAAATGAACCATTGAATTTTTCACAATTTATTTCAAAGATCCGCCATTTTTTGGTAAATCAATTTTTCATTAACTGTGGTTAATTGTTGTGTAAGAAACCTTCCTCTTTGAAATGCTTTTTTATTTTTTTGTTTCAAACTTGCCAATCCTGAAATTAACATTTTCGAAGACTCGACTTCGGGGCCTCCTATAAATTATTCGAAGAATCAAAATAGAAAAAATTTTTTTTTTGTATTTTCGAAAGATGAAACAATGTTGTAAAAACAATTTTATAGCCATATTTTATAAAGGAGCTGAGAAAAAAATCTTGAAGGCTTGCTTTTTTTTGGCCTTTTAAAGTGGACTAATAATATTATTAATGTTATTAAATATATTAATAATTGTATTAATTTATTTCTTATTTAATACCCAGTTATTAAATATTGATAATTGATTCAACATTAAATAACTGAATGAAGATTTTACGAACAGGAAAATATTTGCAAAATTCTGTATCAATCGATTTTTCTAGATATCAATTTCATGGGATTATTGATAATTTTTTATGCTCTACTGTTTGATTTTTGTTAATTGTGATAAAAATAGTCACGTGAAAGAACAGAATTTTGTCTAACTTCGAATCCAAAAATTGGGATCGCTGTACAAAGTATTTAATTTGAAAATTGGCTTTTGAGAGATGGAAGATACTACAAAACTGATTGTAAATGAAAATTGGACGGCTCGGGGACTTTTTTTTTTTTTTAATTCAACGGGGACAAAATTTCATTGGCACTTTTTGCACATTTATTCAATTAGTTACACGCGAATTGGCGAATTATACGGCTGGCTCTTACTCTCGAGTGGACTATCGAAATTTTGATGTTTGTCCCATGGGGAAACGATATATATCGCACAGAATTCTACGGGTTAATCAATACATGGTTGCAACTTGTCGGAATGAGCCAATAAATATTGAGCATTCAATCACTCCGACCTGCTTCTCCAACACGGTCTCTCTCTCTCTTTTTTACACACACACACGCGCACACACACACACACACACACACACGCGCGCGCGCACACACACACACACACGCACGCACACGCACACGCACACATGCACATACAAGCACACACTCGAACGCACACAAACGCACACGACTCATAAATTAATTTTCATCATGAGATTATTAATTGCACCATATTTGTATATATATGCTGTGAAATAGCACGATTAATGCTAATTTTTTAAATTGACAATTTACCTCGAAAGGATTGAAGCTTCAAATGTATATTTGGGGTATTCCATCTCAACTCAATTTCCATCTGAGAATTTTGCCGTCTCGGGTTTGATCAATGATTTTTTTCTGCCATTATAATGATGTCCCAATACCCGACCATCTAAGAGGGGACGAAAAAGTTAAGCTGTTTTTCGCGTTCAAAAATAAACTATTTTCTATAACGACTATGACTATTGGAAAGCTTAAAGTCTCTAGTTTCCAAAACACAGGGTATAGTTGTTGCTACAATTAGTCGTTTATTCATAATAATCGAAAATACTGAGAAATGTAAATGTACCAGTACCCGACCACCCATTTCTCTATATGACCCAATATCCGACCACACATTATGACCCTATAACCGACCACTCGTCTCTATGGTGGGGGGAAGGGAGGGGGTGAATTGAGAAAAATGCGTCGTTTCTCGGAGAATGTGTCACCGAAATTTTGAGGCTATGCACGAATAATATACATGTCAGCGGATGTCCGGTTACTGGGACTGAACATAGTCGCGAGCAAGTACCGATATCCGGAAACATGGTCGGTTATCGGTACATGATACATTTCGTATGTACCAACCGTATGTAACCGGACATGAAAATTAAGTACTTAAAACGCATTTTCGGCTAATTGAGACAGCATGATCAAATTAGTGGGTGGGGGTCGAAGAGTCGACTAACAAATATTTCGAACGGCCGAAATCTCGAATTTTATGATTACGAGCGTTAGAATAACGAAGCGCCGAAATCCCGATCGCCAGAAAAGAGAAAGTCGCGAGAGCCGCCCCATGCGTAAGAGAGAGAGGAGGCGCATCTCTCTCTCTCTTACGCATGGGGGCGGCTCTCTCCGCTTTCGCTTTTCTGGCGTTCGGGATTTCGGCGCTTCGTTATTCGAACGCTCGTAATCGTGAAATGCGGGATTTCGGCCGTTCGAAATATTGGTTAGTCGACTCTTCGACCCCCACCCAAATTAGTGGTATCTTTCCGGATAAAAACAGCTAGGCTCGGTTCGAAAACAATAAAAACCACTTCGAAATAGTTTCAATAAGATATCGCGATTCCTCAGTACTTCAGCTTACATAATGGCTTCCGTGCCCCGAATAGCACGCGTGCTGTCATATTTATCCAAAATTAAATTACAGACGATTCTTGAACTATTAAAAGTAGTGTCGTATACGTAGATTATGAATCCTGGATATTAAATCAATTCACAGTTTAAGATTTCTCTCAAGTGAACGCTTAATTTGCTGATATATTGGTTCAAGTGGTCGGGTACTGGGACGTGGTCGGGCATTGGGACATTTACCTTAATAGACATTCAAAATTTTATACAGATTTTCGTCAACAATCCTTGAGATTAAAACAAAATACTTCACCGGAAAAATAGAACGGAATTTAATAAAATTCATTGAGACCTCCTATTTTACAAAAAATGCCTCTCCACAGTTTATTATTCCTTCCGGATTGCACATTTGTTTGTTCAATTACGTTGACAAAATTTTAATAGATACAAAATTATTGAAAACGAATAATCAAATGAATTTGAAAAAAATAATAGAGCCTTGCAAATTTTTGAATTGGTTACACTTTCGTGTCAGGATTTTCGAAAGTTCCCCAAATGTTCCTCATTTCGTGCTTTGAAAAACCGAATATTTTGAATATAATTTTATTATGATTACAATTCTGTTCTATCATTAAAAAATCGATAAGAAAATCTGTTTTTGGTAAAAAAGCATTTCAAGAATCGTGCAGGGTAAGTCTATATTATTCTGTAATTTTTTTTATTTCTATTATGGTATCGAAAAAGCGTTCAGTCCGTAGAAAAAATAAAGTCTGTATCAAATATGGTTTGTTTATGAATTTTTGGAAAATTATAAGTTTCAGGAAATTATTGCAGATTTTTTAATTTGAACGGTTATGAAAGTTACAAATTTTTGCACATCAAACCTGATAGAATCCTTGAAAAAAAACAGAATCCTTCTCGTAATATCAGTATGACAAAAAAAAAAACATTGACCAAATTTGAGTGGATGTTGGTTGAGTGTAAAATATTCCATATACATATCAATCACAATTAATCAAAGGAAATTTTTGTGCTCGCAGCCTTTTGTCAATTGCAAATAACGAAAAAATGCATTTCTTCATAACGATGAATCCCAAAATTCAAAAGTGAAAAAAAGAAAATAAAAATGCCGCTTGCCGCTTGAGCGTTTGCCGAGACCAAGCTTTAATCGACAATGTTATTAATCGTAAGGCTTTTAAAAAATTACAAATTTTTCAACCTCGTTCCAATCCGAGAATGAATCTATCGAATTGTTCAACCAAATTGTTCTTCAGCGTTTGATAAAAATGACGAAATTTAATTTTTGGGTTTCCCTCCAATTTTTCCATCCGCTTTTCCTTCAAACTGCACATACAAGGCACATTAATCGTGTTCGTTCGCGAAACACAGGACAAAAAGAGCTTGGAGAATCTTCGAGGAGCGAAAAGAAAAAAACACAAAAATCATCGCGAAAGAAACAAAATTTGTCGCAAATAATTATTCAGGACGTCTTTTTGTTTTTGTAACGTTCATCCGCCCACGACGAAAAAAAAAACAGAAACTCAAAAAGGAGAGAGCCTTCGTAGCCACGCAGCCGAAAAGTCGAAAAAAAAAAATAATAATAATGAAAACACAAAAAATGAAAGTATAGAAAGAGAGAATGGATTTTGAGAGATTTAGATGCGAGAAGAAGACACTCTGTGTAGATACGATGGAAAGAGCAAAATAAATTTTTATCGAAAAAGAATAATTGAAAAAAAAAAAAAACAATACGAAAAAGTGAATTATCTCGAAAATTGAATTTCCCGCAAAAACAATGATTCCTGTCAACAAATTTTTTCGTCCTGAAAAAAAAAATTCTCACTTAAATACTTTTATCTCTGTCACTATATTCCAACTCCAATCTGTCTGATTAATTTATATAAAAAATAATAAATTCTAAAGTCTACAAAAATTCTATCGAATTTTTCGAACTACGAATTTTCCTCATTTTCTCTCTTATCTCTCTTTCTCGCGGCTCTCTCTTTCACTCTCTCACTCTCTCTTTCTCCCTCTCTCTCTCTCTCTCTCTCTCTCTCTCTCTCTCTCTCTTTCTCTCTCTCTACACACATTTCTCTGTAACCTGTTTCCCTCTTACTATGTCTTGCTATGTCCCGGCTTTCTTTTGTTTCTAGATATTGCAGAATCTACAAAAAAAACGCACTGAGCGGAGGGGGCGCCTAAGCTCTGACAATATGAATAAAAAGAAGTCCGGTTTCAGCAAAAGCGACCTTATTTTTAAGGTAACCCGCCCTGAACGAAAACGCGAAAGCTCTCGTTATATTCCCAGCATTGTAATATGCCGTCGCCATAATATCCGGCAATCGCGGGATTTTCCTAACTCTGACCGATGATCTATAATTTTTTTTCTATCGATCATTTCGAGATCAAAATAAAATCCGAAGAAAATCGATGAAAGTTAGACAATTGATTATCAGGTGATAAAAATAATACACCGAAAAAAAGGTTTAGTAATATCAACTACCCAGCTGCGATCACGGAAAATTCGTTTGAATCAATGGTCACATATTTGATTTGATTACCCCGTTGTTGAAATAATAAAACTGATATCGTTGTTTCGAATGTGTACTGCATTCACCGCAATTACAACATTGGATCAAAATGATTTCAAACGAGATTGATTCAACAACTTGTTTTCTCATTCGATCGAATATTTAGTCATTTACTGGAATTAAATAAAATTGTTTTAACTGTATGTTTCGTCTCATCAACAAAATCTAGTTTTAATTTGAGCTATTCATTCAGTTGAAAAGAATAGTAAATGCTGTCAAGTCGATCAAATTGTTTGATAAATTTGACTAAATATTTCAATGCGGCCACAACACATTTAGTCGATAGTACGTATAGTAACTACCACGATCTCGGCACTTCGCCCGAGATCCGCCAGGTGGCGACGAACGGCGCGCGCCCTCGCGCAAGCGAGACAGCCACCGAGCACCGATAAGTACCAGTGTATTACCAGCGTCGGAGTCCTCGATTAACTTTACATTGATGGAACATTACTCGCGCTCTGTGATCGCGCAGTTCTATGGACCAAAGACTAAATATTTGAATGAGATCACTATTGCACTTTGGTGGCGCTCGCACCCAGAAAAAAGATCTAGTACATTTAACTAAATCCTAGTCAAGCCAAATAAATTTTTTTAGTTATAGGCCGGCCTAATACAACTCTATTCATGTCGACGAAATTTTTTTTTTTTAATGACCTACTAGGAAAATATATTGGGATCTAATAAATTTTTATTTAATATTAATAAATATTATTTCAAACTGAACATATATGTATTTAAATGAAATAATTTTTTTTTTTTATATTTACAGAATATATATTTTTAAACATTTCAATCTTTGAATGTATAGCTACACATGTGAAGTGTACAATTTCGTAAAGCTTCGTCTTTTCTTTAACAGAAGGGAAAAGAAAAAAAAACCTTTTTTATGGAAATCCTTTTCGGTAATTCGACCATCTTGCATTTTGTCGCAATGTTCAATGTATTAAATATCCATACTTAAAAATAAGGATATCAAACATAGACGAGCTTGGAAAGGATATAGGCGTCGAGAGGCAGGTTCGCTTGTGCGAGAGGTAGCCACCTGGCGGATTTTTGGGGTACTGAAAAATCTGCAGATATGATTGGATGAGATTACGGGTGAATAGGTATTTAGTAACAACGAATAGAATTTCTCTTCAACGCCTGTTTCTCGATGACCGGGAATTCAAATAAATAAATATGGTGAAAGTAAATATCGCCCAAAATTGGATGGAAAGAAAATTTTCTTTAAAGTAACTAAAAAATAATCAAATAAACGATTATGGTATTTACGACTAGATCTTTTTTTCTGGGTGCGTGCTCTTTATGGGCGCAAGGATAAATAAGTTAAATTTCCACTCAACTGTTTAATCTAACGATTAATTAGTTGAGTAAAAGCCCTCGTAGCTTCAACAAATATTGCATATCATCAAATGTTTTGTTAATTCAATTGAAATTTTCTAGTTTTATATTGAATGCATTTTTTTCCGGTGAACAACATCTGATTTGCACAGAAAATATAAACTGTTCATTCAACTAAACCATTTTGGTTGTGCAATCGCATAGTGAGTGCATTTTACCAAATATAGAATCAAAACAATGTAATTTTCAATTGAACGGATTCTCTACTCTGTTGGGTCAAGGATATATGTATTTATGGGAATGCAATTTTTGTTTCCATTTTGATTCACGTTTTGAGTTAACTGAATTACACATTTCGTTCGCCATCCGTAACCGCCGGGTTTAGTTGATTCAAGCCAAATTCTTTCACTTTACCAAACCTTTTTCTCGGTGTACAAAATTTCCAAAATAAAATTTAAAAATTTCAAAAACTTGTTCAGAATAATCTTCATCGATTTTTCGAATCGAAATTTTCGACAAAAAAAAACGGGGTGTGTGTGGTAGTCGAGGGTAATAAATAAAAGAGCTGCACGCTGTGATTGGCTCGTTGGTTTCTAATTAAAAGAAATTTGAAAATAAAATAAAAAAACATTCGCTTTCTCCTTTCGTCGCATTTGAATTAATATATATTGAATATTTATTATTACTATATATACCCGCAGCAGCGATAGGCTATGCTTAAATCGTTGGACACCAATCATTTGGTATTATCTGTCTAGCGATTGAAAAGCAGGATCCAAAATCTTTTGAAAATTTGATTAATTTTCCTCCAAGCGAGATAAGATGGATTTTTCAGCAAAAAAAAAACGAAAAATCCTCGCTCCGTCCCAAAAAAGTGCTTTTTATCGCTAGACACGTTACCACTGATTATACTTATCTGCGCACGTGAGTGGGCGTCCCTTCTCTGTCGCTTTGTCGTAAAACGCACAATTTGGTTAAAAAAAAAAAAATAGCCGTACTCATAATTACAACAATTTCAAAAAAAAAAACCAAAAAATAACTCATCATCACGAGTCACGTAATTACGTAGATCGCAGTAATTAACAGTAATTAGCGAATTTAGCTCCTTCCCGAAAATTAGTGAAAGAAAACCAAGGGTTGCACCGAAGAGAGAGTAGCGTTGACGAAAAGAAAAAAAAAGAATTTTGAAAAAAAAATCCAGGCCTTTGTGATGCTCCGCTGCTGCAAGATAATTATCCTTGGACGAAGGAAACTCATAGTTTCGTTCGAGGATACTGAATCTCTCTCTCTCTCTCTCTCTCTGCTTTTTGCTATGAAATGGCTGGTCTCTGTGCTTCCGCATTGCATATGCATTGTTACCTTTTTTTTTGTTTCCTTAGCTATTGTCGCTATTCTTAGCCTGGCTTCTTGGACGTTGATATAACATTTTTTTTCGATTCGTATCATTTTTGAAATTTTTTATTTTCAAAACCGCGTCGAAAAGTGTGTGCGTATGCGTGCGTGTGTGTGTCTCGCTGTATCTGTCACACACCGAACATTTTCGTAACCTTCTTTTATCTCACTGTTCTCTTTCTCTTCATCTTTCGACATTCTCGTTGCCTCCCATTAACCAAACAATATACATACATATATTCATGCATACACCGCAGGCCAAAAGTTTGGAAACACTCGCCTTGATTCAACGCCGCATAAAAAGTTTCACTGCTCCTTTAAAAATGAAGATACACCGCGACCTCGATAATCGAAATCCGTCGGGACCGGCTCTTGCAAGGAGTGGGGTTGCGCACATTGCACAGAACCGTCTCTGCGCCGCTGGTGGCTGATGGTGGCGTGACGCGATTGGCTTGTCGCTTCTCCCACTACGCTGCAATTGCAACGATCGAGGTACCGATTATCGAGGTCGCAGTGTATCTCAATTCAACAAGCGGTGTTTCAGAGGCGACGTATTCAGCTTCATTTAGATTTTTCCAAAAAAAAATTTCGATTTTTTTTCAACCCGGTACATTCTTTGAAACATGGTCGTTTTTGTGGTTTTTTTTTGCGTTGAAATTTTGACGCACGGACTATGGAATTTTTTTTTCACCGATTTTCGCATAAAAAACTTGTGAGAGGGAGTACAAGCTTCAATTTAGTTTTTTAAAAAGTTTCGTACGATTTTTTTTCGCAGAAATATTCAATTATTCGCAAAAAACGACCATATTTATAAAGTGTAGCGTAACTTGAAAAATACTGGGTTTTCGTGAAATTACTAGGAGGGTAAAAAGTTACATACGAATATTTTGAATTTATTTAAATTTTTTCAATTTTTCTTTCCCAAATTTTTCCTGTCAACGAGATATTTTTTTATCTTAAACAATCTCTCTTAGGTCATCTCTTACCTCGTCTACGCGGGTTTACCGATGAAAAAGCCGTGTAGATGAGGTTAAGAGATCCTATTGTTTAAGATAAAAAAAATATCTCGTTGACAAGAAAAATTTCGAAAAAAAAATTTTGGAAAAAAATTCTGAAACAATTTCATTGAATCCAAAATGATTGTATGGAACTTGTGACCATTTTACTGATTTCACGAAAACTCAGTAGTTTCAGAGTTACGCTATATTTTATAAATATGGTCGTTTTTTTGCGAAAAGTCAAATACTTTTACGAAAAAAAATCGTACGAAACTTAAAAAAAAAATGAAATTCAAGATTATACTTCCCCCCACAAGTTTCTCATGCGTAAAATGGTTGAAAAAAAATTCAGGGGTTCTGCGCCAAAATTTTAACGCCAAAGAAAAAGCCGAAAAACGACCATGTTTCAAAGGATGTACCGGGTTTAAAAAAATCGATTTTTTTTTAAAGCGAAATGAAACTGAATATGTCCTCTTTAAAACTCCGCTGAGTGAATTGAAATATCTTGATTTTCAAAAGAGCAGTGAAACTTTTTGTGCAGCGTGGAATCGGGGCGAGTGTGTCCAAACTTGAAAGGCAGTGTATATTAATATTATATTTCCATTCGAATCGTCCTTACTAATGCGCAATTGCCTCGAAATCATCATCGTCATCGTCATTTTTACGATTGATCGTCGATGAGAATTGATGAAAAAAAAAACAAAAGAAAATCACGAAAAAGTATTTCTCTTACTCGTGCGACTTGTGGATTGCTACGTAGAAAATACTGAAAACGATAGTCGGTGTTATGTCATACGAATTTATACTTACATTGTTCAGTGATTGATCATATACGTTGTTGGTTTATGTAAATATTACATGTAACTCGATATTAATTATGTGCAATACAAAGACTGACGCATACACACGTTAATAACCGTGTATGTGACTTTGTATGTCATAAGCGGAGTATTTTGAAAAATTGTCGGTAGAACGAAGTAACAAAGACGATCAGGTAAAGTATTGGACACGTAAATCGTTTAACATCGATGTTATTAGGTATTGCCTACAACCCCCAATACCAACCCCCCTGAACAATACCGCAACGGTATTTCGATAGTTGTTGTCAATCATTAATCCTGTCATAATGTATTTCATTGAAACAAAGATCGACATGTGTGCGTGTGTGTGTATGTCGTGACGCACGAGTGATCGTAACGCATGAATCGCTCGTGTGTTCGTTGAACCGAGAAAATGCAAGTGACCGTGGAAAAGAGCCCTCGTGCTCGTCGAACCTCGACGAGCTCGATCGGAAGCCACTTTTCCGAATTTCGAGAGTATTGCCGGTGTTTGATTCCATGAATTGGCGATAAGTATTGGCTCAAGCTATCTCGAGTGAGATTTATATACAAGTGCCATACTCGTTGTACCGTAATATTTCGAGATTTCCGGTATTGGACGTGTATTGCGCGGAAGTCTTCGTATGTTCTGGCGCAATACTTGATTTGAAGATTCAAATCATAGCCTTTTAATCAATACTTGATTCAAAGATTTGATTTAAATCATAGCTTAAATTTGTGCCTCGAGATAAATTTTTTCTCGTATTGGCGTCTCGAGCAATACTTGACTTGATATTTAAATGCAAGCGTCATACTTTAGACTCGGCAGTATTTCACGGCCTCCTCATTAAAAGTGTATCGCACACTTGTTTCGGTTTGGGTTTGGGTAGTATGGGCGCAATACTTGATTCCTGTTGTTGCAAGAAGCGGCAATACTTAATTTCAAGATTTTTTCCGCGAAATTTCGGTACTCCACGTTTTTAATGTGTATTGCGTGCTAATTTTGGTTTTTTTGTTCTTACTGGCGCAATACTCGAGCAATACTTGAATTTATGGAAGAAAATATACCTCGAGGCGGTATTGCACTCGTATAAAAAATTCTTACTGAGAAACGCCTGAAAAAAAGAGTCCAAAATAAATGATCGAATTTCTTTAGATAATTTTTCCTTGGAAGTAGCAATATCTTCGAGCAACTAACACCGATTCTCATTTCGTACGAGTGACTCAATCCTGCTCGTTTATTCATGCAGTTATAACGTCAATTGCAATACGCAATTGAATAAATTTTGACTCCGATGAAAACAATGTGGCTGCTGCACGAGCGATTTGCGGAAATACCCGTATTCAGTAATCACCACTGTCAATGATGAATATTTACGTGAATCTGTAATCAAGCATCGTACATTAGCCTTATTGAGATATCCTGAATTTGAACGATTTATGGTTTTCTTTTTTTCTTCTCTAAATCCTGTGTTCTCGTCGTTGTTTATTATTGTCGCAATAGCATAATATTTTTGTCTCAATTGTTTAACAGCGCATCACACAAAATCGCATGCTTGAATTTGTGTTTAAAGCAGCCAAACGAGAACGTAGATTCGAAAAAAAATGCCAACACGCCGATCCCGGTGGATTGGCCGAATGAATTTTTGGCGAATCTGACGCGAGGAAAGAAACAGGCGTTCAATTGACCTTGAGCCTGTTTTTTCCATCTTCGACAGAACACTTACAACAGAAATTATTTTTGTTTCGCATTGCAAATAGTTTGCAATTTAACGCGCCGAAAGTCGTGTGAGTTTCGTTATTGTTTTGCCTCGATTATCGCTTATTTTTGTGCGTACATGTTTTTTTTTTTTTTTTTACTAAATGTTTTAGTTTACAGCCACACGAGTGTCGATGATGGCGAGTAGATGAGAAAATAAGCAGGCTTATATATCGGGCCAACCTGTTTGTAATTTATGATTTTGTCGTTTATTCCCGTTTGAAAATTGAGTTTAGCCCCATGAATCCGCTTATTTGCTGTACACAACCGCAAAATTATCGGAAGCCTTCGGACGACCATGTTTTTCGCATTTTTCAATGAAAACGAGGAATATTGTCGCCGAAGTCTCGAGATCCTTCTGAAAAAAAAAAAATCCGCAGAAACTCAACGTTACACGAACAGTCAATTGGTACTTCAATGACGAAGATACCGAATGACCGTGTCCGCGAGACATCGATTAAAGCAATATCTTTCATTGTTGGCAGTTCCTGAACATGGCGTCAGTTTTCATGCGGATCTTCAATCTGATATGCATGATGCTACTGATTGGACACTGGAGCGGATGTCTTCAGTTTCTCGTGCCGATGTTACAAGGATTTCCGAGCAATTCTTGGGTCGCCATCAACGAGCTGCAGGTCAGTCGATCAATTTAACCGAAAGATCACTAATAAGATTTTCCGAACGTCATTTAATTTTCAGAAGATAGCCCGAACTGGAATAGCATTCCAATTGATTTTACGAGGTTACAAAGTTGCGATTTTGCTCTTGAATCTTATTCTGACCCATTATATTCTGATGGAATGATTTATTCCCGGGGGAGATCTTGATGTGTCCCATTGAGGGACTTCACCATGATGCACTGAAGAACGAAGCTTTTTTGGGATTTTAAAAAAATTTTTTATTACCAAATAGCCGAATCAAAATAATGTTTTGAGATTTTATTCACGGTTGCCAGCGTTTCAGAGGGTCAAAAATTGTAGAGTACTGACTTATCTTTCACAGGAATAGTGACATAATAGTGGCTTTTTCTTCTAAATAAGTTATAGGCGTTTGAAATTTCGCGATTTTGAGGTTACTTAGAATAGGGCTAAAATTGAGCAACAATGTTTTTTATAATTCATAAAAATTTTAATTTTTTGAGAAAACTATTGGTAGATTCGTGTTCAGCGAGACAAAATACATCGATGTAAGGTTTAAAAAAAAAAATGTTGGCCATTCTGGCCAAAATTGAATCCGTCAACTAAAATAGGTGTAATTTTTTTTCTACTCAAAATTCTAGCTCTAGACTGTAATTCTAGCTCTTCGTAATCGTTGAAGCTTCAAAACGCCGCTTTTTCCATCCGATTCTGATGATTTTTAGATTTTTGGCAAATTTTTAAAGTTCGACCATCGATTTTTACAAATTTTTACAATTTTTACAAATTTTCGTAATTCATGATACAATGAAAATCTGAAAAAATTCAGCAACATTTGGCATGCCATAAACGACAATTATCAATAATAATATTGTCCAAAAGTTATTAATTAATTGTTTAAACAAATAATTTTTCAACAATTTTTCCATAAGTTCTTTTTTTCTGGAACAAATCGAATGCGTTAATTTTTCTGAACGCATGAGAATTTTTTCCGGATTTTCTCCCTATTTTGAAATATTATTAAAAAATTCTGCAATACAAACCAAAAATTGCCAATTTTGTATATGTTTCTGCACACAAGTATGTCGTCAGCTTTGAAAAGTTTCAAAGACAATGGACAAAAAAATACATAAATACAGCCATTCTAAAAATTTCAAAACGGGAATTTCAAAATAGAGATACAATTCTGAAAAAATTCATATGCGCTCAGAAAAATTAACGCATTCGATTTGTTTAAGAAAAAAAAGAACTTACCGAAAAATTGTGGAATGATTATTTGTTTAAACAATTTATTAATAAGTTTTGGGCAATATCATTATTGATAATTGTTTTTTGTGGCATGCCAAATGCTGGTGAATTTTTTCAGATTCTTATTGTATCACGAAGTACGGAAATTTCAAGCGGATAAAATTTTTGGCTGGGACGGTACCGTAAAACGAGGCTACTTTGTTGGTGTTTCGGAAGTTTTTTGGTCGTAACTTTTTTTTTAACGCCCAAAATTAATTTTTTTTTGCTTGCACAGAACAATGTGTCCTTTGGCTATAAAATGTATAACAATAGCAAGCCCCACCAGACCCTCACAATTTTATATATTCAGAAAAAAAGCCAAAGTAACCCCGTATATGGGACTACTTTGAAGAGGCATTGAAATGCAACTTATGTCAAAGATCCACATCGTAAATGCAGCTTTGACATCATTTTGATAAAAAAAAATAATATTTTATACATTATAAATGAAATTAAATGAAAAACAAAGATTTTTGACAATCATTTCGTCATTTTTATTGAAGAAATATTTTACATAAAAATACCAAATACTCAGGCGCGAATTTTAAGTTCTTAAGATCAAACTTGAGATCAAACTTTCTATTCAACTCAAATTTGAATTCTAGATCGAACTTAAGTTCAAATTTAAGATGAATCTTAAGTTTGAACTTAAGTGTCATTATAAGTTCATACTTACGTTCTAACTTTGATGCGAACTTCAAATCGATCTTAAGTTCAATCTTAAATTTGGTTTAAGGTTTGACCTTGAGATCCATCTTGAGCATGAACTTAAGTTCGATCGAGCTTCTTTCATTACCTCCCTAAACCGTGTTATTTTAAATTAGTTGTGAAAATAATTAAGTACGATCAAACTTAAGTTCAAGCTCAAGATGGATCTTAAGTTCGAACTTCAAACCAAATTTAAATTTGAACTTAAGATCGATCTGAAGTTCGCACTAAAGTTTGAACTTAAGTATGAACTTATAATGGCACTTTAGTTCAACTTACGATTCATCTTAAGAGGAGGCTAAATACCGACACTAACACCTCGAAATTGCCATCCAAACTTGCTCTTATACAAATGGATGGGATTGATTAAAATTTTAACAACATCATCAGAACAATGGCAGGAATGGAGCCTCACTAAAAAATTTGTTCGACCCACTCCCCACACCCCCTCTCGCCCCACAAGGTCACGAGGGTTCGCTGCGCACACGTTTTTATCGTTTTTTGCTGCTCCTCCAAAGTAGCCCCAAAAACCAACAAAGTAACCCACAAAGTCAAAGTTAAAGTCAAAGTAACCCCGTTTTACGGTAAGGACAAATCATCCTCTTCTACCCACTCCCCACCCCCTCCCGCCCCACAAGGTCACGAGGGTTCGCTGCGCACACGTTTTTATCGTTTTTGCTGCTCCTCCAAAGTAGCCGCAAAAACCAACAAAGTAACCCACAAAGTCAAAGTCAAAGTCAAAGTAGCCCCGTTTTACGGTAAGGACAAATCCTCTTCTACCCACTCCCCACAGCTCCTTCCGCCCCACAAGGTCACGCGGGTTCACTGCGCACACGTTTTTAGCGTTTTTTGCTGCTCCTCTAAAGTAGCCCCAAAAACCAACAAAGTAACCCACAAAGTCAAAGTCAAAGTCAAAGTAGCCCCGTTTTATGGTAAGGACAAATCATCCTTAAGTTATTTAGCTGAGAATAGGCAGTTTAATTTCAACCAACGATGCTTAACCTTCAATGATTGACGGCAGTATTTATAGTACAACCCCAAAAGTAGGAAGTTCCAATCAATTTTCGAGTGTCATCCTTTGCAGGACTCGTTCTGGCTCGAGCAATACTCGTGGGCCCTCTTCAAGGCCATGTCCCACATGCTGTGCATCGGTTACGGGAGGTTTCCACCCCAATCATTGACGGACATGTGGCTGACGATGCTGAGCATGATCAGCGGGGCGACCTGTTACGCTCTGTTCCTCGGTCACGCGACCAATTTGATTCAATCGCTTGACTCGTCGAGGCGTCAGTATCGCGAGAAGGTAAGTCCATTCGGGACCATCGTGAAGCGATAAGTATACAAAAATCGTCATAGACCAAATTTTTTCAAATCTCGAATGAATTAAAACGAACTTTGAATCCATGTAAAGGAAAAAAAAAAAGACAAAAACAAACGAAAAATCTGAGGCTCGAAGCGATCAATCCAGTAGCGGAAGTTTCGGGACATTGTGGAGTCAACGAAAACCTCAAAACCGGAAGAGCAAATTAACGCGTTGTAAATACGATCGTTATCGATCTTGTAAATAATTAGATCTCGTATGATACGAGCAAAGTAATTTGCACGAATTAAGGCGGTATTCTGGTCTAGGGACATAAATTTTAAGCATTCTGTCGAGGTCGATAAAAAAAATATTTTTATCGTTCTTTTTTTTACAACCAATTTATTAATACTTTGACAATAAACGAAAAAAAAAATACGGGGAAAAAGAATGAAAATTGAATAAGTTATAAGCTGTCAGCTGAACCGATAGCAACCTTTCTAGTAATCCGATACAAAATTTAAAAAAAGAATTTTAATTAGTAAGAATGTAATTATGGCTGCGACCTCAGAGAAAAAGGAAACAAACAATTTGACAAAATGGCGGCTGTCTGAACAAAAAAAGGCGTTTTTCGACTCTGTTTTTCAGTTTTTAATTTTTTTACAATAGTAAAAAAAATAATTTCGATACAAAATTGGTAGAGGTGATGGAGAGTTGTACGTTGAAGATTAGTGAAAAATTTGAAGTTAATCGGTTGAGTAGAACTTGAGATACACTACTGGAAAAAATTAAGTGATCAAAAAAAATTTCTAAATTTTTAGTGGTTTTTGACAATGTTGTATCTCAGTGAAAAATGGTCGTATCGAGGTCTGAAAAAAAGCATTTTGAAGCTTTAAGTGTCTAGTTTTAAGATCTTCCAGCAAAAAAAAAATCGAAGCTACAGGTTTCACGCAATCCTGAATACCAAGAAAAAAAAATTTTTGCAAATTTTTATTACTTTTTTTTGGCTGCAGTTACTTGGAAATTTTTCCAGCTAAACCATTGCTTGGACCAGGTAGCTTGTTTATTTAGCTTCGATTTGCTTTTTTTGAGACCTCGATGCGACCATTTTTCGCTGAGATATCGGACTTTTAATTAAAAAGAATCCTTTTGTGTTTGACTATTGATATCTCAGCAACAAATGATCGCACAGAAAATATAAGGGGAGTTTCAAAAACTTGAATCAATGCTCTGCGAGGATTGACAAAGGTTTTTTCAAAAAAAAAAATTCCCATCCTTGCCATGAATTTGAAAAAACAAGAGAAAAAGGGCTGTTTATGTTTTTTTAGAAAATCGACGCCTAAATTAAAAATATTGACAAAACGACTATCATTGAGCGTGACTTTTACAGCTCAATATACCCACAAAAACCCTGTGAAGTTTCAATTTGATCTATCGAACAAAAGTAGTTCTGAGAAAAGCGCCTTTAAGATGGGAAACCCTCATAAATGGGCGAAGATGACGAGGAATTTCGGGATTTTTTTTCAACACAACTACTGGACCAATCGTTTTTAACTTTGGAGGCTACTTTATTGTACATTCGAAGACTTGAAAAACATTTTTTTAAGGTACCAGAGACTTTGATTATTTTTTAAACGCGATTAACGCCAGACTATACAATTTTGAAATTTGCGGCAGCGATGAAAAAAAAACACTATTCATCCGATTCAATTCAACCAAATATTTTTGGACACATAATTGCAAACCCTCGTCGATAAACCTCCATTAAAAAAAAAAAATAGTTCAACAACCATATTTTGCATAAAAATGTTCGGTGAAAATTCGTTTTTTCTTCTCTGAGTGCCGCCATTATTACAATATTCAACTTTTGAAACTTTTTCTTGGTTTATCGACGGCGTACTTTCATTTAGAATGCAATGGTTTCTGATTTTTTTTTTTATTTCGGGAGAAAAGCAAAAAGCTGCCGCAATTCGACATCACGGGAAAAAAAAGTTCAGCAACGATTGGTTGCAGGCTGCTGTTGAATACTTGCTTTCGATTAAAAAAAAATGTTTTTCAAGTCTTCGAATGTATAATAAAATAGCCTCCAAAGTTGAAAACGATTGGCCCAGTAGTTGCGTTGGAAAAAAAAACCCGAAATTCCTCATCATCTTCGACCATTCATAGGGCCCCCCCCCCTTAAAGTATAGTTGCTGCGTCACTAAAATAACTCCGTAAATTATCGAAATTAAAAAATTTCCTTTTGAGGATCTATCCTCAAAGGTCTGAACTTTAAGAAAGTGCAGAAAAAAATGGACCATTTCAAAATTCTAGACCAGAATACCCCCTTAACATCTTACGCCACGATTTGTGGCGTCACTGGAGAAACGTTGCCCTAGTTTGTCACACTGTGCACTTCGCAGCTCAAGAATGTCACGAAATTGGTAAAATCCGCCAAAGCTACACCTTTCTCGAGTGTAAAAGGTCCTCGGGGACCTCGTTCGGCCTCAATACCGTTATCTCGAGCCAATGAAAAGCCACGGGACAATTTCGGCAATTAGTTCGTTCCTCGGGAATTACGATCAATCTCGTTTTCTCGATAGGTCCAAGCTCAAAGTAAAAAGGGACGAAGATCGGGTCGAGAGACAATTAAGGGGGAGGGAAAGAAAAAAAGCTTAAGATTTATCGCGCAATGATATATGCTCCCAGAAAAAAGATCTAGTACATTTAACTAAATCCTAGTAAAGCCAAATAAATTTTTTTCGTTGTAGGCCGGCCTAATACAACTCTATGCATGTCAACGAATTTTTTTTTTTTTTTAATGACCTACTAGGAAAATATATTGCGATCTAATAAATTTTTATTTAACATAAATAAATATTATTTTAAGCTGAACAAATATGTACTTAAATGAAATAATTTTTTTTTTAATATTTAAACAATATATATTTTTGAACATTTCGATCTTTGAATGTATAGCTACACATATGAAGTCTACAATTTCGTAAAGCTTCGTCTTTTCTTTAACAGAAGGGAAAAGAAAAAAAATCCTTTATTGCACTCCGTGCGCAAAGTGCCACTTTGCGCACGCGCAGCGTGCTCAAACTGGCACTTTGCACACTCGTACAATAAAATTTCATACGATACTAGTGCGAGAAACTTTTTCTCAACTCGTATGATTGCAACATTCTTCTTCGGCTCATGCTGCAAACTCACACTCGTCAGAAAAAGTTTCATCGGACTGGTATCGTAATATAGTATTTTATGGTTATCCTTTTCGGGGATTCGACCATCTTGCGTTTTGCTGCAATGTTCAATGTATTAGATATCCATACTGAAAAATAAGGATATCAAACATAGACAAGCTTAGAAAGGATGTAGGCGTCGAGAGGCAAGTTCGCTTGTGCGAGAGGTAGCCACCTGGCGGATTTTTGGGGTACCGACAAATCTGCAGATATGATCGGATGAGATTACGGGTGAATAGGTATTTAGTAACAACGAATAGAATTTTTCTTCAACGCCTGTTTCTCGATGACAGGAAATTCAAATAAATAAATATAGTGGAAGTAAATATCGCCCAAAATTGGATGGAATGAAAATTTTCTTTGAAGTAACTAAAAAATACTCAAATAAACGATTATAGTACCTGCGACTAGATCTTTTTTCTGGGTGTGTGGTTCGGATATAGCGGTGGGTTGATCGGGGATGATTTGTTCTCGGGGTAGGTGAAGCAAGTGGAGGAGTACATGGCCTATCGAAAATTACCGAGGGAGATGCGACAGAGGATCACCGAATACTTCGAGCATCGTTACCAGGGCAAATTCTTCGACGAGGAGCTCATTCTCGGTGAACTCTCGGAGAAGCTGCGCGAGGTATGAACTTAGTTCTAGAAAAAAATCCAAAAAATAAAAACCCCAGCATAAATGCACCAGAGTTGTAAATAATGCATTTATTACCCAATACACTGCATAATGTGAAATGGATAAGTGTACCATTACGAAATACAAAAGTAATGTATAGTGAATGCTTATTCCATTACAAATAAAAAAAAAGTAATGTGTAATGGATGCATGTCCCATTAAAAATAAAACAAGTACGCTTCGCGTACTCGTTGGGGGGCTCCGCCCCCCAAATCCCCCTTGACGTTTTGTTGGGGGGCTTTGCGCTCCGTATTCTTGACCATTATCTTAATTTATTCGGTATGTAAATACTATATTGTTTTTATGGATTGAACATTGTTTTTGATAATATTGAGTCACATTTTTCATTCTCAATGGGGGCAATGATTCATGAAGTTAATGACCGAATTTTAAGAATTATATCAGTAGGCACTCACAATTTCATAATATAATGATCACATATTTTGTTTTTGTGAATGTTGGTTGGTTGTAATTGATGCGTATTCCATTACAAATGAAAAAAGTAATGTGTAATGGATGCATGTCTCATTACAAATAAAAAAGTAAAGTATAATGGAACATGCATACATTACACATTACTTTTTTTTATTTGTAATGGAGCACGCATCCATTACACATTACTTTTTTTTTATTTGTAATGGCACATGCATCCATTATACACATTACTTTTTTTATTTGTAATGGGACATGCATCCATTACACATTACTCCTTTTAGTTGTAATGGAACACGCATCCATTACACATTACTTTTGTAATTTGTAATGGTAAACTTGTCCAATACACATTGTTTAAAGTAATGGGTAATGCATTACTTGTACATTACTATTTTTACAACTCTCTCTGAAATGCACTGACAAAGGCGGATAACGCATGGATCAGCTGTTCTAGTATTCACGTTCCTAATTCGTTGAAAAAAAAAATGGAATTATCATTCATTCTGCATCAAATATGTCTGTGATTTGTTGCACGAGCCCAATTGACCTCGTAGGAGGGCGCTTCACTTGACGCCGTGTATCGCAAATACTTTTTTTCATTACACTGTTGTTCCTCTTTTCGCGATCTAGGACGTGATTAATTACAACTGCAGATCGCTCGTCGCCTCCGTGCCGTTCTTCGCCAACGCCGATTCCAACTTCGTCTCGGACGTCGTCACGAAATTAAGATACGAAGTCTTCCAGCCAGGTAATGGGAAAGAGCCATCGAAAATAGAGCTTCCCCGTGAATCAGGCTTTTTTTTTATGAAGGATAACGAAATTTTCAAGATTGCACATGATTTTCTCCTTTTTTTGGAAATCTCCTTCATACGGGAGTGTGTTCGTTGATTTTTGCTTCCTAAAGTGGACATTTTTGCTTAGGATAGAAAAAATTAAGATGAGTTCTTATGTGCACGATTTTGCTTCCTCATAAAGGAAGCTTTGTTTTCGCGAAAATTTTTTTTTTCGCAATTTTTATGTCAGTATGTTCAAAATGTCCCAAAACGTCGAGAAATCACATTTAGAAAAAATGTCCGGACGTATGTGTGTGTGTGTGTGTGTGTGTGTGTGTGTGTGTGTGTGTGTGTGTACGCTTTGTGCATTCTTTAAAATGAATATGTCTGGAGAACGCTTTGGCCGATCAACTCGAAATTTGGTATACAAGTAGACTACGTATGTCCCTGTTCTAAGTGCAATTTTTTTTGAAATTGCAAAATAATTGTCTATTTGGCTGGATTTCGTATTTTCTATAAATTGCTTGTTAGTCGTCTAACTTTCGTAATTTTGCAATTACCACCCTGAAATTTTATGTGCAGATACACTTTATAATAAGGACGGTTGGGATTGAATTTGGGAAAAATCGCTCAAGAGGTTCGGTTTGAAATTTTTTTTTAATTTTTCGCAAAAAATTTGTAAGTTCTCTAACTTTTGTAATTTTGCATTTATCAAGCTGATTTTTTTTGTGACGATACACTCAATGACAATGAAAAATAATATCGAATTTCATAAAAATCGCTCGAGGGGTTCCGTTGAAATTTTTTTTTTTTTTGAAATTTCCATCAAAATTTTGTTAACGCTCCAGCATCCGCATTTTTAGAAGTATCAAGCTGAAACTTTTTGCACGAATACACTAGATGATAAGAATGGTTAGGAGATAAAAATTAATTAAAAATCATGTAAAGTAGACTTCATAATCGTGAGGTCATGTGAATTAGACTAGATTAGATTTTTAGCTTCTTCATTTTTATCGTATGGAACAAAATTCAGAAAGTCATGTGCGAGGTTTTTTTTAATCCACTTCATCAAAACGCAAATTTAATTCTTATTTGCTAATTTTTGTCGGTAAGTAAGTAATTTTATTAAGACAAGACTCTGTTTGGCGAAGAGAAACTTATTTTCAATGGAACTTAAACCTTCCAGAGGGGAGTCCATCACCCCGCTTCATTTTTCATGAGTGCAAAAAAGATCTAAAAACGTTAACGCATTTTCTTCTAAAAAGCCTAATACGAATTGAAAAAAATAGGGACGTTTGTACAATTATTTATCATTATTTATCTTGAAGAAAAATGCGCCAAGGAGTTGATCTTTATCCTATCCTCGAATGATTCGTTCCTCCGCGCGATCGACCGGCGGCCATTTTGTGACCGTCGCGCCACAAGATGGCGTCGCGCCGAGGCACTCCCCAGAACGCCGCCATAGCGCGCGCTCCACAGAACTGCAACTGACCGAGATACTTTCGCAGGTGACATAATAATCAAAGAGGGCACGATCGGCTCGAAGATGTATTTCATACAGGAGGGAATCGTCGACATCGTAATGGCGAACGGAGAGGTCGCGACCTCATTGTCGGACGGATCGTATTTCGGTGAAATATGTCTTCTGACGAACGCGCGTCGCGTCGCGTCCGTCAGAGCAGAGACTTACTGCAATCTGTTCAGTCTCTCGGTGGACCATTTCAACGCGGTGCTCGATCAGTATCCGCTGATGCGCCGAACCATGGAGAGCGTTGCCGCCGAGAGGTATAAACTTTGGTTAGGTTTGTTCTATCGAGTTGGTGTGCTAATAGATGTCAAATCATCAACATTCCCGTTCCCGCCATACTGAATACAATTATTTTGCAAAAAAAAAAAATGTCTTCTGTTTCGTCTGCGTATGAACGAGGGTTGTGGTCTATATTACTCTACTTATATGTATATATTAATATATCGATAATGTATTTATTAATTAATTTTTATCTCATAGGCGTCCGCTTGCTTACTATTGAATAAATGGCGCGTTGAAATTGTCGCCATTTTGCTTTGCAAAATCGCGGGAATCTCAATACTTTTTTCAATCGGCTTTTATCGCAGCGGGAAAATAATAACTGGAAAGTCCCTTTTCGAATTGAGCGACAATCGTTGTTGTTGTTTGAGAATCTGCGAGAAAGGACTTTGTGAAACCAGACGCGGGGTCGGAGATAATTCATTGAGAATACGAGAAGCATTTACATCGAAGCTAAGAGCTCGCAAGCCTTAAGGAGACTCGATTCCCGCTTCTACATCAAAATTAATATTTTTTATAAATGTTTGAAATTTTACAAATAAACATGAAAATTAAATTATATGGATATACAGGGTGGAGCATAAGTCACGGGACGGCTGAATATTTCCTCAGGTTAGATATTTTTCAAAAAGATCAAGGTCATTGTTGTCGTAACTTTTAACGAGAAATTTAATGAATGATTGTTATTTCAAGGTCATTTTTTTCAAACGGAAACCTCCTGTTTGATATCGGCAAACGATAGAGCGCAAAATTGCACGTTCAAAAGTATGTACCTAAGTCAGAGATGAATTTTAACCTTGAAGGTCACTCCAAGGTCAATTAAAGTGAAACACAGTGTGGATACCTCTGGGAACAGAAGCTTTTAAATTTCTTCATAACAAGCAAAGTAATTAATTTTAACAAGGCGCATTTATTAGTGACCTTGATCATGACCTTGACGATGACCTTCAAGGTGATTTCAAGGTCAACTTTTTTTTTTAAATATAAACCTGTATTTTTGAGTTCTGAAATCAATCAAACAAACAGTTTTACATTAACTGCATCCACGTCGTTGTTTCTGGATAATGCTTGAAGTAAATCAAACTTATTTCGAAAAAATTTATCTTTTCCGAATTTTTTACTGTAAATGTAAAACCGTTTGTTCCATCGATTTCAGAATTCAAAAATACAGGTTTCCAGTGAAAAAAAATTGACCTCGAATTAACCTCGAAGGTCATCGCCAAGGTCAACATCAAAGTCATCATTGAATTTTTCGGTGAAAGTTACTACAAGAATAAGCTTGACCTTTTTGACAAATATCTTACCTGAGGAAATATTCAGCCTTTCCGTGACTTCTGTGACACCCTGTATATGAGGTATTCCCGCTCAACGGGACCCCCTTTTAGGCCGACGTCTTTCGATTTTCTTGAAACTCGAGTATGTTTTAGTATTGCCTGAAAGGATATTGTACACCAGTTTTCAGATCTATTACTATAATACTCTTTGGAATATACCAAAAGTTATATTTCAAACTTTTAGCGTATTCAGCGCTTCGGAGCTTTGGCACGGCGCGAAATAAAATCGAAAAAATTCTTTGGCAATAGTTTAGGATCGGAAATTTCCTGTGCTTTTCGAAAAAAATATCAGCGATTCCGAAAAAAAAAACGAATTCACTTAAATTTCGGCCAAAAACCGAAAAAATTGATTTACAAATAAGAGCATAATTTAATTCGGCGGAACAATTTTTTTCATTTTTTGTATATATCTGAGAAGTCGCGATATAAATTTCAAGTTGAAACTCACATCCGTTTAGCAATGCGAAGTCTTTTAGTAGGATAAAAATTCCTAAATATCGTGTTTTTCGTATTCAACAGTTCCCTGATGTATTATATAGCGTTTTTTAAACGAATTTTTGAATTTAGTAAATTAATTAAATTAATTAAATTAAATTTATTAAATCAAACTTATTAAATGTTGAATTTAATAAATTTATAAAATTCGAAATTCGTTAAAAAAAACTATATAATATATCAGAGACCTGTTGAATACGAAAAACACAATATTTAAGAATTTTTATCCTACTAAAAGACTTGGCATTGGTAAACGGATGTTAGTTCCAACTTGAAATTTATATCGTGACTTCTCAGATATATACAAAACATGAAAAAAAAAGTTTCGCCGAATTAAATTATGGTCTTTGTTTGT
This sequence comes from Alloplasta piceator, assembly GCA_946863875.1. Classification (NCBI taxonomy): domain Eukaryota; kingdom Metazoa; phylum Arthropoda; class Insecta; order Hymenoptera; family Ichneumonidae; genus Alloplasta; species Alloplasta piceator. Next base: position 15,333,589 of record OX333080.1, read on the forward strand.
AAATCAATTTTTTCGGTTTTTGGCCGAAATTGAAGTGAATTCGTTTTTTTTTCGGAATTGCTGATATTTTTTTCGTAAAGCGCAGGAAATTTCCGATCAGAAGCTATTGTAAAAGAATTTTTTCGATTTTATTTCGTGCTGTGCCAAAGCTCCGAAGCGCTGAATACGCAAAAAGATTGAAATATAACTTTTGGTGTATTCCAAAGAGTATTATAGTTAGAGATCTGAAAACGGGTGTACAATATACTTTCAGGCAACACTAAAACATACTCGAGTTTCAATAAAATCGAGAGAGGTCGGCCTAAAAGGGGGTCCCGTTGAGCAGGAATACCTCATATATATTTATATCACTAAAAAAAAATATAAATTAATATAAAAAATCTAAAATAAAATAAATTGATTTATAGATTTGACTGCTGCAAAATTCCATAAGAATTTTCTCAATTATTAATCAAACGTGACAATCAAATGTGGCAATTTTAGATTTTTTTAAACTGGAATTGCAATTTTGAAAAATGGTCATCGATTCTCCTTTATTTTTAAAAAAATCTCTTCTAAATGTATAAGCATGCTTGCAGACTCACACGCTAAGCGCGAAGCTTTTGCTGCTGCGCCGCGAAGTAAGCAATTGTATGCAGGAATGGCGGCCATTCGAAAGTTCATCATCGCAAAATAATGGACTTGTAATTCCCCCACAATTATCAAGAATTATTGGGTCGAAATTGAAATTCGAATGGCAGCCAATGCCGGCGATAAATTTTTTTCTAACTGCACTTTTTATTAATCGATATTATTATATTGATAGAAAAACGATAATATTTCTCATAATTATCTCTCTCTCTCTCTCTATCTTTTTCTCCCGGACTGGTTGGTTATTTTCCCTGGATGAGTACGACATGTCTTCTAACAAGATTCTAACCCCCACAATTGTCGTACTCATCCACGTCTGATCATGCGTAAACAATGATTTTCTTCTTTTTTTTTGTTGAGCTAATTTTTTTATATTTTTTATTGATTTATTATTCGATCCACCGGTCCGTCATTATCGAAAAACCTGGTGGCACAAGAGTCAATATTATTCCTCGAATATCGATCTAAATGCTTAGTTCCTTCTCGATGACAGTGATCGGCAAAAAATTCTATCAATTTTCATGATCCAATTTTTTTGAAAAATTAATAATTAGGAAAAAAATATTACTAATTTGTTTTTTAACATCAGTAATTAGCGGAAAAATATTACTAATTTTTCTAAAAATTAGTAATTAATTTTTCTAAAAATTAGTAATTTTTCTAAAAATTAGTAATTAACCACACAAAATTTAAAAAAAAAATTCGGCCTGGGGGTCCGACTATGTATACTGTATGTTTTTGGGGTCGCTGAATCCGAATCCAAGGTTGGTTTAACCCCAGAACATCAGGGTTTGGCTATAACCACAAAAATCAACACTCCAAAATCAAGACTATTTTTTTAATATTTCGAAAACTATTATAGCTACGAAAAAATGGTTCTGGGTTCATCTTGAAGAGTATACTTGTGGCTACGAAAAAAACAATCTTCCGAAATTTTTTTTTTTGAGAAATGATGAATTTTGAGAATTTTCAATTTTTAAAAATCGTGCAAATCTACGATCAACATTAAATTTTTGGTTCCATTTTTTTTATATAATATCTTGTACTGATCTTAAAAGATCCTGAAATTTTCAGAAAGGTGTTTTTTGTTTTTTCAAAAATATGAATTTTTGAATTAAAAAAAAAAAATCGTGTAAATCTACGATCAACATTCAATTTTTTGTTTCATTTTTTTTACATAATACTTTGGACTGATCTTAAAAGATCCTGGAATCTTCAGGATCTTTTAATTTTTTAAACAAAAAAACACCATCGTGATCATTTCAGGATCTTTTAAGATCAGTCCAAGGTATAATATAATAAAAATTTAAGCAAAAATTGAATGTTGATCGTGGGTTTACACGATGTTTTTTAATTAAAAAATTCATGATTTTGAAAAACAAAAAAAAACACCTTTCTGAAAATTTCAGGATCTTCTAAGATCGGTACAAGATAATATATAAAGAAAAAAAATTATAAAAATTCGAAATTCTCCACATTTGACATTTTTCAAAATTTTTTTTCGGACATTTTTTTTTTAGTAGCCACAAGTATACTCATCAAGATGAACCCAGAACGATTTTCTCGTAACTATAATAGTTTTCGAGATACTTAAAAAACAACTTAATTTTGGAGTGTTTTTTGAGGTTATAGCTAAACCCTGACGTGCTGAGGTTAAACCAACCTCGTATTCGGATTCAGTAACCCCAAAAACATACAGTGTACATAGTCAGACCCACAGGCCGAATTTTTTTTGTGTGGCTGTGTTAGTGACAAAATATCTCTAATTTTGATGGAAAAATTAGTAATTAGCAAAAAAAATACTGATAATTTTTCTAAAAAATTAGTAATCAGTAATATTACTAATTTTTCTAATAAGTAAGTAATTAGTGACAAAACATTTCTAATTATTCCAAAAAAATGAGTAATTAACGATAAAATATTACTAATTTTTTCACATAATTAGTAATTAGCGAGAAAGATAATGCTAAATAATCAAAAAAGTCAATAATTTGGGGAGAAATGTTGTATTAATTTTGAAAAAGTAATAAATAAATAAAAATTATTAATGCATTTTTTCATAGTTACTGATTAAATATTCGTATTAATAATAACTTATGCGATATCGTACGACATTCGATACAATAAATACTAATGTGTGATTTATTGAAAAGATCTGGTTAATATAAAAAATAAAACAACTTTTTTAATACAGTTGTTTGAGCTTATAACCACACTGAGAAAAAAGTTCAGTTAAAACAACTAAATCCATTTAGTTGAAAAAAATTTAGTTGATTTAATATTAATTTGTTTGAAATAATGAAACAATTAATTCAACAAATGGATTTGGTTAACCATAAGATATGGGGTGAACGAAATTATTAGGTCAATTTCCAGATACAGTTTAATCCAATTTACACGTTACTGAATTGCTGTACAGAAATATTTAGTTGATTTCTAGTATATTTTAACTAAATAAATTTAGCTGTAACAAAAAAACAATTCATATTTTCAATCACACAATTTATTTGGTACAAAGATATTTATTTGATTGAACTGAAACTTTGCCCATTCAAGCAACGATTTAACCGATTTAACTAAAATTTCCACTGTATCTTTGTTGAATTACCAAAATGATCTCGTTGAACGTCCGGAAACCAATATTTGGTTGAGTCAAACAAATTTTTACATTTTCAACAAAAAAAAAATTCTCAGTGCATGACTCAATCCGTACACACAAGTACGTAAATATACACAATACTTTTCTACAAATTACTGTTTTTTTTTTAAAATCAATTCGTAATATCTTCCTTACCAATTACTATATTTAGAAAAAAACTTGGTAATATTTTTTCACTGATGACTAATTTTTTTGAAAAAATTAGAAATATTTTCTCGCTAAATACTAATATTTCAGAAAAATTAGAAATACTGTGTCCCTGATTACTAATTTTTTTGTAAAAATTAGAAATACTTTGTCACTGATTACTAATTTTTTTGGAAAAATTAGAAATGTTTTGTCACTAATTACTAATTTTTTTGTAAAAATTGGAAATATTTTCTTACTAATTAATAATTTTTTAGAAAAATCACTAATATTTTTCCGCCAATTACGAATTTTTACGAAAAATGAGTAATGTTTTTTGACGAATTTTTAATTTTTCGAAAAATTCATTAATAAAATAAATATCGTTGACAAAAAAATCGATACCGCCGATCACAGCTCGATGATAAAAGAAAAAAATTTTATGAACCTTCTCGATGATGGAAGAAAAAAAAATGATTAATCGGAATGAAGATGATACGTTTGCCACGAGGGATTTCACGATCAATGCGTGAATAATCGTTGGTTGTTCCCGGTGTGACATTCCCTACGCTTAATCGTGCTCGTTACCGCAGGTTGAACAAAATTGGCAAAAATCCTAATCTGGTTGCACATCGAGAGGAGGATCTCGGCAGCGAATCGAAAACGATAAACGCCGTCGTGAATGCATTAGCCGAGCAGGCAGCACACGCCAGTGCCAGCGAAGAATCGGTAATTTCGTCAAGCATAAAATTTCCCAACCGATGCAATTTATTTTAAATATTTTTCAATTTTTCCCAATTTTTTTTTCTATATTTTTTACGATTTTTCTTGGGTGGGAGTCGAAAAACCTAAAGATCAAAATTCATAATGACCGAAATTCAGAAAATCGGATACCCGAATACCATTACCAGCGAATAGTCTATCAATCATAATTTAAAATTCCCAAAAGACCATAATGTTAGGGTGAGGGTCGAAGAGTCGACTAACAAATATTTCGAACGGCCGAAATCCCGAATTTCACGATTACGAGCGTTAGAATAACGAAGCGCCGAAATCCCGATCGCCAGAAAAGAGAAAGTCGAGAGAGCCGCCCCATGCGTGAGAGAGAGAGGAGGCGCATCTCTCTCTCTCTTACGCATGGGGCGGCTCTCTCCGCTTTCGCTTTTCTGGCGTTCGGGATTTCGGCGCTTCGTTATTCGAACGCTCGTAATCGTGAAATGCGGGATTTCGGCCGTTCGAAATATTGGTTAGTCGACTCTTCGACCCCCACCCCAAAATACAGAAACTGAAAATCCCGAAATATAACCCCAATAAATGCCACCAGAAATGGTCGTGCATTTCTGGTGCCTACAATTTGATCAGTCGGTATTTTGGCCATTCGATATTTTGAACATTCGGTATTTTGACCATTCGCTATCCCAGTAATTTTGTACTTTCGGTTCGGTATTTAAATTTTTGAAATTTTGACATATGTTAGAATGACTTCTCCGATTCATCCACTTTATGGAATTTGAACAATGCGCCTTATTGGCTCTTCGACAATTCATTTAACCTACATTTTATTTATCTAGTAGTTGAGACTTTCATACATTTATTTTCGGCATTTTTCAATCTCTTCTTTATTAAGCTTTCATATAATGCACGGGCGAATTATTAATTTTTGGAATACATAAATTTCTGAATTTCGGTCATTATGAATTTTGATCTTAAGGTTTTTCGACTCCCGCCCTTTTTCTTTAAAAAAAAAGTTAAACGATCGATTCTTCCCGCTAAATTTATCGATTTCAAATTTATAGTAACGATAAAAGCGTTTTTAATGGAATTTAATGACTTTTATTGAGAAAATGAGCCTATTTGTGATCGGGGAAAGAAGTGTGATGATTCGAGGCACTTTGAACAAATTTAAGGTCACTTTTTGAATTTTCGATCAAGTTCATAAATGCGATGTCTCGGCTAAAAAAAGAGGCAAACGAATAGAAATTCCTTCTCAGAGGGGAAGATGAAAAATTTACTTGATTGTAGCGCAAAGATTTTCTTACAAAATAGAACCAATATAATTATTAAGGCGATTTTTGTTCGACTTTTTTTTTCACTCCCCAAGTAAAATTTCGTTGTATATGTGTCTGAAAAAAAAATTTCTGAAAGTTACACACCTTAATATTAATATTAATCATAAGTACTTTCCCATAACGTGAAAAGATTTTCCATATACAATACACGTAAATGAAAAATTGATTTTCACCCAAAATTCTCGTTTTTTTGCTGTTATCTCCGAAATAATCGACTTAACCGAAAAAATGTGAAGGAAAATTTTGTTGGAGATTTAATTTCCTACAAAAAAGGTCCTTTAGACCTAATTGCTGAAATTAATATTTATTGAGATATTGAACCTTAATTTATTTATGGTATAAAATTTGTATGGTTTATCGAACCAAACGGTAAATTGTTGATATCTCAATATCTCAAGAAATATTAATTTTAGCAATTAGGTTTCAAGGACTTTTTTTTGTAGGAAATTAAAAATCCAACAAAATTTTATTAAACATTTTTTCAGTACAGTTAATAATTTTGGAGACAACAGCAAAAAAACGAGAATTTTGGGGAAAAATGAATTTTTGTGACCCGTACCATCTTATCAGTGTAAGTTACACTTACGCTGCTGAGAACATTTTTGAAGATCGTTTAATTTCGCGTAAATTGCGATCAAGAACAATGTGATAGCATAAAATGTCGGTGATATAGAATTTTGAAAAAAAAAATTGATTTACGTGTATTCTAGGTTGAAAATCTTTTCACGCTATGGGAAAGTACTTAATACTAATATTAAGTGCTGTAACTTTCAGGGAATATTTTTTCAGATATATCCAACAAAATTTTAGGTGGAAAGTGAAAAAAATATAAAAAGTCGAAAAAAATCACCCTAATAATTATATTTGTTCTTTGCACTACGATCAAGTACATTTTTCTTCTTCCAATTCCCTCTGAAAAGGAATTTTTAGATCTCTTTCTCCAAAAAAAAATTATCTGAGTGCAAAAAAATTGAAGGATTTTTGCAGGCCCAAAATTAATCCGATTTTCCCAACATTGAAATATTATCAGGATCATTCTCTAATCATTTTTTTCCTGTCGATATATCAAAATTTTTATCTCGATAAAAAACTGCACAATTCATGGAAACGGAATCAGAAAAAAAATTCCCCATTCAAAAAAAGGTAATGGTTGACTAAAATCACTAATTTATGTTTCCTCAACATTTGCGTCGTGTTTCATTATTTTCATGATCGTCGAAGCTTCGAATCACCGCTTGGTTGATCGGTTAACGATAATTTTTGAATTTTCAATCGATTCTTGCAATATTCGAATAACCGAATGTGTAATGGAAAAAATTTTCATTACCCATTACAATGTAGTGTGTAATGGAAAAAATTTCCATTACCCATTAAAATATAGTGTGTAATGGAAAAAAATGTCATTACCCATCACAATGTAGTGAATAATGGAAAATTTTTTCATTAGTCATTATAATGTAGTGTGTAATGGAAGAAAATTTCATTACCCGTTACAATGTACACACTACATTGTAATGGGTAATGCAAATTTTTTCCATTACACCCTACATTTTAATGGGTAATAGAAATTTTTTCCATTACACACTACATTTTAATAGGTAATGGAATTTTTTTTTCATTACACACTACATTGTAATGGATAATGTAAATTTTGTCGATTACACACTACATTGTAATGTGTCATGAAAATTTTTTCCATTATACACTACATTTTAATGGGTAATGGAAATTTGTTCCATTACACACTACATTGTAATGGGTAATGGACATTTTTTCCATTACACACTACATTGTAATGGGTAATGAAAATTTGTTCCATTATACACTACATTTTAATGGGTAATGAAAATTTTTTCCATTACACACTACATTTTAATGGGTAACGGAAATTTTTTCCATTACACACTACATTGTAATGGGTAATGTAAATTTTTTCCATTACACACTACATTGTAATGGGTAATGTAATTTTTTCCATTACACACTACATTGTAATGGGTAATGGAAATTTCTTCCATTACACGCTACATTGTAATGGGTAATAAAAATTTGTTCCATTACACACTATATCGTAATGGGTAATGAAATTTTTTTCCATTATACACTACATTTTAATGGGTAATGAAAGTTTTTTCCATTACACACTACATTGTAATGGATAATGGAAATTTGTTCCATTACACGCTACATTGTAATGGGTAATGGAAATTTTTTCCATTACACACTACATTGTAATGGGTAATGTAATTTTTTCCATTACACACTACATTGTAATGGATAATGGAAATTTGTTTCATTACACACTGCATTGTAATGGGTAATGGAAATTTGTTCCATTACACACTACATTGTAATGGGTAATGAAAATTTGTTCCATTATACACTATATGTTAATGGGTAACGGAAATTTTTTCCATTACACACTACATTGTAATGGGTAATGTAAATTTTTTCCATTACACACTACATTGTAATGGGTAATGTAATTTTTTCCATTACACACTACATTGTAATGGATAATGGAAATTTGTTTCATTACACACTGCATTGTAATGGGTAATGGAAATTTGTTCCATTACACACTACATTGTAATGGGTTATGAAAACGGCAATGCATAAAAAAAAGTAATGCATCACTTGCAACCCTGGTAAGAAATAACCGGAAGCGAGCACGTCCGCTTGATTATTAAAAAAAAAGGTGGATCCTTTTCAGGTCCATAGCATGGAGCTCAGAGCATTACCGGCAGGACTTCTGCCGAGGCCAAAGTCCGAGAACAACTTTGCCAGTCAGGAACTCACGAGGGAGGGACGAAGGATCTTCCACAAGAGCGACACTTTCCACAAGGACTCGTATCAATGACGGCACTCGTCCTACTAGCACACGCAGAGATACTGAAAGGGCCCAATAAGGAACGACGCCTCTCGCCCCCGTTGGGACTTTTTTCGTCATCACGACGACGACGACGACGACGACGACGACGATGACGACGACGACGACGACGACGACGACGACGACGACGACGACGACGACCCCGACAAGAACAAGGATCAAAAGCGAGAGATCAAGAAGCGGAAGAAGCAGAAGAGGAAGAAGAAGAAGAAGAGAGGCGACGAGGGAAGGAAGAAAAGCGCGAAAAAGTCCCAAAGAGCCTGGAAAACGTCAGGATCAGTGAAATCGGCAGGACAAAGGATACCGCATGATCCTGGTAAAAAAAATGCCAATCCTGACCCAACTCAACCAGGACCAAAATCGGGGTCGGGTGGGGGGGGGGGGGGGTAGAGTTTAGAGAGCGCGGAGCCCTTTTTGATGCTGCGAAAGGCAAAACTCGAAACAAACAAATTCTGTGCTAAAAACAAGAAAAATCACCGCCGCGCAAAAATGGCGGAAAAAACGCGTAGCGGAAACGTGGAAGAGAACCACGCGGAAGGACTCTCCAAAATGGCGGCGATCCACGCGAGCTACACCGCGAAGAAGATGGCGGAAGGATGAACAAAATGGCGGACGGCTCTTTGCGCTCTTCGGCGGGGGAAAAAAAATGCTCTCGAGACACAAATCAAACTCTTGGCAAAGCTTTGGTCAACGTGAATTTAAAAAAAAAAAAAACACAAAATGGAAAAAAAAATTAAGCCTTAAGCTCTAGCCTCGCGATTAACGGCCCTCCGTAGAACCATAAGTCGATAAAGCTCGCTGAGAGAAATACGCGGATACAAGATGTCGAGAAAACAAACAAAGAAAAAAAAACACACACACACACAAAACACAAATAAATTTTTGAGACAAGCCACGGAGACGCGAAGAGCCCAAAAATATTGCAAAAAAGGGGGGGGGGACCGTAAAATCTTTGCGGATGGAATTGACGAACTCGCGCGGATATTTGAACGTTTGGAGAAGGATATAAAAATAATATGAGAGTAAAGGAAGAGATCGGTGGAGATGTCGTGGAGAATTTAGAGCGCCATTATATAAAAATATTTCGGACCCAAGGACCATGTTAAGTTGTTGAGAGTTCTTTGGGCCTCCGAGGCGAAGGGATTCGTGAAAATATATAAATAATGAAAAAAAAACAAAAAGTTAAAAAAAAAAAAACGACAAGCGCGTACGAGGAGGCATCTTTTTACGAGATTAACAAACAAAAAACGCGATGTACTATAAAAAACTATAAATACTATATATATATACATATGAATATACATATATATATATATATATATATATATATATATATATATATATATATACACACACATATATATATAATAAATTATTATTGTTATTATTATTATTGCAATGATTACTACCGCATTATTAGGCAGATTATTAATATTACAGACAAGTATAAGAGAAAAAAAAACAAACAAAAATGAAGACAAAAAAAAGTAAAAAGTGTGTAGATAGCGAGCGATATTAAACGATTCGCGTGGAATAAAATAGTGTCGCAGATATTTTAGTCGTCGACGCGAAGACGTGTGCGAAATAACGAAAGAGAGAGAGAGAGAGAATCTGTCGAGTGTAACAAATTAAAAAGCCTCTTGCGAATGTAGATATAATTATTTATAAACAAAAGGAATTAAAAAAAAAAAAACAGTAACAACACAAACACACAGAAAGTCGAATTAAGGGTTGAAAGTTCGTAGCGTGCAATTTCGACGATCCGAGAAGGAGACGAGATCGACGGCAGTATGGAAGAACGTGCTATCTCAAATTGTGCTAGAAGAACGTGCTATCTCAAATTGTGCTAGAAGAACGTGCTATCTCAAATTGTGGTAAAAGAACGTGCTATCTCAAATTGTGCTAGAAGAACGTGCTATCTCAAATTGTGCTAGAAGAACGTGCTAGCTCAAATTGTGCTAGAAGAACGTGCTTTCTCAAATTGTGCTAGAAGAACGTGCTATCTCAAATTGTGGTAAAAGAACGTGCTATCTCAAATTGTGCTAGAAGAACGTGCTATCTCAAATGATGAGAGAAGAAGGTGGTATCTCCAATTGATCACAACAGGAGATACCACCTTCTTCTCTCATAATTTGAGATACCACCTTCTTCTCTCATAATTTGAGATAGCACGTTCTTCTAGCACAATTTGAGGTAGCACGTTCTTCTAGCACAATTTGAGATAGCACGTTTTTCTAGCACAATTTGACATAGCACGTTCTTCTAGCACAATTTGAGATAGCACGTTTTTCTAGCACAATTTGAGATAGCACGTTCTTCTAGCACAATTTGAGATAGCACGTTCTTCCATACTGCCGTCGAGATGTAAACTGTTGACCTAAATAGTGCGTTTTTACGTTTTTATTTTTTATTTTTATTTTTTCTTCTTTTCGCGCGCGCGTTTCGAATGATCTCGTTGAGTCTCTCGCGTCTGTGTGAATGATTGGATGAAAAAATATTTGAATTCGTCGACGATGAATTGGGAAGAAAAAGTGGATGGAGAGAAAAAGAGATTTCGTTGGAAAAAAAATGTTCCGGGTTAAAAGAGCGAATTAAGGGACTATGAAATCTCGCGATTGATCACGAAGGAGAAAATGGAGAAAGAGGGGGAAAAAAACAATGTGCCGATACTCATAAATGTACATATTCGCATACGTCTTCATAGAAAGAAAAAATTGACACTGAACACAAATTTCAAAAGACAAACACAAATACACAAACACTGAAAATTGTAGATAAATGTTCGAGGAAGAAAAAGTATATTTTTTTTTCCGCGAGAGTGAACGGACGATAGACGTTTCTAGTTTTCTTCGATCGAAAATGAAAATCGTTATTTTTCGAATGTTTTTTTATTTTTTTTAAATATTGTTTTCCCCTTTTTTCTTTCGTTCGTCATCCTCGCGAATTACCTCAGACGTTGATTGGGCGATGAAGATGTGCTTTGATTCGTTGAAAGAGAAATGAAATACGACAGTTGAAACGCGTTGATATTGCCGGTCAATATTACTCGCTATCCAGATAGAAAACGATTTTGAAAAAAAAAAGATTTAAAAATAGAAAAATAAAACAATAATCGAGATCGTTAAAATCACTGTAAAATTGCTGCTGATTAGAGAAAGTTGGGATACTAATTATAGAGTCGATACTGCTGAATCACGAGTGCTAAGTGCGATAATTGTATGCAAAAAAAACATAAATATGGGAGAAAAAAAAACAAAGAGAGAGTAGCTGTTATTGCTCTTCGAACGAGGAAAAAGTTTGCGCACTGTAGAATAAAGTTGAGGTGAAATCGGAAGTTTCGCGTGTGTTGAAGAGAAATTGGCAGATTTTTTTGTTCGTATTAGGTTTGTAAAAGAGTGTGATTGACAACCGGAAGTCGGGACTGTTGAGAGATAAATTATACTTGTTTCAAAGTTGTGGCGATCGAGAATTACAAACGTGACACGAAATATTGGCAGAATCGAGGAAAAAGTCTGTACCCCTAAGATTATTAATTTTTCCTGCGATTAAAAATTGTAATTTTTTTTTTTTGCAGACAATTTATTTGCGTGAAATAATTTCCACTCGACGCCTAATTTTTTCGTGATTATTGACGGTTTAATGGATCGAAGGGGAAAAGAAACGTGGAAAAACAAGAGAAATTACGATCGTCCACGAGATCCTTTTTTTATCTCTAATTTTTCAAACTTGATTAGCGGAAAATTTTCGAAAACTTTTCTACAAGCGTCTGTTTATAAATTGCCAATAACGAAGCAAAGTTTAAGTAAAGTAACGATGATAAGATCCCGGAAATATCTTGCTAACTATTGATTTGTCGTGGCATCAGCTGATTTACGTTAATTTTTGACAGAGCATTTTTCTTTCTTTTTTTTTCAAAATTTTTACTTTTTAATGAATTTCAGTGATTCCATGCTCATTGTTTTCTTCGGAAGATTCTGCACGGACGTTCCAAATGTTCATAATCATTTTTTGAGAATTATGACCTCTCGACTTTTTCCTCCGGATAAACAAATGGTTGTAAATTTTTAATTAACAATCACTCATGTAAATCTACGCGACGAATCGATGGAGAATCTTTTAAAGAATAGAGTGAGCTCTGAATCATCGAAATCGGACGAAAATTGTGGATTATTCGTGGAAAAAACTAAAAGATTATACCAAATTCACTAAAAGATACTAAAAATCTTTTCCAACAACAATTTGATTTTTTTTATTGAATTTCAGTGATTCCATGCTCATTGTTTTCTTCGAAAGATTCTGCATGGACGTTCCAAATGTTCATAATCATTTTTTGAGAATTATGACCTCTCGACTTTTTCCTCCGGATAAACAAATGGTTGTAAATTTTTAATTAACAATCACTCATGTAAATCTACGCGACGAATCGATGGAGAATCTTTTAAAGAATAGAGTGAGCTCTGAATCATCGAAATCGGACGAAAATTGTGGATTATTCGTGGAAAAAACTAAAAGATTATACCAAATTCACTAAAAGATACTAAAAATCTTTTCCAACAACAATTTGATTTTTTTTATTGAATTTCAGTGATTCCATGCTCATTGTTTTCTTCGAAAGATTCTGCATGGACGTTCCAAATGTTCATAATCATTTTTTGAGAATTATGACCTCTCGACTTTTTCCTCCGGATAAACAAATAGTTGTAAATTTTTAATTAACAATCACTCATGAAAATCTACGCGACGAATCGATGGAGAATCTTTTAAAGAATAGAGTGAGCTCTGAATCATCGAAATCGGACGAAAATTGTGGATTATTCGTGGAAAAAACTAAAAGAAAATACCAAATTCACTAAAAGATACTAAAAATCTTTTCCAACAACAATTTGATTTTTTTATCGAATTTCAGTGATTCCATGCTCATTGTTTTCTTCGAAAGATTCTGCATGGACGTTCCAAATGTTCATAATCATTTTTTGAGAATTATGACCTCTCGACTTTTTCCTCCGGATAAACAAATAGTTGTAAATTTTTAATTAACAATCACTCATGAAAATCGACGCGACGAATCGATGGAGAATCTTTTAAAGAATAGAATGAGCTCTGAATCATCAAAATCGGATGAAAATTGTGGATTATTCGTGGAAAAAACTAATAGAAAATACCAAATTCACTAAAAGATACTAAAAATCTTTTCCAACAACAATTTGAATTTTTTATTGAATTTCAGTGATTCCATGCTCATTGTTTTCTTCGAAAGATTCTGCATGGACGTTCCAAGTGTTCATAATCATTTTTTGAGAATTATGACCTCTCGACTTTTTCCTCTGGATAAACAAATAGTTGTAAATTTTTAATTAACAATCACTCATGAAAATCTACGCGACGAATCGATGGAGAATCTTTTAAAGAATAGAGTGAGCTCTGAATCATCGAAATCGGACGAAAATTGTGGATTATTCGTGGAAAAAACTAAAAGAAAATACCAAATTCACTAAAAGATACTAAAAATCTTTTCCAACAACAATTTGATTTTTTTATCGAATTTCAGTGATTCCATGCTCATTGTTTTCTTCGAAAGATTCTGCATGGACGTTCCAAATGTTCATAATCATTTTTTGAGAATTATGACCTCTCGACTTTTTCCTCCGGATAAACAAATAGTTGTAAATTTTTAATTAACAATCACTCATGAAAATCTACGCGACGAATCGATGGAGAATCTTTTAAAGAATAGAGTGAGCTCTGAATCATCGAAATCGGACGAAAATTGTGGATTATTCGTGGAAAAAACTAAAAGAAAATACCAAATTCACTAAAAGATACTAAAAATCTTTTCCAACAACAATTTGATTATTTTATTGAATTTCAGTGATTCCATGCTCATTGATTTCTTCAAAAATTCTGTATAGACTGGACATTCCGATTATTGTTCATAATTATCGTTTAAAAATTATAATCTCTGGATTTTATCCTTCAGATAAACAAATCGTTGTAATTTTTTTTATTGACAATCGCTGACAAAAATCTACGCGGTGAATCGATAGAGAAACTTTCAAAGAATAGAATGAGCCCTGAATCATCGAAATCGGACAAAAATTGCGGATTATTTTGGGAAAAAACTGGTTAAAAAATGCACCTTATCGAAAATTGTCGTGAAAATGTCGATATTTATAAAAAAATCTATCGCAATTAATATTTTTCTTTATCAATATCTTTCCTTAACGTACCAAAAACGATTAGACATTTCCGATCGATCTTGAAACATTCGTAGAATTTTTTTTCAAAATTTAGCACTGATTTGACCGGTGCAAACTGCCTCCTCAATTCACGCAGACCTTTAATCGCATTCTCACTATTTTTATGGACTGACAAAGAGAATAAAAGGAAATTATTATTATCGGACGGAAATAGTACATTACATTACGCCGAGTGATGTACAATATTTTATATCACGAGGTACAATATGGACGTTTTCACGTCCGCTTGCGGACGTAAAAGCGTCCATTATTGTACTGAGTGATATAAAATTACTTTTTTGCCTGCAAATTATAAACAAAAAGTGGGTCTTGTATTATTATCGCTAATTATTATCATTATAAGTGTATGGGTCATTTTATGTCAAATCGGTCACTTTTGAAACCACCCCTTTTCGATTTGGCTGAATTTGTTTCCTTTTCTAACCCATTAAAAATGTTTTTCGAGAAATTTTCAAATTCTTTTACCCAAACCAAAAAAAAGGTCTTTTTCAAATAGTTATAAATTCTTCAAAAATGGATTAATTGGGACGGGTTTTTTTCAAAAATGTCGTCTTCAAATGTACTGTCCGAGAAAAATATCAAAAAATTTAAGATATTAAAATCTATGAAATTTTGCACTTTCTCGAGAAAAATCATCTTTTTCTCAAAGTTCGTCATTATTAATTTTTTTTTCACTCAAAAAGCTCAGCTGGGCTTATTTCACAAAACACCACTCTGAAATTTTTTGAAGATTTATAAAGGACCTCGGAGTATGAAAAATTGAGAAGAAAAAATAGAAAGTGGTAATCCCCGAAAAAATCTTGATTTTTTTCAAAAAAGGGAAAAAAAATAGAAAAGTCCTCCTCGTAGGGCGACATTTTTTCCGGAATTGATCAAAGTATTTTTTGAGTAAAAAAAAATAAAATAAAAAATGGCTAATTCCGAGAGAGAGACGATCTTTCTCAAAAAAGTAAAAAATTTCATAAATTTTAATATCTTAACATTTTTTTGTATTTTTTTTCGGAACGCACATCTAAAGTCGAAAATTTTGAAAAAAAAACGTCCAAAGTAGTAAATTTTTGAAGAAGTTACAGCTACTTGAAAAAAAGCCTTTTTTGGGTTGGGTAAAAAAAATTTGAAAATTTTCTGAAAAATGTTTTTAATGCGGTAGAAAAGGAAAAAAAAAACTTCAAAAATGGTCGATTTGACATGGAATGCCCCACATATATTTTATCAAATAACGATGCAATGGACCTGCTTCGAGCTTGTGAAGGAAAAATTGTTCCAAGGCGTCGTTTTACGATTGCTTTTCTTCTTGGTCGCGAATGGAAAGCGAGGGGAGGAGGAAAAAATGAGTTTCGTTGCTAAAATTAAACGATCGACATGTAGCCACGAGTTCCACGGATTTTTCTTGCATCGGAATGAGAGAGAAAGCGAGAGAGAGAGAGAGAGAGAGAGAGAGAGAGAGAGAGAGAGAGAGAGAGAGAGAGAGAGAGAGAGAGAGAGAGAGAGAGAGAGAGAGAGAGAGAGAGAGAGAGAGAGAGAGAGAGAGAGAGAGAGAGAGAGAGAGAGAGAGAGAGAGAGAGAGAGAGAGAGAGAGAGAGAGAGAGAGAGAGAGAGAGAGAGAGAGAGAGAGAGAGAGAGAGAGAGAGAGAGAGAGAGAGAGAGAGAAAATGAAAGAGAGGAGAAAGAAAAGTGAAGTCGAAGAAAAAAAAGGCTGTTTCTTCGGGTACAAAGAAAAACAAATAAAAAATTCCATCGATCTAATTTTACGTTGCGATATCTTTCGTCCGGAAAATACGTGCCATTGGCAATGCGAATAAAACTGACACACGCAGAGAGACACACAAATAAACGATAAACACGAGCGCGCCCTGCGAAAACGTGTAACAACTATTTTTATATTCTCCCGAGGAAAATTCGCGTAGTGAGCCTTGTATAAAGAACAAAAAAAAACATACAAAAACGAGTGAGAGGGAGAAACGAAGAACTAAAAGTGAGAAATGAAAAAAAAAAACAAACAAAAAAACTTGTATCATTCCCCGAGCGTCAATTTTCTACGAATACGCGCAAATTTCTCAAATTAGAATATCACGATTGTCGCGAAAATCACTGAATTTCGTCATTGTCTTTCGAGAAAAATGAATTTTCCAACATTAAAATTAAACACTGCGACCTCGATAATCGGAATTGTGCGAGTCCGGCTCTTGCGAGAAGTGGGCATGCGCACATTGCACAAAACCGTTTCTGCGCCGCTGGTGGCTGACAGTGGCCTGACGCGATTGGCTCAGCGCTTCTCCCACTACGCTGCAATTGCAAAGATCGAGGTTCCGAAAATCGAGGTCGCAGTGTACTCGATTAATTAATTTTTATTCATTAATCGAATTATCTTCATTTAAATTGATTTTAATTAATTAAATTTCTTAATTCATTTCGAAATAATTTCAATTAATTAATCGGGACAATTGTTCTTCGGTTGGCATAAATTATTCCGTGCGAGATAATTGGTACAGAGATAAAATTGAGGCAATTGGAGCGCCTCGCACTAATCAAATTAGTGTTTGATTTTTAAAATCGTCTCCACGGAAATTTGTTTATAAATCACGAAAAACGGAAAAACCGTCTTAGCGATTAATATTTACTAAAGTATCAGCTGTTTTACTTCAATTTTTAACAAGCCAAAACTTTCATTCAATTTTATCCAAGAATAATTCACATTTTGTGTCCAATTTTTTTTTCAAATTTCATTCACAATTACTGATTAAAATCTACGCAGTAAATTCGCGAAGAATCGTCGAAAAAACCATAATGAAACCTGAACTAAGAAAGTGGGGAAAAAATTGGGGATTATTTTTGGAAAAAACAAAAAAAAATTTGTATCTTTATCGAAATTTGTCATAAAAGCGTCGATAATTCAAAGAAATTATTAGTTATTTAAAAAAAATTACAAAATTACATTTACAAGGAAAAAGATTAACAATGATTTGAACAGTGCGGAGCGTTCTAAACTCCAAATCCAAAATAACAATTTTTCTCTCAATGACGAAAATTCAAGTGTTTTGCTAACGATGCGCTTGACAATTTTTTTTCATGCGGATACACTTTTGTTTTTATTTTTTTGCGCACTATTACCCAACCTGAAACCCCATTTTTCGAGGGAAACTGCAGGATTAAAATTTCATTTTCGTTCTTTCAATGTTCTCGTGAGCTTCGAGGAGAAAAATCGAAAAAAAAATCAGACTCACCGTGACTCAGCACAGCACCATTATTATTGTATATACTTGCCATAACGAATGCCTTAGCGAACGTAATTGTAAGCGAGAGTCATTCGAACGAACGGGAGACGAATGAAGGGTCGAAAAAAAGTATATTGCACGCGTGAGGAAACCCCCGCATATAAAGTTAAGGGTGTGGCAAAAAAAAACACTTTTTCTCCTTCTCGGATTTTTTTTTTCAATATCATTATCCCTGTATAAATTTTTTTCTAGCAGCTACGATGACGAAAATTTATTTTTTGCCATTTTTCCAGTCACCGAATTCGAATCTGTGAATGAGGATTTTCAAAATTTATATTTTCAAAAAATTGCAAACTAATTAAATGGATAAACCCCTTTTTTATCTTGATAAGCTTAATTATCTTGATTATTCTAATTAATCGGAACGAAACAAGAAAGTTTTTTTTCTGCCACACTCTAATCTTTACATACATGTGCAAAAGCATATATGCATACGTATATGTATTTATATATATATATAAATATAAAGGTGGACGTAGTCGAGACGGAAATTAGATGAAATTGAGTGAGACCGAAAAATCGAGCATTCGTAAAATGGAATTCGAAAAAACACAAAAAAAAATAGGGAACGAAGAAAAAATTAATCGAATAGATTGTAAATATATTATTAAAGCAGAAGAAAAAATCGAAATATGTTATATATACTATTCGAATAGTATAATATATATTAATCTTGCGGTGCATAATAATCCGTAATCGGAGAAATACAAATTATATGAGACATTCCTCGTCAAACGGTACACCCTATTTTTTAAATCGCTAAAAATGATTCATAAATTTTTATAAACTATCGAGAACACCGCCAATGTTTTTTTTAATCAATCATTTCATCCAGCAATAATAATTTGGAAAATAATTGCAGACTGTTTTTGAAATTTGGCACTTGGCTCAATCGATAAAAAAAAATAAAAGATTCCTCTGCACTTTACAAGGCTGATTTTCCCATTAGAAATTTCGTGGAGTCTACATTTCGTTTTTAGCTTCCCAATTCAATTTTCGTAGATTTTTTGGATTTTTTTTTACAGTCAAAACAACTCTGTAGAAATTAATGAGAAATATCGTGACATAAAAATAATAAAGTGGCCCGGTTGACGTGAAATGCTTCATATTAATATCGGGGTGCCGCAAAATAAATCGATTTTCATTTTCCTCCCATACACAGAAATAGAGTCAACATCAAAATCGAGTAACAAAAAAACTACATAAAAAACGATCAATTATTAAAAATTCAAGAATCGAGATTTCAAAATAATATACATGGAATAAATAACTTTTAGAAATCACACTATCAAAAAAATTATATTAAGTATATACCGACATCCAAATTTTATAAATACTCGGTTTTTCAGAAAAACATAAATTTGCTCCCAGAAATGTTCAAAAATAATTTTCTCATTGATCCACATTTAGATCCACACAATATTGACCCCCGAGGAATGGCAGAAGACAAAAATGGACTACTTTGCGATACCCTGATATATATACTAGGGTGGGTCAAATAAAACGACTAATTTTTTTTTCCTCGATATAATGAAAAATTTATTGTTTGGCATCTCAAAATAACCCTCTGCAAGTATTAGCCCTTTATATTTAAATTAAGAGGTCCCTCAACGCAAATTTTCATTTCCCATTTAAATAACATGGGGCATTTTTTTTTAACTTTGGAATTTTATTAGACTTTAACCGTCGAGGTTAGAAGAGTTTTTTAGCACATTTTTGTTGAACATCTGATGCTCTACAAAAAAGCTCGCTTGTGTTAAAAATTCCAAAGTTAATCGAAAAATTCCCTATTAAATGGGAATGGGTTATTTAAATGGGAAATAAAAATTGGCGATGAGGGACCTCTTAATTTAAATATGAAGGGCTAATACTTGCAGAGGGTTTTTTTGAGATGCCAAACAATACATTTTTCATTATATCGAGGGAAAACAAAATTACTCATTTTATTTGACCCACCCTAATATATACATATATAAATATATAAATAGGAATGATTGAAAGAGGAAAAGCAAACTGAGGGTCAGGAGTGAGCTTGATCGACGGGAAATGACGTGAATTTAGTGAAAATAAATTTAAGCTCAAATTAAGATTGTACTCTCGAACGAAGGCGAGAAAAAAAGTAAAAAAAAAAGAGAGACAGAGAGAGAAAGAAAAATCACAACACACATAAGCACACTCACAAAAATGGTCGTAAATAATGTACCGGCAATACTCGACTTCGCCCGTCCACTTTAGCCTCTAGATCACTCGCTCCCCTAAAAAACCCTCCGATATTCGATCAATAAAAAAAAAAAAAAAAAAAAAACTTTGCAAAACCCAAAAGTCACAAAGCGTTTTAGTTGTATTCGGCGCCTAATTGGAGAACAATTATGGGAAAGGGGAGCACGAGTCGCCGATCGTCTCGAAAAAAAAACAACGTAGATAAAGAATTTGAATTAAAAAAAAAAAAAAAAAAAAAAAAAAAACGTCGAGACTCGCGCGATGAATGAAGAAAAAGGAAAAATAGTCAATTTTGAAACATACCCTCTAGCTAATCGGAGACGGAATTATTTTCTCAGCTGCGTGAAAAACTGAAACAGTAGAAAAGAAAGAAAACAATAAAGAGCGAGTAATTCGTGGATTCGAAGAGTGCGGGATAAAGCGGTTGATGATGAAATTATATTTAAAAAAAAAAAGGGAAAATAAAAATAAAAATTATTTAAAAAAATATCGCATATCAGAGAGCGAAATGCCTCGGGCGAGTGAATCGTTGATGAAATAAAGTTTTAAAAATTTCGAAAGAATATCAAGATCGAGTCGTCAATTAAGTCGCTAAAATTTGAAAAAAGTAAATGAAAAAAAAAAATGTGAATCAGCCAATTCTTATCGGTCTTAACGACCGCCGCATCCTGAGCTCGTTTGGGACGATTGCAAAAAAAAACAAAAAAAAAAAACAACTCATTCAAAGTCAGATGGAATTCGACCGAGAGAGACCGAAAATTCGAATCGAGGGTTGAAAAAAAAAATGCATAGAAATAGCCAAGTTCACGCGCAAGTTTGAACGAGAGAATGAAGAGTGTTGAATTAACGGAGAGACAAAAAAAAATCAAGAGTATCAAGGGAATAAATGAGCAACGTAGTTGAGTGACTCTAGCCTTACGATAAAGAAAAGATCATTTTCTAACCGCTGTAATTTATATAACTATAAATAGTCAAAGTGTAAAATATATCTTCGCGCGTGTGTATACTCGTCGACGAGAATTGAGAAAAAAGTTGAAAAAAAAAAAAAAAAAAAAAAAAAAATTAACGAAAGGAGGAAAAAAAATAGTGTCCAGAGCGAAGCTGTAAATAATGCATTATTTTGATAATGCATTAATTACCCATTACACTGCATAATGTAGAATGGAGAAGTGTACCATTACAAAATACAAAAGTAATGTGTAATGGATGCGTGTTCCATTACAAATAAAAAAGTGATGTGTAATGGATGCATGTGCCATTACAAATTAAAAAAAGTAATGTGTAACGGATGCACGTGTTATTACAAATAAAACAAGTAATGTGTAATCGATGAGTGCTCCATTACAAATTACAATTGAAAAAAAAAAATTTAATGGAGAATATTCCATTACAAATTAGTGTGTTTCTACGACAATTTAGACCATTTTTTTAAAGCTATTTTTATTATTTTAAAAAAGGCTACGGTTATTATTTCAAAAACAGCTATTTTAAAAAAACCGTTAATTCACGGTGTTGAGGAATCCCATAATATAAAAAAATACCAAAAATTCGTTTTTCGTATTCCCAATTTGGGGAAATTAAAAAAAAAAATAACGAGTGTCTTTCCTTGAGAAAAAAAAATATTTTTGCACATTTTGCCCTGAAACGGACGTTTGATTTGCTCAATAAAATCTAAATTAATTATTTTCCAGAAGGCCATAAAAAGATGCAGATTTTCGTTCTTTACAAATGTAAATACGTCAAATCCTGCCAAAGATGCAGGCATTTGAACGGAAAAATGTTGAAAAATGGCAATCAACGAGAAAAAAATCAGAATTTTTTTTTTTTAATTTCGACACTCCGTGAATATTTTTCAGTGAAGTAACTCGATTTTTCAAAATTATTTGTGGAATTTTTTTTTTTTACTGGCGGAAGTGACATGATCGCCTCATATATTAACTCAATATACACTGACATCAATAATTTTTTTTTTTGAATAGCAATTTTTACAAGAATGGAGTAAAAATTACTCCAAAAAATCACTGTTCATACATTTATCACTACCAGGGTTGTAAAATTTTTAATGAGAAAGTAATGCATAAATCATTACTGTTTTAATGGCAAATGGAAATAATTTTCATTAACTATTAACATTTAATGGTTAATGGAAATTATTTCCATTAATCATTGACATTTAATGGTTAATGAAAAAAGTAATGATTAATGCATCACTTTTTCATTAAGAATTTTGCAACCCTGGAATAGGGTGATGCAATCACAATCGATATTTTTTTCTGATTGGGTTTGATAACTGTTGGTACTTGTCAAAAAAGTAACTCAGAAAATTTCAGCTTTGAAAAAAAATTTTTAGTGGTCGCTCGAATGACTTGATATTATTTTCAATTTTGACCAACGATCATGATATAGAAATTACTATTTTTCCGTGTCGCAAAAAAAAATATAAGTATTTGATGAAGCAATTCACCCAAAATTAAGATCCTTAAAACAAAAAAATTAATGGACGTGTACGGCCACTTAGATTTTCATTGTCATTTTTTTTTTCAAGGACCCAAATTTTGGATGTAGGGGAGCCCGAGGACAGTTGTAACAATCTGTATTTTGGCTTTTCCTGGGCCCAAAGTATAATGCTTACATAAAACACACGTACACCCCTGCATAGAGCATTTAATTATCTACAAAATGGTTCTATGTTGAAGTCTGTAACTAGAATTGAAAAAAAAAGTATAGGCCTTTATAAAAAGTGTAAGAAATTGTTACAACCATCCCTTACCCCGGGGTAGTTGTAACCGTCGATGGGGACAGTTGTGACGGTCGATGGGGCTAGTTGTAACATAAGATTTTAACACAAAATTATGTCTTTCATTGTGACCAATATTATATAATATTATTACAACATCAAACATTATCACAGGGATATAAATAACGGTCACAATGATAAAATCTTAACACATGGAAATAGTCGTATCAAGTTGATAAAAATCATGAAACAATTTAATAAAGTCTCAGACACACCAAACTTGTCAAAGAAACATGACATAAGGTAATAAGGTAATTAACAACTAATAGAAGCTTGTTTAAAAAAAAAAAAAATTTCGTTTGTTTATTTTTTTACAAATACTAACAGCTGTCAAACCCAATCGAAGAAAAAAAATTATTTAATGGTTAATGAAAATAAGTGCGTTAATGGTTATTGAAAATGTAAATGCATTTAAAAAAAGTAATTCATTATTTGCAACCCTGATCACTACGATAGTAAAGTTAACGAAAACTTGATACACACAAATTATATTCATTGGAAAATTAACAGACTAGTACCTGCTCCAAATTGTCTCAGAAACACACTAATTTGTAATGGAATATTCTCCACTACAAAATACTTTTTGTTCAATTGTAATTTGTAATGGGGCACTCATTCATTACACGTTTTTTTTTTAATTCGTAATGTTACATGCATCCATTACACATTACTTTTATTATTTGTAACCGAACATGTATACATTACACACTATTTTTTTTAATTTGTAATGGTACACGGGTCCATTACATATTACTATTTTCATTTGTAATGGAACATTCGTTCGTTACACGTTACTTTTGTAATTTATAATGGAAAATTTATCCAATACACATTGTTCAAAGTAATGGGTAATGCATTACTTTTACATTACTATTTTCACAACTCTGGTCCAGAGTGAACTCGATCCTGCGAGATTTCCACGATACACACGCGCCCAGATACGAATGTACATAAATAGGATCGACAAATAAATTGGGGTGATCGAGCGAGCGAGAGAGAGAGAGTAAATTGAGAAATTAATTGAATAATAATTAAGTAAATTAAGAAAAAAAAAAGTGTCACAGAGTCGCGTGTTACAAGAAAAAGATACAAATGCTCGCAGCCAATTATATCTCGCGAGTTCCGCGCGCACAATGTAGGATAGTTGAAAAAAAAAAAAACTCGATCGAATAACAATTGAAGCGAAAAGTTTATATAGAAGAAAAAAAAATTGAATAAAAAATATACGAGTTAATACAGGGCGAAAATGGGAGAGTACAATAGTTTTCGGAATGGCGACTCGCGCGTTCACACAAAAGTACGATGGAAAAGTGTGTGCATGTGATATAGAAAAACTCGATATTATATAACGATTAAAAAAGGTAAAAAAAAAAAAAAGGGACTTTAAAAAAAAATATACGAATAGAAGAAGCCTCTTTTTAATCGTGAAATGAAAAATCTACAATTATCCGGAACCGCGAAATTTCTGTGATGAGAAGAACAATTGGCAAACGAGAAAGTGTGTCAAAAAGTGCGAAAAGAGAAAAAATTTCGATTCGATGTAAAAGAAGGAAAAAAAATCGTCGATTCGATCGGGAACGATGAAATCTTCGTCGTTCGAGGCTCGTTTGTGCTTTGTACGAAGACAGATTTCCTATGTATTTTCTACGATTTATTTTTCTACGTGTAAAGCATTGCCTCGAACGACGAAGACGAATTCAGGACTTTTAATTCGATTCGATCGACGATCCGATGAGAAAATAATCGAAGAATCAATTTGGAGAGTGAAAAAAAAAAAAAAGAAAAATCATCGCGAGCACAGAATCTTCGTTGCCAATTGTGTTTTTTTTTCTTGAGAAAAAAACTCGTCTGAATAAAAGCACGAGATGGAAAAGTGAGAAAAATGACAGATCGAGGAAAGGGCGTGGAAAGCCAGAAATCGTCAACGGTCATAATTGTAAAAATAATCGCAATCGCTTGAGCTTCAGCACACATTCTAGAAATCGCCATTATTCGGAGATACGAGAGAGAGAGAGAGAGAGAGAGAGAGAGAGAGAGAGAGAGGGAGAGAGAGAAGAAAAATTAAAGGATTGTGACGATTAGAGGATAATAATTATTTTAGAAGAGCGCAAAGAGAGAAAAAAAAAACAAAGGGAGAGAATACGAGTCCGCTTGTGCCGAGAAACGAGAGAAATATAAATATATTTTTTTTCCTAGAGAGCACGAGACGTAGAAAAAAAAGCTTTCTTCGAGGTGTGTTAAAGATTAGGCAAATTTGCCACGAGTTTCTGGACGAGTCTTAAGAAAAAAAGTGATCGATGGAGAGCGAGAGAGGAAGAGAGAGAGATATTGAGGGAGGTTCGTTCGAGAGATAAGGGCCTAAAAAAAAAAAATCCACTGACGACGCGAAAAATAATACAGAGTCGAGAAAAAGTAAGAAATAAAAATTATAAAAAAAAACGAGAGAAACAAGATTAATATTAATTCACGCGTTTATTATTAGTTAATCGATTAACAAAAAAGAAACAAACCAAGAAGAAAAATAAGACAAGAGAGATATTATCAAGATAGCGAAACGATGACAAAAAAAAACCCTTTATTATAAACAAGAGAAAAACATTGCAATTATTACTGTTAAAATGACTCTCGTGATATCTCGTGAGTGAAAAAATAAATAAATAAATAAAGAATAAATATAATGATAATGAAGAAAAAAAAACTGCGACTCGTCATTCTCGCTAAGGACTATTAGAGAATATCGAAGTAATAGTTTTATCTATATATACGAATTCGAAAAAGAGTTTTCCACACAGACACGAAAAAAAAACCACACACACAAACACAACAGACCGAACCGATGAATACTTTCGAACGAATAATTTAAACGTAAAAAAAAAGGGAAAAAAACACCACTTTTCATTATCGAATTTGTCGCCGAAAATTGGGCGACGAACAAAAAAAAAATTCCAAAGACAATTGAAGGGGAAAAAAGTGAGACTTGAAAAAAAAATCACATGCACGCCAAATTACACTGGAGTGAAATTTCCTCCCGACTGTAAAAACGAGATTCAGCGTTTGCAGTTCCTGGCGTTACAATTTTCACTTTGTTTTTTTCAAATCTGTATTCCCTACTCTTTTTTTTTTTTAATCCCGCCAAATATAATTTGTACTTGTCCGGATTATCGCGTAACCGTGTAATTCGAATGTTACACGATTTTTAGCACCGATACGAGAAACTGCGATGGCGAGGAAAAACAAAAAATAGACTAAAACCGAAGAGTGGAAGGGGGGGGGGGAAACTTGCCATAATATCGTTGTAATTAGTGATATTCGCGATTCTAGATAGACTGAGCCATTTAGGTAACGATACCGTAGATTAAAAAACGTGTGAAAAACGAAATGAATGTGAGAAAAAGAGAGAAAGAGAGAGCACGAAAGTAAGAAAAATTCGAGAGCGACGTTATCGACGTCGCAACGGTTTTTCGCAAACCGAAGAGAAAAAAGACGAACAAAAAACCGTAAAGTTCAAGAAACTAAACGGCCATTCTTACTGTCGTAAAAAGTAAAAAAAGTAAACTTTGTAATTTTTCCTTCCCATTTGCCCCATTTTTCATGGTCAATCCTCCGAGCTCACTTTCCTAATTGACAAACCGTTTGAAATGAAGGAAAAAAAACCGAAACAATTCCGTCTGAGTGATTTTCTCATCGTTATGCTGTTTTTTTTTTTCGTTTCAATTGTGCGTTAAAGTACGACGAAGAAAATTGAGAAATTAAAACAGTCGGCGTGAAAAAATAAATATTGGTGAAAAATTGGAGAAGAAAAAAAAACAATATAAGAAAGAGAGCAATATAGGAGATAGTAGATTGTGTGTAAGACGATAAAAATATAAATATATATGATCTCAAAAAGAGAAAAAAAAATGAAAATAAAGAGGCGTGGTGTGCCCCCGATCATAAACGATTAGACTCGAACGATCAAAAGTGCTCAGCGGAGTTCCATACTCAAAAAAATGAAGATGAAGATGAAACACACTCACACACTCACTCACTCACTTACTCACGCGCAACATCTATTATAAATATGTGCTTTATATAGTTTAACAAAATAAATCATTGAAAAAATCTATTGGTCGTTTTAACAGCGATAAATCGTCATTTTACTGTCCTCACGAACATCTACATTTTTTTTTTCTTTTTTTTTTCTACAACATCGAAGGATATATCGATTTATGGAATGAGAAGATCCGTGATTATTCGAGCCATGTGCAATCCAGCGATGTCACCTGCCAACTCCAATTCCAATTCACGTTCCAGCGCATGTGCTGCATTCCTCGTTCTGCACTCAATTTCCGGTGCGTTTATTTCCGGAAACTTCTCACGAAGAAGACACACGATCACCTCCAAGCTGCTCTGCGATCTGTAGTTTGTTGGGAATAAAATAAATTTTAATAAATTGTTGCAATAATATGAAGAGTCTTCGTGCAATGTGAAAATTGATTTTCTGATCATTCATTGTTTTATGAAAAGATGGAATTACTGTAATTAACTGGGAAGAATTTGATTTTGGTAAGGATTTTTCGAGATACAAAATTGCGAGGAATTTTTTTTTACTTTTCCAAAGGAAGCTGTTTTTGGGGAAAAAAATGAGATTTTCATGACAGTGCGCCGAAAACGTCTTAAGGGGCGAAAAGAGTCAGAAAATGTTGAAAAATGGTAATCAACGAGAAAAAAGCCAGACATTTTTTTTTTTTAATTTCAACACTCCGTGAATATTTTTCAATAAAGTAACTCGATTTTTCAAAATTATTTGTGGAATTTTTTTTTAACTGGGAAGAATTTGATTTTGGTAAGGATTTTTCGAGATACAAAATTTTGAGGAAATTTTTTTGACTTTTCCAAAGGAAGCTGTTTTTGGGGAAAAAATTGAGATTTTCATGACAGTGCGCCGAAAACGTCTTAAGGGGCGAAAAGAGTCAGAAAATGTTGAAAAATGGTAATCAACGAGAAAAAAGCCAGACATTTTTTTTTTTAATTTCAACACTCCGTGAATATTTTTCAATAACGTAACTCGATTTTTAAAAATTATTTGCGGAATTTTTTTTTTTACTGGCGGAAGTGACATGGGTCGCCTCATATATTAACTCAATATACACTGACATCAATAAGTTTTTGTTGAATTGCAATTTTTACAAGAATGGAGTAAAAATTACTCCAAAAAATCCACTATTCATACATTTATCACTCCCAGGGTTGCGAAATTTTTAATGAAAAAGTAATGCATAAATCATTACTTTTTTAATGGCAAATGGAAATAATTTTCATTAACCATTAACATTTAATGGTTAATGGTTAATGGAAATTATTTTCATTAGCCATTAAAAAAGTAATCGTTGATGCATTACTTTGTCATTAAAAATTTTGGGGTGGGAGTCGAAAAACATTAAGATCAAAATTCATAGTGACCCAAAATTCAGAAATTTATGTATTCCAAAAATTAATAATTCGCACGTGCATTATATAAAAGTTTAGTAAAGGAGAGATTGAAAAATGCAGAAAATGAATGTATGGAATTCTCAACTACTAGATGAATAAAATGTAGGTCAAATGAATTGTGGAAGAGCCAGTAAGGCGCATTGTTCAAATTCCATAAACTGGATGCATCGGAGAAGTCATTCTTACATATGTCAAAATTTCGAAAATTCAAATAACCGAACTGAAAGTACAAAATTACTGGGATAGCGAATGGTCAAAATACCGAATGTTCAAAATATCAAATGGTCAAAATACCGACTGATCAAAATATCGACTGATCAACATTTGTAGGCACCAGAAATGGACGATCATTTCCGGTGGCATTTATTGGGGTTATATTTCGGGATTTTCAGTTTCTGTATTTTGAACTATCTGATCTTTTAGTATCGATATATTGATGTTCGAAATTTTTCTCCATCGTGATAATGCCTGTTTGGAAATGAGATATTTTGGAATTTGAATCTACCGTTGTCATACAATTTGCATTTAGCTATGTTCGCTGATTTCAAATCTGAAAAAAACTTTTCGGTATAAACAGGTTTTGCATATTTGCATAAATTGTGAAAAAGTAATATAACATTATGGTCTTTTGGGAATTTTAAATTATGATTGATAGACTATTCGTTGGTAATGGTATTCGGGTATCCGATTTTCTGAATTTCGGTCATTATGAATTTTGATCTTTAGCCTTTTCGACTCCTACGGTGGGGGTCGAAGAGTCGACTAACCAATATTTCGAACGGCCGAAATCCCGAATCTCGCGATTACGAGCGTTCGAATAACGAAGCGCCGAAATCCCGAACGCCAGAAAAGCGAAAGCGGAGAGAGCCGCCCCATGCGTAAGAGAGAAAGAGATGCGCCTCCTCTCTCTCTTACGCATGGGGCGGCTCTCTCGACTTTCTCTTTTCTGGCGATCGGGATTTCGGCGCTTCGTTATTCTAACGCTCGTAATCGTAAAATTCGGGATTTCGGCCGTTCGAAATATTTGTTAGTCGACTCTTCGACCCTCACCGCTTATTGGGATAATTTTTGTTCTTGTTTTTTTTTTTTTTAACTTACCGAGCTGATACACGTATCGGTGCTTCGTTCTCCGTGACCGGAAGTATCTCGAAGATGCAATGCCTGAAGAATTCGTTGTTCTTAGCGATGTAAACGTCGGGTATGTCTTCGACGTTGTTATTGAAGCCATTATCCTCGAGAAAGGTGAAGAGTCGCGTCACGGCATCGCTATCTTTGTCAAGAGTGATAACGAGTTCGCGCTCAACGGAAATTGATTTTATCGCGAGAACGGTTCTCTCAAAATTGAGGCTAAATTTTGGCGCGAAAGAGCGATCGACAACGTCGGATGCTCGTAGACGAAACAAGGGAACGGGAGTTTGCAAATGTTTGTCATCGAGAATGTAAGATATGGTGCCGAAGGCTTCGAAAAAATTGGCAGTCTCAAAATTCGGAAGTTCGAGAACAACGGTGGCGACGAGTTTCTCAACGTCCGGCGCCAGATCGAACGTCCTCGTCGATAAGTTATCGACTATTTCCCAAAAAGTCACGATCCCACGGACTTCCGGTTGATCCTTGACGATCACGTAGAGGCAAGGATCCTCGAGGACCCTGAAATACCATTTATTCGATCAAAAGCTCTTTCACTGAATTATTAAGGAAATCAATAAATCGAACGGCTATAGAGATTGAAAAAAAAAAATCAATGTCGTGAAAAATTCTTTTTGTCTTTTTACTCGTGTCAATAATTCCATTTTAGATTACTAAGGCCCGAATTTTAAGATCTCAAGATCTATCTTAAGATCAAACTTAAGTTCAAACTTTTCATCGAACTGAAGTTGGAACTTAAGTTTGAACTTAAGTGTCATTATAAGTTTATACTCAAGTTCAATCTTCAGTGCGAACTTTGGATCGATCTTAGGTTCATACTTGAATTTGGTTTGAAGTTTGAACTTAAGTTTGAACTTAATTATTTTGACAGATAATGTCAAAAAACACTGAAGAGGGAGGCGACGAAAGAAGTTTGATTGAACTTAAGTTCAAGCTCAAGATGAATCTTAAGATCAAACTTCAAACCAAATTTAAGTTTCAACTTGAGATCGATCTGAAGTTTGCACTTTAGTTTGAACTTAAGTTTGAACTTATAATGACACTTAGGTTCAAACTCAAGATTCATCTTAAATTGGAACTTATAAGTTCGATGGAAAGTTTGATCTTAACTTAAGATCTTAAGATATTAAAATTCGGGCCTAAGATTCTAAGACTCAGATTCTAGTCATAGGCCTGGAAAATTAATTCATCTGGACATTAATAAATCAGGAAAATTAATTCTCATTTCTACCAGAATTTTTAGTACTTGCGGAAAAACTATTGTCGAATATTTTCATTCTATTTTTGAAGATTAAAAAAATACACCCCCGCTCAAAAGTTTGGATACACCTGTCGATATTTCTTGCCGCACTAAAAGTTGCATAACTCCGTCAAAAAAAATGATAATCGAATTTTTAAAACAGCGTTTTGACAGGAAGGAATTCAGCTTTGTTTCCCCCATTTTTATTTTTTTTACGATTTTTTTTCGACGTGGTATGCATTTTTGAAAGTGACCGTTTTGCGGCATTTTTTCGACCATCGCAAATCAGGCGCATATCTTAAGGACATTTTTTAAAAACTTTTTTATCTACGGTACATTTGAAAGAGTTAGAAGCCGCTCCACTTTCATTCTTTAAAAATTTTCGTACGATTTTTTCTCGCAAAGTTATTTCACTTCTGGCTCTAAAAGACACTTTTTGAAAGATGCAACGTAACTCAAAGACTATAGAGTTTAAGAGAAAATGTCTAGTATGAAAAAAGTAGCGTAGGTATACACGGAATCGCCTGGAATTATTTCAGAATTTTCCCATGAAATTTTCCAATTTTTACCATCTTCGCTCCAGCGAAAAATTTCATCTGTTTGAAATTTCCGTACTTCGTGAAAAAATAAAAATCTGAAAAAATTCAGCAACATTTGGCACGCTATAAGCAACAATTATCAATAATAATAATATTGCGCAAAAGTCATTAACAAATTGTTTAAACATTTGTTTAAACAATTTATTAAACAATGATGAACAATGATTAATAATTATTATTGATCATTGTTGTTTATAGCATGCCAAATATTGCTGAACTTTTTCAGATTTTTATTTCATCACGAAGTACGGAAATTTCAAACAGATGAAATTTTTCGCTGGAGCGAAGATGGTAAAAAATGAAAAATTTCATGGGAAAATTCTGAAATAATTGCAGGCGATTCCGTGTATACCTCCGCTACTTTTTTCATACTTGACATTTTCTCTTAAATTCTATAGTTTTTGAGTTACGCTGCATCTTTTCAAAATGTGCCTTTTTGAGCCAGAAGTGAAATAACTTTGCGAGAAAAAATCGTACGGAAATCTTTAAAGAATGAAAATGGAGCGGCTTCTAACCCTTTCAAACGTACCGTAGATAAAAAAGTTTTTAAAAAATGTCCTTAAGATATGCGCCCGATTTGGAATGGTCGAAAAAATGCCGCAAAACGGTCACATTCAAAAATGCATACCAGGTCGAAAAAAAATCGTAAAAAAAATAAAATTGGGGGAAACAAAGCTGAATTCCTTCCCGTCAAAACGCTTTCTTAAAAATTCCCTTATCTTTTTTTTTGACGGAGTTATGCAACTTTTAGTGCGGCAAGAAATATCGACAGGTGTATCCAAACTTTTGAACAGGAGTGTATGTCACAGGCTTTTGCTGGCTGATAATTTTGTATTATGCTTACAATTGATTTTTCAAAATGATCGATAACCGTTCAATTTATCTCATTGTTATGACAATTATCACACTCCTTGTCCGTTAAATATGGTTCTAAAAGCAGCATGCTGCACACTTCCGCCTACAATCGAGAAGTGTGTTTTCCTTCGATAAGATTTTTTTTTCCTTCACCAACAATCAATACAAGCAACGAGACATCTCCTCTGTTACATATGGCATGCCTTAACAAATTTGCGAAAATCGATGGTCGAACTTAAAAAGTCTGCCAAAAATCGAAAAATCATTAGAATCGGATTAACAAAACGGCATTTTGGACTTTCAACGATTACGAAGAGAATAAGCTGAGAGCGAAGTCGAAATTTCATCTAGAAATTAAATCACAGGCATTTTAGCGGATCGATTCAATTTAACCAAAATGCGATTTTTTTTTAAACCTTATATCGGTGTATTTGGACCCCTGAATACGAATCTACGGATAGTTTTATCAGAAAATCGAAATTTCCATGAATTTTCATCAAAAACCTTTTTGCTCAATTTTGGCCCTATTTTAAAAAACCTCAAAATAGTGAAATTTCAACTGCTCATAATTTTACTTCGGTTCGACCGATTCCAAAATTTCTTTTTCGTACTTAAAGGACCAAGATGCAAAAAAAAAATGTTTATTCATTTTTTAAAATCCTTATGTCGATATATTATGACGCCCTGAACACTAATTTACCAGTAGCTTTCTCAAAAAATCGAAATTGTTGTTTATTATTCTATAATTTTGGAATTTAAGAATCTTACAAGGAATACGACATAAAAAAATGATACTTAAAGAGTAGTATAAAAAAATTCCAAGCTGGTTCTTTCTGTGAGGACTCTTTGACCAAAGCACAACAATTCGGATGAGCAACGAAAATAAAAAGCAAAGTTCAATTTACACCCTAATATAGATTCACATATACATAGTCAAGAGTAAAAACCGTTCGTTTACCCGGAGAAGAGTGAAATATCGCAATACACACAGAAAAGCAGGGATGAGAGAGAGAGAGAGAGAGAGAGAGAAAGAACGAAAGATAAAGAAATGAATGACAATGAAGAAAAAGATAATCGGCGTTTCGTCCTGACCGAGAGCACGTGCATGAACCGAGTCGACAAAATCGCTCAGGACGGATGTTCCTGAGATAAGGGAAATACATAGAAGTACACACTCTAAAATATAATATGATATATATGTGAGTGTATGTCTGTATGTATCAGAGTGGTCCTTATTTAGAGCTCGGACGAATTTTTTATCAGACGCCCCCTAAATCGATTCTGAATAATTCAAAAACAATACCCCAATTTTTTCAGATTTTTATCTAGACTCTAATTCCTCCCGAAAAGAGGGTAGATTTCCCCATTTGAAATACACGTGTTTTGGTCAAATTCTCAGAATATATTTTATTGTAAGTGTAATAATTTTTCAAAAAATCTGTAACTGCAAGATTTTAGTGTTCATTGGTGCTACTATTACCGTATTAGAATTTTAGACGAATTGCAGTAATGACTACATTCGTATGGACAATGTTTTTTCTTTTTTTCTTCCAGAATACCTTTAACCAAGATATCAATGGGACAATGGAGAGGATTTTTTTTGTCGTTAAGATAATATCTACAGGTTAATGTTCATCTAATATATAAAAATCTCGTGTCACGGTGTTTGTGATCGCACTCCTCCGAAACAGCTCAACCGATTTTTGTGAAATTTTGTATGTATATTTGGTAGGTATGAGAATAGGTCGTAAAGTATATCTCATACCGCTAAGTGATTAGGGTGTCCTTATCTACAAATTTTTGTTTTATTATGGCAGAACAACGTTTGCCGTGTTACCATAGCAACAGTTACCATAACAACTGTTACCATGGCAACGGTTACCATAGCAACGGTTACCATGGCAACGGTTACTATAGCAACGGTTATGATAGCAACGGTTACCATAGCAACGGTTACCATAGCAACGGTTTTCATAGCCACGGTTACCATAGCAACGGTTACCATAGCAACAATTACCATAGCAGCGGTTACCATAGGAACCGTTACCATAGTAACTGTCACCATAACAACACTGACCATAGCAACGGTTACTATGGCAACGGTTACCATAGCAACGGTTACCATTACCACTGTTGCTTAGCGTGGGTAGGTGTGGGTGGCGGTGAGTGCGAATTATTGTGGGGGTGGGTTTAGGTACTGTTGTTACATGGATGGGTGTGGATGATGGTTTGGGCACCGTGAGTGGTTGTGAGGGTGAGGATGGGTGTCAGTTTTATTCTAGAAATAATGTATGTGGCATATAGATTCAATTAAATAACAGTAACTCGATCCTTCAATAATTATAGTTACGTCTGTGAATCAAATCCTCAAACATTGACGATTTTTTCACTCCTTGAAGTGGCTTTCCCCCTTAACGTTTCCTGCTTCATTCGTAATTGACCATGCTAATCTCGGTAGTCATGGGAAAATCAAAGTTTCCGGAAGATCTGTCGGAGTTTTAGCTATGAAATTAGCGATACAGAAGAGAGAAACAGGGAAAAAACGACTTAGCTGTGGTAACCAATAAATTAGTTGACTCAACCAACTATCTCAGTGCTCTCAGCGCCAGAATTGAAATTGGTTGGATCAACGAATTTTATATGCTTAGTTTATAAATGGCAGACCAACTAATTTTTTAGTTCGGCCAACCACGAGTGAAATGGTTGTATCAACTATTTTGCTCATGGTTTATTATAATTTTTTTTTAAATATCTACACAATGTTTAAATATTTTAATCTTTGAATGTCGCTACACATATGAAGTTTACAATTTCGTAAATCTTCGTCTTTTCTTCAAGAGAAGGTAAAAAAAATACCCTTTTTTACGGGAATCCATTTCGGATTCGACCATCTTGCGTTTTGCCGCAAAGTATTGAATATCCACGCTAAAAAATAAGGATATCAGACATAGACAAACTTGGAAAGGTTTTGGCGTCGAGGGAAAAGTTCGTTTGTGCGAAAGGAAGTCACCTGGCGGATTTTTGAGGTACTGACAAATCTGCAGGTATGATCATATAATTGGCAACAGTGCCTATAAAATTCCTTGTCCATCCTTTACCCTCTTGAATACTATTTCATTAGTTAGGCTGACCGATCAAGTCAGTTGTGTTGACTAGTCGTGCTAACTAACTATGAATAGTGGATGGAACCAATGCTGGGTGGTTATTGTAACGAAGCAGATGGTTACGGTAACCGAAATATATCCAACGAATAATCAGTTGGTTGTCCCAACCAATCATATTGTTCCGTGAAGAGATGAATCAATTTACCAAGAATTCAGGTCTTGATCGTGAATATTGAAACTTGGGGAAATGTCGTAGGCAAAAGTGAGAAAAAGAAATATTACACCTGGCAAGCGTACATTAACGGCACAACGATAATTATTATCGCTTCGAACAGTTATGCCTGCATAGATACGAGGTATTTACATAATCCTGGTTTGTTTCCATCTCAGGCTGTATTCCATTGCATATACAAAACCAGGGTTGCGAAATTTTTAATGAAAAAGTAATGCATTAACCATTACTTTTTTAATGGCTAATGAAATTTAATGGTTAATGGAAATGATTTTCATTAACCATTAAAATTATTTCGATTGACCATTAAATGTTAATGGTTAATGAAAATGCAATTGCATTAAAAAAAGTAATGCATTATTTGCAACCCTGCATATTATAATGTAGTGTGTAATAGAAAAAATTTCCATTACCCATTGCAATGTAATGTGTGAACGACAAAACTTTGATTGCAATTTTGGGAATGGAAAAATATAGATGAATAAATTATTACAATTTTGCATTACATTTTATTGACTTAGGACTTAGATTTTCAACTTAAATTCTAAAAAGCATCTATATTATAATTCTAAAGACCTATGTTCTTAGTCAATAAAATTTAATGCAAAACTGCAATAATTTATTCATCTATATTTTTCCATTCCCAAAATTGCAATCAAAGTTTTGTCCATTACACATTCCATTGCAATGGGTAATGGAAATTTGTTCTATTACACACTACATTGTAATGGGCTGGGTTGCAAATAGTGGATTACTTTTTTTAATACATACATTATCATTAACCACATTTTCACAACGTACATTCTCATTAACCATTAACCATTAAATTTTAATGGTTAATGAAAATAACTTTCATTAACCATTCAATTTTAATGGTTAATGGTTAATGAAAATTATTTCCATTAATCATTAAATTTTAATAGTTAATGAAAATAATTTCCATTAACCATTAAATTTTAATCGTTAATGAAAATTATTTGCACAAATCCATTCGTAAATTACAAACATATGGA
The DNA here is from genome assembly GCA_946863875.1 of Alloplasta piceator. NCBI lineage: Eukaryota > Metazoa > Arthropoda > Insecta > Hymenoptera > Ichneumonidae > Alloplasta > Alloplasta piceator. The sequence goes on from OX333080.1 coordinate 15,370,173, forward strand.
AATATGTAATCTATAAAAAAACTGATGTAAAGCACGACATTCCAGAGCTAGAGTATTAGTAAGTTTAACGTTGGAATTTGGATGGAATTTATGCAATAAATTTCCCTAATATTTCTCGTACATTTTAATTATATCCACACGCTGACAGAAATTATTTTAGAAAATTTTGTGGTAAAGCCGATTTAAGCAATGTAATAACTACACTATAAAAATTACAAATTCAGTTAAGAGTGACACTGTTGGATTATTATTTGGTCTGTTATTAATTTGCTAACTCGTAGAAAAAGCTTTCGCATGATAAAAAAATATTTCCCTCTTTTTTCCAAATGCCCTTCCAAAATGTTTGTTTGATGTCATTATTATGGAATTTTATCTCCTTAAAATGTCAAACATGTTTGAATATTTTCCAAAACGTCTGTTGAGAGGCTAATTCGAGTAATTTTTTGAAATATCAAGCTGATATTTCCTTTTATATGAATAGACTGTCATTGACGAATTTTCACACTAAATGTTCCTGTTAAATGTTCTTATTAAATTTTCCGGCTCAAAACTTCTAATTCCTCAAAAATCTCTATTCATCGTGGTACTTGAACAATTTTCAAGGTATCGTGCTAATTTTAGGCTCACATCATATCGAATGTAAGAGTCCCATAAAATACCTTTATTGCACTCCGTGCGATAAAATTTTGTACGATACTCGTGCGAGAAACTTTTTCTCAACTCGTGTGATTGCAGCATTCGCCTTCGGCTCATGCTGCAAACTCACACTCGTCGAGAAAAAGTTTCATCGCACTCGTATCGTAATGTACTATTATTGCACTCCGTGCGCAAAGTGCCACTTTGCGCACGCTGCTCAAACTGGGACTTTGCGCACTCGTACAATAAAATTTCGTACGATACTAGTGCGAGAAACTTTTTCTCAACTCGTGTGATTGCAACATTCACCTTCGGCTCATGCTGCAAACTCACACTCGTCAGAAAAAGTTTCATCGCACTAGTATCGTAATATACTATTTTTATAAGAAAAGAAATATTTTTCCATAAAAAAAAAGTAGAAAATGTAGGGTGTCCATAAAATACTGTAGTAAACCATTTTTTCACTGCGAATATATTTTGAGGATCGAATATTTTCGCACGCGAATTATATAATCTATGGTTGTCATATAATACACACATTATTTATATTTTGGCGTTGAAATCATCAATATCAAACATATATTTTTCCCACAAATGTCAGATATATGGATTTTTGTGGGGGCCCATAAATGTCCTTCCATCGCCGATCAATTAGCTCAAAATGAAGGCGAGGGGACAGCTTTTACGACCCTACGGAATATTTATGTCATTTGGGGTAATATATATTACGCGTGTGACGAGAAAGGCAATTTTTTTTTCTTCTCAAACAGTCACTCAAATGCCAACGAAAATGCACTTCGGTGCAATTACGAGTGAAAGCATGTCAACGACTGCGCATCCTTCTCTGTCATGAATTCTCCGAACGGAATGAATCACCCGCGTTTATTTATACGAAAACTAGTGAAATTTTCGTTTTGTTTCATTGCTTCTTTTTTCCCTCTTTATTTTCAACTGACAATTCAAAGTCGTACTATGATTACAGTGGGCCAACGATGAAGCGACGTTCTAAATTCGTCACTACGAAAAACTATATAGACGGGTGCCGAGCTCTCTCTCCCTCTCTCTCTTTCTCTCTTGAACTCAAGATGCGATATATATACGCGTTAATACTAAATTTTGTCTGAATGCGAATTTCTCGTTTCGCGAATCGTCAAGTACTCTCGTTTCGCGCCGAATTCGACGAGAACGCCGACACTCGGTGACAACGTGTATTTATAGGGTGGGGGTCGAAGAGTCGACTAACCAATATTTCGAACGGCCGAAATCCCGCATTTTACGATTACGAGCGTTAGAATAACGAAGCGCCGAAATCCCGATCGCCAGAAAAGAGAAAGTCGAGAGAGCCGCCCCATGCGTAAGAGAGAGAGGAGGCGCATCTCTCTCTCTCTTACGCATGGGGCGGCTCCCGCCGCTTTCGCTTTTCTGGCGTTTCGTTATTCGAACGCTCGTAATCGTGAAATGCGAAATTTCGGCCGTTCGAAATATTGGTTAGTCGACTCTTCGACCCCCACCCTATTTATACGGAAAATTAAATTTGGATCCTTAAGGGTAAATATTAGGGTGACTCGTTTCAGGGCAATTTTTTTTTTACCCATCGTGCCCGAAAACCTTTAGTTGGTGCCCAAAAACGAAGTTTCGCGAAATGGGGGTGTTGTCAAAAAATATTTAGAGGTCGCGAATCAAAATTGAAGGTTTCCCATTTGATTAACATTGAAAAAAAAAAATTCTCATTATCAGTGTTATCATTCCGCGAATTTTGATATCGCGATATTTTCCAAGTGGGTTCTCATAGGGAATATGATACTCTACGATAAAGTTCATTGAGCCATGTCCGCAAAATTCAACCGTTTCGGCGGTATCATTGTTTCAAGTGAATATTGTATGAAAATATCTATTTAAACGGCTGTAACGCCTAAGCTATTAGATATATTGAAAAAATTCAAATGAGAACTTTGTAGAGAAAGTAATTTGCTACAAAAAAGTCTGATAAGCCGAGGCCGTAAATTGAACGCTGTAAAAGCATGTATTGATGTGAAATTTGCCGCTGATTCCAAATCACGAAGAATTTTTGTTGAAAAAAAATTAATTCATGAGAAAAAGTGAAATAACTCTTGGGAAAAATGTTTTTGATGAATGAAATTATATTTTTTCAAAATTTTATCTTGTTGTTGTTAGTTTTGAGCTTTTTATAAAAACAGAGGTTTTTCGGTGGGAAATTTGAAAGATCCCATAATTTTCACTGCAAAGTTTCCAACATTTTCCATCAAGATCTATTGTAAATGGATTTACGATTGTATTTTTGCTCAATGAAAAACAAAAGAATACTCGATAAGGGCACGGACACTTTTCTCGCAAGACCATTCATGCTTTCATGTTTAATTCATCGTGCGTTGATTTACGAGCGTCGCCAGCATTCGAGCGAGCATTACACGCCATTCTTTGGAACGAAGAAACGTGATATTCGCTCGAGTCTCGAATTCGAGCGAGCATCCTGTTAACGCAGAGGTAGCGAAAAATAAATGTTTCGCGCACGTGTTGAATTCGCGAAAATTACAATAATTGTTATTGGAGAATGGAAAAAGAGAGAGAATATGTCAGTGAGACTTGAAAAAATTCGAGTATGGAGACGGGGAACAGTTGTAACAATCTGTATTTTGCACTGTAAAAAATGTTATTAAATTTAATATACAAAAGTATATTAAATTTCAAAAACAAGTATATGAAACCGAAATTAATATACAAGGTATCGGAAAATTAACAATTTCATCTTAAATTTAATATTTGTATATTAAAATTAAAAGAGTGAGCATTGAAAATTAATATACCCGTATATGAAAATAGTTTTTGTATACTTTTTCGCAATTTTCAAATACATTATTGAAAATTAAAACACTTATTTCTTAAAATTGCAATCAACCATTGAAATTTTTTTTCAATATTGTAATAAAATTTAATATACAGTATAGGGAATTTCAATAACAAGTATACGAACTCGAAATTAATATACATGGTATTGGAAAATTAACAATTTCATCTTAAATTTAATATTTGGATATTAAAATTAAAAGATGAACGTTGAAAATTCAAATCCCCGTAAATTAAAATGGTTTCTATATGCTTTTTCGCATTTTTAAGATACGTTATTGGAAATTAATACACTTATTTTCCAAAATTACAATCAATGTCAGCGGCCGTGCTAGTTGACGCATCCACCACTATGCGTCGCATGCGCTCGGACCTCTGTGCCCAAGCGAAATAGGCGTATGACGGTGTTATATACCGGACGGCCAGCGTGCCCAATATACTTACCTGGCGCTGAGGTTATACCGTGATGATTAAGGCGGTTCCTCCAGGGTGAAGCTCTTCCATCGCACTTTTCGGTCGAGCTGACCCTTGCGAATATCCCTAATGTGGATGTCTTGGGCGTACAACTTTAGTTGCACTGTAAGAAATTTTTGTAGTAAATTTAAAAAAAAAATATGAAGCTTTTATGCATATACAGGGGATACTAAATTTCATGTACAATGTGTACAGTAATATTCCAATATAAGTATATGAAAAATCAAATAACTTCTTTTAATTTTAATTTACAAAAGAATATTAATTTTCATATCTTTTTTCATGATTCTGCTTTAAAAATCATACTATACATTGCAATTTTAATATACGAACGTATATTAAAATTAAAAGAAGTTATTTGATTTTTCATATACTTGTATTGGAATTTTAATATACGAACGTACATTAAAATTAAAAGAAGTTATTTGATTTTTCATATACTTATATTGGAATTTTAATATACGAACGTATATTAAAATTAATGTATTGTTTATGCATAGAAACTTCATATTTTTTTTATTAAATTTAATACAAAAATTTTTTACAGTGTGGCTTTTCCTGGGCCCAAAGTATAATGCTTTCGTAAATGACACGTATACCTCTGCATAGAGAATTTAATGGTCTACAAAATGGTTCTATGTTGAAGTCTGTAAGTAGAATTGAAAAAAAAAGTATATGCCTTTATAAAAAGTGTAAGAAATTGTTACAACCGTCCCCTACCCCGGGGCAGTTGTAACAGTCGATGGGGACAGTTGTAACGGTCGATGGGGCTAGTTGTAACATAAGATTTTAACACAAAATTATATATTTCATTGTGACCAATATTATATAATATTATTACAACATCAAACATTATCACAGGGATATATATTACGGTCGCAATGCTAAAATCTTAACACATGGAAATAGTCGTATCGAATTGATAATAATCATGAAATAATAGAATAGAGTCTCAGACACACCAAACTTGTCAAAGAAACATGACATGACCCAAAGTTATGTGCTATGGTTGCCTGTATAGATTTTCCATTTTTGATCTTTTCATACGCTTCTTCGTACGTTGACATGTCGGCACAGGCTTGTTGCGTGATTTTTACGCGTTGCAGAGGCATTTTTGCACACGGAAACTTAAAAAAAAAGGTCCGTTTGACGTTAGATTCAATGTTTAGATGTGAAATTATCATGACAACTGACAGCCGACAAACTGTTACAACCGTCCCCGGCAAAATTGTTACAATTGTTCCCGGATGGTTTTTTCTACTTCAAAGTTAGAATTTGATTAATTTTCTCAAGCTGGAGGCTTTAAAAACCGCGAGAGTTGACACAAAAATGTCCAAGGAAGCTTATGAACAAAAAATAATGACTATATGTAGCACAGTAATCGAGATATTCGTGTTTATCGAAAGCCGCAAAAGTTTACTTTGGGCCTGACAATACCAATACACCTCTCTGGGTCAAGTCTGTTTAGTGCGGATGTCTCCTAGCCTAGTAACCAAATGTGAGGAACTGCAAGACGCATTATGTGCCTGCGGGATACGGTGGTACCTACTATAGTTTGGGAGATATTCGCTATGTTACAACTGTACCCTGTTACTTTTGTCCCCGGTCTCCCCTACAACGATTAAAGCGCCGATAAGGCAGACAACAAGATACCCATTTCCGGGCGGAAATGACGAGTCCGAGACTGCTCTGGTGAGACAGAAGGACGACAATTATGATCGAGAAATAAAAACATGTGAAAAAATCACCTACCCTGAGAAAAAAATTTGGTTGAAAATGCAAAAATTTGTTTGACTCAACCAAATATTTGTTTCCGGCAGGGTTGCAAGTAATGCATTACTTTTTGTAATGCATTTGCATTTTCATTTACCATTAACATTTAATGGAAATAATTTTTATTTGTTTATTTATTCATTTATTTACATTCTTTTATTCTTGAAAGTGCAAAAAAATAAATAAATAAACAAATAAACAAATAAATAAGTAAATAAATAAATAAACAAATAAATAAATAAATAAATAAATAAGAACTTGCTTAATTTTTTTTTTCAAGCAAGTTCTTATTTATTAATTAATTTATTTATTTATTCATTCATTTACTTATTTATTTATTTATTTTTTGCACTTTTAAGAATAAAAGAAAATAAATAAATGAATAAATAAAAATTTAATGGTTAATGGAAATATTTTCCATTAATCATTAACCATTAAATTTTAATGGTTAATGGAAATCCATTTGTTAAATTCATTATAGTTTCATCATTTCAAACAAATTGATATTGAATGAACTAAAGTTTTTACAACTAATTGGATTTATAGTTGTTTTAAATGAACTTTTTTGTTGGTGCACTTGACTCTAGTCAAACAATAAATTTTGAGCTAAACGGTTTAGCCGGATAAGAACGGTGAATCGGCCCCCTACGAATTTTGTGGCGCCGGTTTTTTTCAAAATTTCTAACCCAAAAAAACAATTTTGTGCAAAATTACAGCTTTCTATATCGATGCGGAGGGGTCAATTCTGCTGAAAAAAGTGTTTTTTCGATTTTTGCATTTTTTAAATAGCAAAAGGAGACCGAGAAATCTTAAAAAATTATGGAAAATCACAAACATGTCAATGTTAATGAGAAAATTTTATCTTTTTTGTTTAAATGTTAAACTTTATTTCTAATCGTCGAATCTTCATTTAAAAATATTGTTGTGTAGCGAAGCGATTTTTCTACTATTATAACAAAAATTTACATGATTTTACTCCCCATTCCCTACATTTCTGGATTTACATGTATGGATTTCCAATGAAACTTCTGGACCTACATGTATGGATTTCCAATGAAAAATGAGACATTTTGTCATTTTTATTTTTTTCACTGTGTTGCAGGTCGAATTTTGGGAATTTTTTTTTAATGTGAGGAATGAAGAGTAAAAACATGTAAATTTTTGTCATAATAGTAGAAAAATCTCTTCGCTACAAAATAATATTTTTAAAGGAAGACTCGATAATTGAAAATAGAATTTAGCATTAAAAAAAAAAGAAATAAAAATTCCCTTAACATTGACATGTTTCTGATTTTTCAAATTTTTTTAAGATTCTTGACAACGAAAAACATTACGATAAATTTCAATTCCCTTTAGTTGTAGTTTCCAAAAATAATCCGCAGTTTCTCCATCGGTTTACCGCGTAGATTTTTATCAGTAATTACTAATGAAAAATTACAACCATTTGTTCGTCCGGAGGATAAAGTCCAAAAGTTGTAATCTATCAACAACAATTATTAAAAATAATCTGAATGATCAGTCCATGCAGAATCTTTCAAAGGAAAAAAATGTGCATAGAATCACTGAAATTTGGTAACAAAATTCGAATTTTTCGTGAAAAAAATGGAGGGAAATACGCCTCGTAGAAAATTGACGTAAATCAGCTGATGCTGAGGCAAATCACTCCTATTTTTTTCCTGAATTGAGGACTCACATTGCGGTACAAAATATGTTTTGTTATTGGCAATCTATGAACAGTCGTTTGTAGACACTATTTCCAAAATCTACCACTGATTTTCAAAACTCAAAAAAAATATCAAAAACGACCGAAATGGATGCCAATTAAATTAGATAATGGATTAATGAATTAACTAATAAATTGGGTTTATGGGTAATAATTAAAATCAACTGAAAACATCCCTCAGGCAAAATCGAAATTATCGTTTTGAGTCAAGCCCGAGCAAGCATAATAGTATATTACGATACTAGTGCGATGAAACTTTTTCTGACGAGCGTGAGTTTGCAGCATGAGCCGAAGGCGAATGTTGCAATCACACGAGTTGAGATAATGTACGAAATTTTATTGTACGAGTGCGCAAAGTGCCAGTTTGAGCACGCGCAGCGTGCGCAAAGTGGCACTTTGCGCACGGAGTGCAATAAAATTCATTATAGATATCATTTCTTCTCTATTCCGCACTACACTGAAAGAAATTTTATTGCACTATTTGGTTTTTCGCGTAACGAAAAGTACAATAAAATATCGCGTTACAGCTGCTATAAGGGCGTATGCCAGCCAAAGGTAGGGCTGGAAAGCCATAAGGGCGTATCGAAATTTTTTTTTCAGGAATCGACGTAATTATTACCGAAAAGTATAGAACCGATGGAAAAAAAATGTCCCAATTTTTTTTAAATTTTTTATACGCCCTTATGGCTTTCCGAGTGGGTCTCGAAAGCCATAAGGGCTTATCGATTTTTTTTTTCAGGAATCTACGTAATTATGACCGAAGAGTGTAGAACCGATGGAAAAAAAAATTTCCCAATTTTTTTTTTTTTATTCGCCCTAATGGCTTTCCGAGTGGGTCTCGAAAGCCATAAAAAAAATTGGGAAAATTTTTTTTTCATCGGTTCTATACGTTTCGGTCATAATTACGTTGACTTGAAATTTCGCTATTTTCAGGTTTTTGAAAATAGGCCCAAAATTGAGCAAAACAGTTTTTTATCGAAATTCATGAAAATTTTGATTTTTTGAAAAAACTATTGATAGATTCGTGTTTAGGGGGCGAAAATACATCGATATGAGGCCCGAAAAACAAAAATAATTTTTTTTTTTTTGCATTTTGGCCAAAATTCAATCGGTTCACTAAAATGGCTGCAATTTATTTTCTAGATAGAATTGCGGCTTGAGCATGAGCTCATTCTCTTCGTAATCGTTCACGCTTCAAAATCCCGTTTGGTTTATCCCATTACGATCATTTTTCGATTTTTGGCAGATTTTTAAAGTTCAACAATAGATTTTTGTAAATTTTTTAAGGTATACCCCTTTCCATTTTTTTCGGCGATTTTCAAACTGCTCTCATTTCTACAAAAAATTAGTTATCGGGATGAACTTAACGGCATTCTCTAAGTTTGGTCACAAGCTTTGCGTACGAAAAACAAATTTTGAAATCGGTTGAACCAAAGTGAAGTTATGAGCACTTGAAATTTCGCTATTTTCAGGTTTTTGAAAATAGGCCCAAAATTGAGCAAAACAGTTTTTTATCGAAATTCATGAAAATTTTGATTTTTTGAAAAAACTATTGATAGATTCGTGTTTAGGGGGCAAAAAAACATCGATATGAGGCCCGAAAAACAAAAATAATTTTTTTTTTTTTGCATTTTGGCCAAAATTCAATCGGTTCACTAAAATGGCTGCAATTTATTTTCTAGATAGAATTGCGGCTTGAGCATGAGCTCATTCTCTTCGTAATCGTTCACGCTTCAAAATCCCGTTTGGTTCATCCCATTACGATCATTTTCCGATTTTTGGCAGATTTTTAAAGTTCAACAATAGATTTTTGTAAATTTTTTAAGGTATACCCCTTTCCATTTTTTTCGGCGATTTTCAAACTGCTCTCATTTCTACAAAAAATTAGTTATCGGGATGAACTTAACGGCATTCTCTAAGTTTGGTCACAAGTTTTGCGTACGAAAAACAAATTTTGAAATCGGTTGAACCAAAGTGAAGTTATGAGCACTTGAAATTTCGCTATTTTCAGGTTTTTGAAAATAGGCCCAAAATTGAGCAAAACAGTTTTTTATCGGAATTCATGAAAATTTTGATTTTTTGAAAAAACTATTGATAGATTCGTGTTTAGGGGGCAAAAATACATCGATATGAGGCCCGAAAAACAAAAATAATTTTTTTTTTTTTTTGCATTTTGGCCAAAATTCAATCGGTTCACTAAAATGGCTGCAATTTATTTTCTAGATAGAATTGCGGCTTGAGCATGAGCTCATTCTCTTCGTAATCGTTCACGCTTCAAAATCCCGTTTGGTTCATCCCATTACGATCGTTTTTCGATTTTTGGCAGATTTTTAAAGTTCAACAATAGATTTTTGTAAATTTTTTAAGGTATACCCCTTTCCATTTTTTTCGGCGATTTTCAAACTGCTCTCATTTCTACAAAAAATTAGTTATCGGGATGAACTTAACGGCATTCTCTAAGTTTGGTCACAAGCTTTGCGTACGAAAAACAAATTTTGAAATCGGTTGAACCAAAGTGAAGTTATGAGCACTTGAAATTTCGCTATTTTCAGGTTTTTGAAAATAGGCCCAAAATTGAGCAAAACAGTTTTTTATCGAAATTCATGAAAATTTTGATTTTTTGAAAAAACTATTGATAGATTCGTGTTTAGGGGGCAAAAATACATCGATATGAGGCCCGAAAAACAAAAATAATTTTTTTTTTTTTGCATTTTGGCCAAAATTCAATCGGTTCACTAAAATGGCTGCAATTTATTTTCTAGATAGAATTGCGGCTTGAGCATGAGCTCATTCGCTTCATAATCGTTCACGCTTCAAAATCCCGTTTGGTTCATCCCATTACGATCATTTTTCGATTTTTGGCAGATTTTCAAAGTTCAACAATAGATTTTTGTAAATTTGTTAAAGTTTTTGCAAAAATACATCGATATGAGGCCCGAAAAACAAAAATATTTTCTAGATAGAATTGCGGCTTGAGCAAGAGCTTATTCTCTTCGTAATCGTTCACGCTTCAAAATCCCGTTTGGGAAATTGGGAAAATTTTTTTTTTCATCGGTTCTATACTTTTCGGTCATAATTACGTCGATTCCTGAAAAAAAAAATTTCGATACGCCCTTATGGCTTTCGATACCAACTCGGAAAGCCATAAGGGCGTATAAAAAAAAAAAAAAAATTGGGAAAATTTTTTTTTCATCGGTTCTATACGTTTCGGTCATAATTACGTCGATTCCTGAAAAAAAAAATTTCGATACGCCCTTATGGCTCCCGGATGCCATAAGGGCGTAAAAGAGGTGATACGCCCTTATGGCAGCTGTAACGCGATATAGCAATTGAGGGACAAACAAGGTACAATCGTAAACATTTCTATAATAATAGGACATTACGCTATCTCTATAGATATTAATATTATCTTGAAAAGCAAGAATTACTATATGACTTTCGGAAACATTGCTATTCTACTCTTGGAGATTTGACATTGTAAATAATGATAGTGACTCTTTGGAGATTTGGTAGGATAATTTCAAAACTTGTTATTTATAATAATATAAGTTGCAATGAATATATCAAAATTTACTATTCTCAATAAGAACGCACTTTCAAATGAAAAGCACTTGTACCTTTTGTAACGCGGACTTGAGGAAAATCGTAAAACACTATTGCAAAAGTTGCCGAATGTTCTCGAGCTGACCCGAGTTCGGCCGAGAAAAAATTCATATATATACCGTAACAGGACTACCTGGGGCCTACCACGATCTCATCACTTCGCTGGAGATCCGCTAGGTGACGACAGTCGGCGAGCGCTCTCGCGCCAGCGAGACAGTCACCGAGCACCCATGAAGTCCAGTGTATGAGGTCCTCAATTGACATTAAATTTTTGGAACATTATCCGCGCTATGTAGTCGCGCCGTCGTATGGACTAAAGACTACTTAGTGAAATCAAATCATTATCATCAAATCGTTACCACTGTTAAAGAAATTTCTTAAGATATGAAGAATTCGGATAAGTTGCTAAGAAGTTAGAAAAAGCAAAGAATTGTAAAGACACCTTCAAAAAGTCAAAGAAAACTTGACATTTCTAAAGAATTTTTTTTTTCCTCTTGCGCGGCGGCATAATATGATTGTCAACCTATGCTAACTTGACTGTCGGTAAGGCTGTTTTACCGACAATCTTGACTGTCGGTAAGACTGTTTTACCGACAAACTGTACTAAAATAGATGTTTGATCTACAATCTCCACTGTCGGTAAGGATGTTTTACCGACAATCTCGACGGCCGGTAAGGTAGGAAATGTCTTGAGCCGTCCCCTAACGTGACTAAGAAATCTAAAGAATTTTCAAGGCGCCATCTTAAGAATTATATCCATCGCAGGTGGCAACCCTGATCACCATTGCACTTCGGTGGAGCTCATGCTCTTTACGTGAGCGAGGAAAATAACTTAAGCTTTCGCTTAACTGATTGACTTCATGATTAATTAGCTCATAGCTTCATGATTAATTAGCTCACTTCCGGAACGGATGTCTCTTTAAGAATAGAGGTTTAGCGAGATTGCAATGCCCTGATACCAATCCCCGCAAGATCTTATTTTACTCATTACAAAGCACTATTGTAATTTTTGCTATTCGAGCTCAGAACGATTGCTATAAGTTTACCAAAACGTGAAATATTTTATTTCGCTATTTGTGAAGCACTATTGTAATTTTCGGCATCCAAGACCATTGCACATTATGATATACAGACTTAGAAATACTGTTATTATTTTAGGTAAAACTCCAATATTCTTATGAGTATTTAACTGTACCTCGATTATCTCTAAATTGCTATATTTTATTGTACTTTTCGTTACGCGAAAAACCAAATAGTGCAATAAAATTTCTTTCAGTGTAATAGTTTTTCTCTTCTCAATGGAAATAATTTGTCGTTCTTTATCGTCGTGAAAATATGTATCGAACTATTAATATTCCCTATTGAGTTTCATTTATACAGCAATATATATTCAGGTCTCCTGGGGCGTGAACAATTTTCAATCAATCACTCTTGTCTCGTCACCCTTCGAGAATATCTAATCTCTCCTCCGTGCTTTTTTCTCCCTCCTCATTTTTCTCTTTCGAGAGAGGGACGCACATTTACATCTCTACCGGTTAATACTCTACCGATGAAAATCTTTCCCAGAATTTGCTCTGACGATTGAGTCTCTACTATTTACAACTATACCGAATAATAATACTTGCAGATATGAAAAATGAACCTTTGGGACCAACTCTACCGAATAACAAAGCTACACTCCTCGAAATGCCTCTGATTGATAAACGATGAGCGTTATTATGATTTTTTGTTTGGTGAATTCAGGATGAATTTGTCAAGAAGGAAAATGAGCTTGCCCTAAGATCTACGTAAAACTAGAATTACCAATTTAATGTAACAAAAGGTGAGTTTATTAACGTGCGTTATTATTCAATAAAATCGTTGTTATATATTTTTAAATAAAGTGGGAAGTATTTAATCCAGATGTACCATGAAATGTGCACTAATTTATATCTCCGTAACCGTGCACTTAAGGCCAAAAATGGTAATAACCTTTATTGTAGATAATTAAATTTCCTATCTTTTTTGTGTTTTATGATTTGTGATGTGTTTTATGATTTATGATTTATTTTCTGTTGTACGTTTTTTGAAATAAATTTTCCATGTCTTTTTAAATAAATGTCCCGTTTTCTTATTCGTTTGTTTCATTACGCCATCCGTATATGTATAATTAAATATTTGATAATAATCGAAGGTCGATTGGAAGTAAAGTACTATTTAATTGTATAAAATATAATATAAATTTTTAAAAAAAATTTTAACGGGTAGTCGCTGTTTTTTGCAAGTAAGAAGGCAAATTATTTATTGCTAATTATGTCACTATCATTAATATGTTTTTACATATTTATTGAATTTTCATTAGTACACTATGCATACCTCGTTTTTATTAACCTTGCACCTGGTAGTGCAGCATTGATCGCGTTGTAACGTCAAAAATATGAATTTTAGAAAAAAAAGTTTGAAGTAAAAGTTGTAGAAAATTTGTAGATTTATTTAATTGTATAAAATATAATATAAATTAAAAAACCCGGTAGTGCAACATTGAACGCGTTATAACTTCAAAAATATTAATTTTAGAAAAAAAAGTTTAAAGTAAAAGTTGTAGAAAATTTGTAGATTTAAAACTTAGGTCATTAGGATTTTATTGTTTAAACAATTATTAGAAGAGATATGGGTCTGAAAGTCAATAAACAAATCGTAATAGTCGTATAAGTCGTAAACGGTGAGTGATACAAAAAAAATTATTTTACAAAAAAGATAGGAAATTTAATTATCTACAATAAAGGTAATTACCATTTTTGGCCTCAAGTGTACGGTTACTGAGATATAAGCCAAAACGGTTTTTATCAAAATGGCGGCACTTCCGCCCTCCAAATTTGTAAAGATTTTCTGCATTTACGTTCAGTACTCGATACTGAACCTATTTGAAAAAAAAAAAATAACTCCTGTAATTTAGTGCATTATGGACAAGAGTAACGGGCTTAACTGTATCGCAATAACTTTTTTCGCTTCTTCACGAAAATTTGTCTTCTGAGAGAGTAATTTTTACATACGCTAGAGTTACATATAAAAAAAGTACAGTAGACTGATTAAAAAAAAAGCGACTATTTTTTGTTTTCCGAAATCCCCTATTAAATACTTTCCGGGAGGTGAGAAAAGGCGCCTGTTTATATAAATATTAATATAAATATTTAGATACGACTCATCGCGAATTTCTATTTCCTATTGAAATAACACAGGAAAAAAATATTCAAACTTTGCAATTTTATACCTCGGATTCAAGTCAATGTACCAAAAAGAACGATATACATATTCTTGTAGAGAATTGAACGCTCTAAAAAAAAGATCTCTTGATAAAATCACTCCTTCAAATGTTATTCACGGTCTAATATAGATGGGGCGTTCCATCCCAAATCGGACAGTTTGAGAAACTTTTTTTTTCTATTTTCTCAAATTTTTTATATTTTTTAGTACCTATCAAAAGACCCAAGCTGGTAAATTTTGAGATTTTTTTTTTATCACCCGTTCAAAAGATATTAAATAAACAAAAAAAACCGCTCTTTTTTCGTTATTTTGGTAAAAACTTCTTCAATAATTGTCCAAATTAAAAGTTTTTTATTTTTTGTTTTAAACATCTATCTATTCAACAACTTTTAAGACTGGTCAGATCGTGGGCTTTCCATAACTACTATTTTTTTCGGTTTTTAAAAACCAAAAATTTTTGTTTCATTTAAAAAGTTTTATAAAAAAGTGTAAAAATAAATTCTAAATAATGAAAAAAAATACTATACATTAACGAAAATTGGTATTCATAATAATTTATAGAAAAAAAAATGTTATTTTCAAAAATCAAGAAAAAATATTACTTATGGAAGATCCACGATCGGACTAGTCTTAAAAGTTGTTGAATAGATAGATGTTTGAAACAAAAAATGTAAAAAAAAAAAATCAAAATATACACTCACTTTTATAAACGCGATTTAAAGTTTAAAACTCAAAAAACATTTAAAAACACGTCGAATATTTTTGTTGTATTTTCTTTTGAAAAGGTCATAAAAAAAACAAATATTTGAAAAAAACATTTAATTTGGACCATTTTTAAAGAAGTTACGAACAAAATACCGAAAAAGAGCGGTTTTTAGTGTTTTGAACGAGTAATCAAAAAAATCTGACAAAATTTACCAGCAAGGGTTTTTTGATGGGTACTTAAAAATATAAAAAATTGGAAGACATAAAAAAAGTTTTTCAAACTGTCCGAATTGGAATGAAATGCCCCATATGTATATTAGACTGTGAATATGTGTGAATTACTGTTGGTCATTTCTTTAAAAATAAAGTTATTTGTGTTAATGCAATTTCAACTTTTTTTTTAAAGAAAGATTTTACGATATTTAGTAATGAGTCTTCAAATTTTTCCGGAAACTAATTTAAAAAAAGTGAAATTTACTCTAAATTTAAATTTAACCTTGAATAACTTTTGAAGGAGTGAGTTTATCGACAAATCATAAGATATCTTTTTTGTAGAGCGTTCAATTCTTTGAAAGAATATCTGTCGTTCATTTCGATACATTGACTTGAAGCCGAGATATAAAATTTCAAAGTTTGAAATGTTTTTTTTCCTGTTTTATTTAAATGGGAAATAGAAATTCGCGATGAGACATATCAAAATATTTATATTAAGAGCTCTGCTTTTAGCAGGCATCTTTTTTCACCTCCCCCAAAGTATTTAATATGTTATTTCAAAAAACAAAAAATACGCGCTTTTTTTAATCAGTCTAATGAGTGTGTTAAGGTAGAGACGTTGCCCGGTGGAGTTATAATCGGTATAGATGTCAAATTGTACCGCGAAAGAGAGATGGAAATCCGGAATGAAGAACCGGAACGCACTCTCGGCACTGTCGAGAGTCTCATCAGTCTCAAGGAGATAGAGAGAGGAAAAAAAAGTACGTGCACGTCTACAACGGTGAATTCGCGCGATAACCGATGATAGATGTCGAAAAGCGATGATGAATCAGCAGCGACAACATAGATGTCGTACAAAACTCATCATATTCGAGCTTGCAATCACGAAAAAAAGCATCAACGAGATGGGGGATGGAAGATACAGATGAGAAAGGTGAAAAGTGGACGAGAATTCGTGGTGCCGGACAGTGATTGGCACACTGAGAGAAAAAATTACTAGAACCAATGAAATAAAGTTTTGAAGGCAAAAAATCATTTTTTTCATTATTCGCCAAAACATATTAGATTGGTTCCCTTATATATTTACTTGGTTCATTTTTTTCAGTCAATTCCATAAATTTCTGTTTCAATAAACGAATTTACTTGAATCTAACAATATGTTATCAATTATATGTAATATGTTGTTTGAATCAAGAACACATTTTATCATTCAAAACATGCGTGTCTTTTAATACGGGAAGCACTGAGAAAAAAAAATTTGTTGAATCAACAAATTAATTGGTCCAATCAACAGGAAAAATGATTGATTCGATCAAATGCGTGTTTATTAATTGTTGCTAAACATTTTATAAAAAATATATAGCCATTGCCAAATAATTTAATATGCATAGTTTAGTGACCCCAAAAAGAGATAAATAGAAAAAAAAGACAAATCTGCGCCAATTCTCCGAACTAATTTCTCTGTCCGACCGAGATTCGAACCCTCGACCCTACCTACCATCATATACCTATCCTACCTAACTACCTAACACGCTACCTATTACGCTATCGACTACTACTATGCACTTGAAAAAAGTTAGGAATCATGAAGATTCGAATATAAGAAAACATTTTAAAAACCAGTTTTTTAATTTTTAACAACTTATGTATACTATTAAAGTATACTATAGGAATTATAGTTCTTTGCTTGAAGGAAATAAAAATTCCATCATTCCAAACAAATATTCTATTGGAATAAAATAATGTGTTATTTGTTTTACTACAGCTTCTTTCCAAATAATCACAATCAATTTTATATCTAATAAATATTGAAAATACTACCGAAATATTTTTAGAAGTAAAATAATGATGAATTTATTGCAAAGAAATAATTTTGTTAAAAAAAAAATTCAATATTGATGTCGTTTTTCAGATTCAAATAATCTCATGTTCATGATGCAATAAATCTAATTAATCCAATGAATGCAAATTTATTAAAATCTATTTAAATCAATATATTTTTAGAAGTAATATAATGATGAATTTATTGCAAAGAAATAATGTTGTTCGAAAAAAATAATTTAGTATTGAAGTCATTTTTTAGATCCAAATAATCTCATGTTTATGATGCCATAAATAATTTTCTTCAGAAAAAAAAATTTTGTATTGAAGTTGTTTTTTAGATTCAAATAATCATCATTTTAGATTCAAATAATCTAATGTTTATGATGCGATAAATGTAATTGATCTAATGAATACAAATTCAATCAAATCTACTTAAATAAAAATATTTTTTTCGAAAAAAATAATTTTGTTTTGAATTCGTTTTTTAGATTCAAATAATCTCATGTTTATGATGCGATCAATGTAATTAATCCAACCGATACAAATTTAATCAAATCTATCATGCATTTAATTATTACTATTAAATAAGAGTTTAATATAATGGAGTAATAGATTCGTGAATAGTACATTACATCACGAGGACGTAAACATTTTCGGACGAGTGTGAGTTTGCAGGACGAGCCGAAGGCTCGTCCTGCAATCACACGAGTCAGAAAATGTTTTTACGCCGAGTGATGTACGATATTTTATATCACGAGGTGCAATAATATGGACATTTTCACGTCCGCTTGCGGACGTAAAAGCGACCATTATTGTACTGAGTGATATAAAATATTTTTTTAAATGAAGAGAGATTTTCTTGGTTCAACAAATAAATAATCGAATTAATACTTTCATTTAATACATAAATTCATGTTCTCAAATTCAGTAATTTTTTCTCTCAGTGCAGTCTCCCGGGTCAAATCGTTTTGGACTAACCAAGATGGATCGACGTATGGCAATAAGGTTTTCTTCTTCCTCCTCTTCTTTGCAACCCCTTTTTGAATGGCCGATCTCTGTGGGATTCTCGCCGCCATTAAGGGACCTGATTCTCGAAGCAGGCTGTTCGTGGGAGCAACAGAGAGAGAGAGAGAGACAGCAAGTTTCGCGCTTGCGCTCGCCGCGGCCAGCGATAGATCGACCCGCGAAAAGGTTTCGCCAATCCGACACACACGACCGCGATACGTCTGTTAAAAGCTCCATCTCCCTCTCTCTATCAATGTAACCCTCGGCGACCGAAGGGAGGAACGAGAGGAAGCCACGGGACGGCGTATCCGCGCGAATCACAGTGATTGGCACCCCCCTCGGGATAACCGACGAATTGGCCAATAATTGGCGATCGGCCGCACTCGGAAATAGCGGCTGAGGTTTCGATGGGGAGGAGAAATGCAGTGTGCGAAAGGCGAGGCTGCGTTGATGCGCGCGCGATTATCGCGCGACGATGAAACGAGAGCGAGAAAAAGAAAATTTCTTCCTCCAGACATTTTCCGCTAAAACATGAAAAATTAATTTCCCAACGTTGTCCCGGAGATCCGAATAATTAAAAAGGAAATTTTTCGATGGAAATGTCGCCACGGAATGCCTCGACAATCGAATAAACCACTTTTCTCCGAAAAGCGATGATCTCGGATTTTCTTTGTCAATTTTGAAATCTTCTTAGCAATTTCTTCAAATTTTTCAACGGCTCAATTGTTTTGACATTCTGAGAAGCAATATTCGTGCCATTTTGACCCTTTTATTCGGGATGAATGTCGCATTTGTCGTGCGGATTCGAAAAATGATCGATTTCGAGGGGTGGCCAATCACTGTGCCCAGGGTGGCCAATCACTGTGCCGATGGTGGCCAATCACTGTGCCAATTAGCTTTTCCGGCCTCGCAGGCTCTTCGAGATCGGTTTGAGGGTGTTTTTTTCAAGAGAAATCTCTCGATGACGGATTTTTACGAGCCTCTGGGACAGGGACAACTGCGCATACGCGGTCGAATATGTGTGAAAGCGAGGAAAAATGAAAATGGAAGAAAAGGAGAGTGTGTGGGAGATCGCGGGCGCCCAACGCACACACGACGGGGGAGAGAGAAGAGACCGCCCGCGATGCCCGGCGTCGTCTATCCGCATCGCCAGTGTTTTGGACGATGCCGCCGTGAACGGCCACGGCAGCAGCTCGCGCGTTTCACTTTTGACCCGCAAATCTCCGGTATTCTCCGTAAAACACCATTATTTATGAATTAATTTTTTCACGTTCTTATCTCGTGCTTCGTAAAAAAAATCGCACAAACTTGTGTTTCTGTTGTATTTTTTCAAAAAAAAAAAAAAAAAAAACTATTATTCCAATTGTGATTCTATGGAAAATAATTTTTCTCGAGGAATCGTGACGCAAACTGAGTAAATGATCCAGTGATTGCAACGAGCTGGGTGCATGTCCTCGGAAGGTGAGTCAAAAACTAAAAAAAAAAAAATGTTCTAAATTAAAAATCGTTGTTTTTATTGTTATTTATTATTTATTTGCCTCCATCATTATTTCCATTTAACGGATTATTGAATTTTTTTTTTTTGCAAAATTTCCCGAAAATCTGATCCAATTTTATTACGAGGGTAGAATTTTTGATTCAGCATGATTATGCTATTGATTCCTCGAAAATTTGAATTTACACATTTTTTTTAAACCTCACTTGGACGCTTTTAGATAGCGAATTTTTAGGCTCCTCGCTGAATATTATTGAGTGCAATTGTGGTCGAAATAATTGAACTATTTATTGTCCAATTATTATTATTATTATTATTATTATTATTATTATTATTATTGTTGTTGTTATTATTATTATTATTATTATTATTATTATTATTATTATTATTATTATTATTGTTATTATTATTATTATTATTGTTATTATTATTATTATTATTATTATTATTATTATTATTATTATTATTATTATTATTATTATTAAAGTTTGTGCACGTGAAAATTAGGCGCTATGATCGAGATTGTACTTCCGGTTTGCGCTGTGACGAGGTGCTAAGTTTCATCGATTTGTTCAATAGCTTCTGGCTCCGATTAATCGCCGGCTGCTCAGATATATTCGCACCCTGATCTCTCCCGTGTTCTCTGACACTCGCGAGGGAGGATAAATGCAGTCACGAGTCATCCCTCTGCCAGGGGCGAATCATGTGAGACGGAGCGTTACGGAAGGGGATGTAGAGGGAATAAAACACACCCTCGTCTGTCTCGCGAAGGACTAGAATTACTCCGAACCTGTTTTCCCTGAACGAAAAGATTAAGAAAGAATGAAACAATCTTAAAAAAAAAAAAAAACTTGCAAATCGGAAATTTGCACATCGCTTCCTCAGTATTTTTTCGTATTCACAAATCCTTCTCTATGAGGAAATGTTAGCAAATTTTAGTAAATGTTAGCTGTCACAGTTTTGGCTTCCTCATGGAGGAAGCTTTGTAAATACGGAAAAATACTCTGTAAACGATGTGCAAATTTCGGATTTTCAAGTTTTTTTTACTACCTCTGGTTATCGGAGTAATAAAACGGCGGCTTTGTATCGTACAATTTTCGATCAAGCTTTTTTTTGAAAATTTCAAAATTGCATAAAATTTGCACGGTTAAAGCGATTTTTGCAAAATTGAATACCAAGTAACTTTTTTCATTAAGCTACCATTATACAAATTTTGAGCGTGGTATCACGAAATATGTTCGAGCTAGAGCGATCACGCACTTTTTGCAAAAAATTCAAAATTTTATAAATCACAAACCCCTTGAGCGATTTTCACAAAATTCAATAGCTATAATCTTTAACACTCAAAGTATCTGTATAATATTTTTTATACCCGATATCGCAAAATTTGCGAACGCTAGAGTAACCACGCCCTTTTTTTGAAAATTTAAAAGTCGCATAAAATTCGCACGCGTCAATGAATTTTCGAAAAATTCATAACAAACAAAGAGGCTGTGGAGCTCAGCTTATGTGCAAAATTTATGACCCCTTCGATTTTTTTCTAAAAGAATTATAAAATTCTACGTAAGAAAATAATTTTTTTGCGATTTTATCGAAGAGGGATTCAAATAACTTCTTATCGAAAAAAAAAATTCGATTTTTTTTTCGTAATTCTGATCTTTTTTCCTTCTTTGACTACAATGGTTGATTTCAATTATGTTATAATAAATAATCTAACTTGCCTCACATATTTCCATTGTAAATTATAACAGATAACATCAAGAATTACAATTTACAATGGAAATATGTGAGGCAAGTTAGATTATTTATTTTAACATCATTGAAATCAACTATTGTAGTCATAGAAGGAAAAAAGTTTAAAATTACGAAAAAAATAATCGAAAAAAATTTTTTCCCAAAAACTTTGTTTTTTTACGTAGACTTTTATAATTTTTTTTGAAAAAAATCGAAGGGGTCCCATTAGAAGAAAATACAATTTTTTGGCTTAAAACAGTTGAAAAGACATTAAAAATTTGTTTTTCTTAATTTTTAATATTTTTTTAAAAAAGTACCTCGAAAAACAAAAAAAAATGACCTCTTGACAAATTACAAAATCTTGGTTAATCTAGAAGTTATGATTATTTTAAGTATATTCTTGAAAAATCAATAACTTCGGTATGATTTAAGATAGAGAGCTAAAAATTGGCATGGATACTTCTTTTTGCATGTATAATAACATATTAAAAAATTTAAAAAATCGAAGGGGTCACCGTCAAAATGTCGTTGAATTGACATGGAATGACACATATATATAGATCGAGCCTATTTTGTATCGAGCTCGACAAAAAACACTCAAAATTCATTACTCATTTTGCTGCTGAAGCATCAATATTGAAAATTTGGCAAAAAGGTGTTTTTGGAAATTCGAAAATTCAGATACAACCAAATCCTTTGTTTACCGGAAAACAAAAGTTTTTAGCAATCTCGAACCTCGTGCGATTTTTTTTCACGCGAATTATCAGCGTTAAAATTTTTGCAATCTCAATTTTCCATTTTTTAAGAAGAAATTTTGTTATTGCACTCCGTGCGCAAAGCGCCACTTTGCGCACGCTGCGCGTGCTCAAACTGGCACTTTGCGCACTAGTATCGTAATATACTATTTTCTCAATTGGTATTCGATAGATGATCCGGACACTGAGGAATGTGACATTTACTGGTTCAAAGTCGAAATGCAAAATTTAGTATCCGCAAAATTTGTCCTAAATGTTGTCGCACATTTCTCAGGTTTCGCATGAGTTGCGCAAATTAATTAACGGGTGTATTTAAAAAAAAAAAGATCTGGGTCAAGTTCATTTATCCCCAACCTCTCGCATACTAAGTTGCTACGAGGAAAAAACATATTGCCTAATCGACGTTACTATAAAAAAAAAAAAAAGAGTTCCGTCAAGAATCAGGGACTTCGTTGGTTTTAAGGCCAGGCTAAAACTACCGGCACATATTTCTCAAAAACGACTCGGTTAAATACAAAAATACTAGTTTGGCCACCTGCTCACATCAATTACGCAGGCGACCCCAATATTCGTTTTTTATTCCATCAAGCGATCGTCAAGAAAAATGTCTTGAACAAATGTTGACCTTTGTCCCCTCCCACCGTCCCCTTAATTCGTTATTCGGCTAATCTCGTAAAATGATAATATATGATAAAACATAATTGGAGAAAGAATTCCCATGATCCGCGAGGTTCGAAAATATCGGGACTTTATCACAAACTTGACGAATTATACAATCGCGTATTCAACGTCCGCAAGGTAAACGTGTTTTCAGAAAGTCATGAATTTTTCATCACGTTTATTTGTAAAGTTTCAACACAAGTTTAAATTTTTAGAAAATCAAAACGTAGATATAAAAAGTCCTTTGCGATTGTATTCTGAACGAATTTACACCTTTCATCTATTTTTTTGTTCGTAAAGAAAAAATCGATAAAAATCACATATAAATTCAATGTCAAACTTTGGATAGACATGAGTACGGACATATGACATTTTTTAGAAAAAAAAGTAACGCTGAATTTGTACTTCTATTTCGATCATATGTAGAGTTTACATTTAATAAAGACACTTCTATTGAAAAATAATAATAATAAACCACTGAAAATCATGTTTGAATTGAATGTCAGATTTCATAGACATGAGTACGGACATATGACACTTTTTGGAAAAAAAGTAATGATAAATTTGCAATCTACTCTGATTGGATTTGCAGTTTTCATTTAATAGACACATTTCTATTGAAAAATAATATAATAATAACCCACTAAAAAGCATATTTGAATTGAATGTCAGGTTTGATAGACATGAGTACGAACATGTGACATTTTTTAGAAAAAAATTATGATGAATTTGCACATCTATTCCGATTGGATTTCGAGTTTTAATTTAATAAAGACACTTTTATCGAAAAATAATAGGAATAAACTGCCAAAAAATCATGTTCGAATGGAATGTCAAAGTTTTGAAATACCTGAGTACGGACATATGACACTTTTTAGAAAAAAAGTAATGATAAATTTGCAATTCTACCCTGATTGGATTTGCAGTTTTCATTTAATGGAGACACTTCTATTGAAAAATAATAATGAACCATTGAAAATTATGTTTGAATTGAATGTCAGATTTCATAGACATGAGTAGGGCATGTGACATTTTTTAGAAAAAAATTATGATGAATTTTCACTTCTATTCCGATTGGATTTCCAGTTTTAATTTAATGGAGAGACTTTCATTGAAAAATAATAAGAATAAACTGCTAAAAAATCATGTTCGAAATGAATGTCAAAGTTTTGATATACTTGAGAACGGGAATATGACATTTTTTTAGAAAAAAAGTAATGATAAATTTGCAATTCTACCCTGATTGGATTTGCAGTTTTCATTTAATAGAGACACTTCCATTGAAAAATAATAATAAACAACTGAAAATCATGTTTGAATTGAATGTCAGATTTCATAAACATGAGTACGAACATGTGACATTTTTTAGAAAATAATTATGATGAATTTGCACGTCTGTTCCGATTGGATTTCCAGTTTTAATTTAATAAAGAGACTTTTATTGAAAAATAATAAGAATAAACTGCCAAAAAATCATGTCCGAATGGAATGTCAAAGTTTTGATATACCTGAGTACGGACATATGACACTTTTTAGAAAAAAAGTAAGTATAAATTTGCAATTCTACCCTGATTGGATTTGCAATTTTCATTTAATAGACACACTTCTATTGAAAAATAATAACAATAAACCACTAAAAAGCATATTTGAATTGAATGTCAGATTTGATAGACATGACATGATTGTACGAACATGTGACTTTTTTTAGAAAATAATTATGATGAATTTGCACGTCTATTCCGATTGGATTTCCAGTTGTAATTTAATAAAGACACTTTTATCGAAAAATAATAGAAATAAACTGCTAAAACCATGTTTGAATTGAAGGTCAAATTTTCAATGTGCTTCAGTACGAACATTTTTAGAAAGAAGTAATGATGAATTTGTAATTGTATTACGATCGAATTCGTCGTTTTCATCCAATGAAGTCACTTTTCGAAAATAATTATAATAAATCCCTGAAATTAGTATTGGAATTCAATGTCAAGGTTCTAATAGAATTGAGCGCGGACATATGATACTTTTTGAGAAAAAAAGCAATACATTGTGACAAATCGTGCTAGTAGAATCCACACGAGATCGGATTACGGTTTTGCAAAGGAGACCAGCAAAAGTCCTCGCGACTGGTCGTGTCCAACTCGAGAAACCACACGCGTTACGCAACAGAAAATTACGCGTTACGCCGAGCAACGAGAATATGCAACGTTTTTTTTTTTTATCCATTTTTATACATCTTCTAACGGCGTTCACAATGAGGGACAATCGGCGGTACTAGTGTCAATCAATTGTGAGGATTTTGCGTCTTTTGTAAGCCGAACGTATAATTTAAATCCTTATTCGTTGCTTCAACAATCTGCTTAACAAAGTTTCACGTGTGTCGTTGACATTTTTGTTCTTAGCAATTTATTTACAAACCAATTAAAAATAAAAAAATTTTCTAAATATTTTTGAAAAAAACTAAAATTTAAAAGAGGAATCTTTTCATAAAATTATTTACGTGTTTGCATCTTTTATACAAATTTTTCCCAAAATAAAAGGGTTTCTCCAAAAAAATTAGTTTTCTGATTGCCATAAAGAAATTTTTTCTTCGATAGATTCTTCAGAGAATAGATTCAAAAAATTGGTTTATCCAACAATTTCGATTTCAATAATTGCCACGTGACTTTAAAAATATAGAAAAGAAAACATCAAGCAACAATTTTCAAAAATGCACGTCTCGGTTTTGAAAAAATGCAAAATATTGAAAATTGATAGGATGAATCATATTTTAAGGGGGGAAACCCATATAAATGGTCGAAGATGACGAGGAATTTCGGGATTTGTTTCCAGCGCAACTACTGGACCAATCGTTTTCAACTTTGGAGGCTATTTTATTGTACATTTAAAGACTTGAAAAACATTTTTTTTAAATCGAAAATAAGTATTTATCAGCAGCCTACAACCAATCGTTGCTGAACGATTTTTTCCCGCGATGTCGAATTGCAGCAGCTGTATTTTTTTGTTTTTCATTAGAAACAAAAAAATCAGAAACCATTACATTCTATATGGAAGTACGCTGTCGATAAACCAAGAAAAAGTTTCAAAAGTTGAAAACTGTAATAATGGCGGCACTCAGAGAAAAAAGGTCGAATTTTCACCGAACATTTTTATGCAAAAAAATGATTGTGAAATTAATTTCTTTTAAAAATGGAGGTTTATCGACGAGGGTTTGCAGTTATGTGTCTAAAAATATTTGGTTGAAATGAATCGGATGAATAGTTTTTTTTTATCCCTGCCGCAAATTGCAAAAATGTAGTTTCGAGTAAATCGCGTTTAAAAGTTAATCAAAGTCTCTGGTACCTTAAAAAAATGTTTTTCAAGTCTTCGAATGTACAATAAAATAGCCTCCAAAGTTGAAAACGATTGGTCCAGTAGTTGCGTTGAAAAAAAATCCCGAAATTCCTCGTCATCTTCGACCATTTATATGGGTTTCCCCCCTTAAGGCTATAAGAATTGTGAAAAGAATCAGGATATCTATAATTCAGATACAACTTATTTGACACTCGGTTTTCCTTTGAAATGTGTAAAAATCATTTTTGAGATCTTGATAATTCATTAATTTGACTGTGCCCCAAAGACTACCTTAAACAAACAGTGAAATCGAGCTGAAAATGGGTCAATCGTGTGCTGAGAGCACGTGGGTTGAAATACAATTGAGTAGTGTGTATTACAACACCCTGAGCATACAATTACTATTACGAGTGGGTGGAACGCAAATCATCGATCGGGCATACCCGAGGGCCGAGCCTAATTGCAACGATTATGCTTATGTCGTGACTGTGTATATATTAGGGTGATTCATTTCAGGGCAACTTTTTTTTTTGACCCATTGTGCCCGAAAACCTTTAGTTGGTGCCCAAAAACGAAGTTTCGTGAAAGGGGGGTGTTGTCAAAAAATATTTTGAGGTCGCGAATCAAAATTGAAGGTTTCCCATTTGATTAACATTGAAAAAAAAAATTTCTCAATATTTAGTGTTACCATTCCGCGAATTTTGATATCGCGATATTTTCCAAGTGGGTTTTCATAGGAAATATGATACTCTACGATAAAGTTCATTAAGCCATGTCCGTAAATTCAACCGTTTCAGCGGTATCATTGTTTCAAGTGAATATTGTATGAAAATGTCCATTTAAACGGCTGTAACGCCTAAGCTATTGGATATATTGAAAAAATTCAAATGAGAACTTTGTAGAGAAAGTAATTTGCTACAAAAAAGTTTTATAAACCGAGCCCGTAAATTCAACTATTTCTCATCTACAGCTGGATAAAGTAAAATAAATAGATTTTTTGTTTTTCTTTTATTGATTTATTTGCATAGGGAATTCTTTGTAACATTTGTTAAATGGTTTTTCTGATTATTTTGTACATGCTATCTCATAGAAAATGGAGTTCGTTTGATTGAATAAAACAAAAAAATATCTGTTTATTTTACTTCATACACCTACATCTGAGAAAGAGTTGAATTTACGGGCTCGGCTTATCAGACTTTTTTGTAGCAAATTACTTTCTCTACAAAGTTCTCATTTGAATTTGTTCGATATATCCAATAGCTTAAGCGTTACAGCCGTTTGAATAGATATTTTCATACAATGTTCACTTGAAATAAGGATACCGCGGAAACGGTTGAATTTACGGACATGGCTCTATGAACTTTATTGTAGAGTATCAAATTTCCTATAAGAACCCACTTGAAAAATATCGCAATATCAAAATTCGCGGAATGGTAACACTAATAATGAGAATTTTTTTTCCCCAATGTTAATCAAATGGGAAACCTTCAATTTTGATTCGCGAACGCTAAATATTTTTTGACGAAACTTCGTTTTTGGGTACCAACTAAAGGTTTTTGGGCACGATGGGTCAGAAAAAAAAAGTTGCCCTGAAACGAATCACCCTAGTATATATATAGATATACCTTACGTTGGAAGACACGCTCGAGGGAATATACTTGACACCGAGGACAACGTGACATTTAAGCCCTATTACCATAATTTTCACATGTTGATAATACCCTCGCTCTGAATCGCGAACGAATTAGCCGGAAACGGCGAAAGCCGCAAAACAAAAAATTGCACTTAAACCTGATACCTAAGACTCGATCCGACTGGAAAACGAAGAGAGAAACTCGAGTCTGATAAATAAAAATATTTTCTCAATAGAAATGCCAAAAAAAATTGAAAGTCGTTCTAACACAGGCATTGCAAGTTTAGAGTTCCCAAATTTTAGAAAAATGAAAAAAAAACTTGGTTTGCACTAGTTTTACTTTCAGAACGTGCATCCAATTTTTTTAGAACATTAGCACTCGATTAAGGGGGATTTTTTAAAAATCGATTTTTCTAAATTTCATTTTCGTAATGTACATGGGTCATTCCATGTCAAATCGACCGAGAGTTGGAATCGAGCCCTTTCAATTTCGATGAAATTTGGTCGGAAGTTTTCGTTTTCGATAAAACGAAGTTCCACCAAAGGAAAAAAATTTACTTCGAAAGTTATGTAAAATTAAAAATTTCACCATTTTTCAAATCTTCCAAGTTTATTTTTTAAATATCTCGAAAACTATTATAGTTACGAAAAATCGTTCTGAATTTGACTTAAAGAGTATACTTCGGGCTACGAAAAAAAAAACGCAAAAATTTATATTTTTGAAACGAAAAAACTCCATCCTGAAAAGTTCAGGATCTTTTAACATCAGTACAAGGTATTAAATTAAAAAAATTAAACCAAAAATTTAATACGGAACTTGGATTTTCACGATTTTTGAAAATTCAAGATTCTCCAAATTCATCATTTTTCGGAACATTTTTTTTTTCGTAGCCCCAAGTATACTCTTCAAGACGAATTTAGAACGATTTTTCGTAACTATAATAGTTTTCGAGATATTTAAAAAATAAACTTGGAAGATTTGAAAAATTGTGAAATTTTTAATTTTGCAAAACTTTCGAAGAAAATTTTTTTTAATTTTTTCCTTTAGTGGAACTTCGTTTTATTGAAAACGAAAACTTCTGACCAAATTTCATGTCATCGAAATTAAAAAGGGTCGATTCCAACTCTTGGTCAATTTGACAAGGAATGACCCACATATATTTAAGTATATACACAGAAAATGTCATGTCAACCCGACAAATATTTTGGCAGTCATAGGCATACTTGTAAACCCGTAATTACTTTGTGTAAAGTACTTTTAAAACTTTGAACGCGTTTTTCTCAAAACTGTGTTTTTTTTGAGTCGGTGATCAAGATTTCTCAGAAACGGCAAAATCGACCAATCTCAAATTTTCACATGAGCTTCATAAATAAATTATTTAATCATTGATCGGAGGTTTTTTCTTATCGATAAACAATTTCGATTTTGCAGACAACGTAAAGCAAAAATTTGCATCAAAAATCGAAGGTTTTTTTTAGAAGCCGCCATTTCGTTAAAAATGAATATTTTGCTTATTCCTTCGATCAAATACTAGATTATACCTTATATTAACGAAATCTGTTTGATTTGTTTCTATTTTGGATGATCCAATCGAGAGATATCGTGCTTCCCACAAGACGCCTTTTTTCAGCGGCTTCAAGAATCATTATTTTTTAAAAAGAAAAATTTCAAAATAAAGTTAAAAGTTACAAAAATATGCATATAAATTTGTACGCTAATGAATTAAAATGTCTTTCGAGAAAAAATTCTTGAATCATCGACTTTAATGTCAATTTTTTTAATCAATTTCAATTTTTTGATTTTTCGGATTTGGCCAATTTTAATTGTTGATGAAGCAAGAATATGAATGTATGAATAACCTTTTCATAATTATTTCACAGTCCGTTATGAGTACAGAAGGAAGCACGTTCCCAGGGAAAAGATGACACCACGACGTCACGTCCTGGCGGGACTACGGAGAACAATCATCGCGGCGGGTGTTCTCGTTCTCATTATTCTCGCTCTATCCAGCCAGGACAGTGGAAACAGCGTTCAGCAAGCGGGACCGTCGGAGGTTGGTACAAAATTTGGCAATCAGACGTGAAATATTAAAATTTTCTGAAGCTACTCCATACACCCAGAAAAAAGATCTAGTCGTAGGTACTATAATCGTTTGTTTGATTATTTTTTAGTTACTTGAAAAAAAAAATTCTTTCCATCCAATTTTGGGTGATATCTACTTCCACGATATTTATTTATTTTAATTCCCTGTCATCGAGAAACAGGCGTCGAAGAAAAATTCTATTCGTTGTTACTTGATACCTATTCACCCGTATTCTCATCCGATCATATCTGCAGATTCGTCAGTACCCCAAAAATCCGCTAGGTGGCTACCTCTCGCGCAAGCGAACCTGCCTCTCGACGCCTATATCCTTTCCAAGCTCGTCTATGCTTGATATCCTTATTTTTCAGTATGGATATCAAATACATTGAACATTGCGGCAAAACGCAAGATGGTCGAATCCCCGAAAAGGATTCCCTTAAAAAAAGCGTCTGTTTTCTTTTCCCTTCTGTTAAAGAAAAGACGAAGCTCTACGAAATTGTAGACTTCATATGTGTAGCTATACATTCAAAGATTGAAATGTTTAAAAATCTATATTGTGTAAATATTTAAAAAAAAATTATTTCATTTAACTACATATTTGTTCAGTTTTAAATAATATTTATTAATATTAAATAAAAAATTATTAGATCGCAATATATTTTCCTAGTAGGTCATTCAAAAAAAAATTTTCGTTGACATGAATAGAGTTGTATTAGGCCGGCCTACAACTAAAAAAATTTATTTTGCTTGACTAGAATTTAGTTAAATGTACTAGATCTTTTTTCTGGGTGTATCATTTCAAAAATTGATGATAATTTTTGTTCTCCCAGCAAATAATTTATTCAATAAAATAATAATTTTATATATAATTAATAATATTATTATATATGAGGTATTCCATACCAAGCCGACCAATCCGTGGACCGGACCGTTTTTGTTGAAAATTTTCTATTTTTTTGTACGTACTGAAAGTAGTCTCTCAGAATTTTTTTAGATTTTTGTCTCAAACCAACTAACCACAATAAATTTTTCAAAATTGACCCATTTTTTTTTCAAATACTCATAACTTTTTGAAACAGAATAAAACAGAAAATGACTTTTTTCCATCTTGAGTTGAAGTTTTATGAGAAAAAAATACACAAAAAATATCGATATTTATTCTCACGTTTTTTGAAGTCTTGAAACAAAAAAAAATTTTTTTTTGAACCTGGACCATTTTGATTTTTTTCAAAAAAATCACTACTTTTTAAGAGACATTTTCACAAGTACTGTAAAATTGGCAGATTGTGATATTCATAACTCGTATTTTTTATCGATTTTTGAAGTTATTAAAAAACATTAAAAAACTAATAAGTAAAAAACATATGAAAATGAATATTCATATTTTTTGTGCATTTTTTTTATAAAACTTCAACTCAAGACGGAAAAAATTATCTTCTGTTTTATTTTGATATCTCCGTTTTTTAAAAAATTATGAGCATTTAAAAAAAATTGTGTCAAATTTTGAAAAATTTATTGTGGTTAGTTGGGTAGAGTCAAAAATCTAAAAAAAATCTGCGAGACTGCTTTCAGTACGCAGAAAAGTCCAGAAAATTTTCAACAAAATAAAAAATGGTCGAGTCCACGGATTTGTCGGCTTGGTATAGAATACCTCATATATATTAAAATTATAATTTTACAAAATAATAATAATTAACTAACATAATATGGCAATTGTACGTGAATTATTAAAATTTTCAGAAGCTTTCCCCTTCTCCTCAATGATTAAAAAAATTAAGGAAAACTTTTCAATATTTATCAGCAAACAATTTATTTAATTAAATAATTAATATATCAGGAGAAACTTTGCCTTACTTGCAAATATCGTCTCTAAATTTTTTTTTCAACTCTCGAGAGGAGAAAGAAATGTTCTCTGGGAATCAAAAAGATTTTTAGTCGATTCGGCAATTCTCGCGCAAAGAAAGAAAAAAAAGACAAGAAACATTAAACAGCGATGCAAATAAAACAGTGAAGACGCCTCGGGCGCATCAGGTTGCCAGTTGGACGAGAGTGTGGGAAAAAGTGAATGAAAAAGAAGACCCGAAAGCTCTCATCGAGAAAAGTCTCTTGATGTGTGTGTGTGTGCGCGCTTGCGTGCGTGCGTGCGTGTGTGTGTGTGTGTGTGTGTGTGTGTGTGTGTGTGAGTGTGAGTGTGTGTGTGTGTGTGTGTGTGTGTGTGTGTGTGTGTGTGTGTGTGTGTGTGTGTGTCTGTGTGTGTGTGTGTGTGTGTGTGTGTGTGTGTGTGTGTTTGTGTGTGTGTGTGTGTGTGTGTGTGTGTGTGTGTGTGTGTGTGTGTGTGTGTGTGTGTGTGTGTGTGTGTGTGTGTGTGTGTGTGTGTGTGTGTGTGTGTGTGTGTAAGAGAGAGAGAGCTTTGATCCGATTAAAAAAATATTGCATAAAATGCAAGACTGCTGCCGAAGCACGAATTAGATAAAAATTCAATTTTCCAGTATCGTTGCCGACTTCTGGGACAGATAGATTCGCGATACTCGTGAAAAAGTAAGACCCGAGTTATCGAAGGCGGAAGTTGCCTCGCTCAGAGCAAAAAAGCTCACAGCGAAAAACTGCCAGAAAAAGCGAGGAAACTCCTTTTCAATTCTTTTTTTTCCCGGTGGATCGAACTTTAATGAATAACGAGGAATGCCCTCGGAAAAGTTCAGGAACGAAGGGAGATGAGAAAAATAACGGGACGTCGATGAAAAAGACTCCTTGATTATAAATGCCAGCTCGGATTTCCAATTATCGACTGCGGAACGTTGCCAACATTTTTCGTGCAAAAGTCAATTGAACTATCGAACGAAGTGAACGAATTTCAGGATTTAATCACTATTAACATTTTGTTGATGAGTTTTGAAATTTTTTTAGTGTAAAGTAAAAAAAAAGATACAACGAAAAACAGATAGAAGATAAAAATTTTCAAATAATGATGGAAAAATTGTGGGAATTGGCAGTTAACTAAATTTTTTGACATTTGTAAAGCTTCCTTTGTGAGGAATTTAAAATTATGTAAAAGCTTACTGTGTGAGGAATTTAAAATCGTGTAAAAGCTTCCTTTATAAGGAATTTCAAAGTGTGTAAAAGCTTCCTTTATAAGGAATTTCAAAGTGTGTAAAAGCTTCTTTTATATGGAATTTCAAATGGTGTAAAAGCTTACTTTGTGAGGAATTCTAAATCGTGTAGTTTTCTTTGTGTGCAACTTGTAATCTCGTAAAAGCTTTCTTTCTGAAGAATTTTAAATTGTGTAAAAGCTTCCTTTATAAGGAATTTTTAATTTTGTAAAGCTTCCT
This sequence comes from Alloplasta piceator, assembly GCA_946863875.1. Lineage (NCBI taxonomy): Eukaryota > Metazoa > Arthropoda > Insecta > Hymenoptera > Ichneumonidae > Alloplasta > Alloplasta piceator. The sequence continues at coordinate 15,403,254 of OX333080.1, forward strand.
CTGTAAGGAATTTCAAATTGTGTAGAAGTTTCCTTTGTAAGGAATTTCAAATTGTGTAAAAGCTTTCTTTGTGAAGACTTAAAAATTGTCCAAAAGCTTTCTTTGAACAGAAATTAAAATTTTGTAAAGCTTCCTCTATAAGGAATTTCAAATTGTATAAAAGTTCCCTTTGTGAGGAATTTCAAATTGTGTAAAAGCTTTCTTTGTGAAGACTTGAAAATTGTCCAAAAGCTTTCTTTGTGCAGAAGTTAAAATTTTGTAAAGCTTCATCTATAAGGAATTTCAAATTGGGTAAAAGCTTCCTTCGTGAGGAATTTCAGATTGTGTAAAAGCTTCTTTTGTGAGGAAATCCAAAATTACGTAAAAGCATCCTTTGTGAGGAATTTCAAATAGTGTAAAAGCTTTCTTTATGCAGAAATTAAAATGGTGTAAAACTTCCACTGCAAGGAATTTGTAAAAACATCCTTTGTGAGGAATTTCAGATTGTGTAAAAGCTTTTTTTGTGAAGAAATTAAAAATTGTCTAAAAGCTTTCTTTGTGCAGAAATTAAAATTATGTAAAGCTTCCTCTGTAAGGAATTTCAAATTGTGTAAAAGCATTCTCTGCGAGGAATTAAAAATTTCGAGCATCGAAAAGCAGCAAATTTTTCATCTGATGAATGCAAAATCATTAGGACGATTTTTTTTCGACTTTTTTTTATTTCTTTCACTCCCCGTCCGAAATTTTGTTGCATATGTCTGAAAGAAAATTCCCTGAAAGTTACAGCCCTTAATATTAACATTAAGTACTTTCCCTTTGCGTGATAAGTTTGTCCATCTAAAATACACGTAAATCAAAAACTTTTTTCTTCAAAATTTTACCACTCCCCGGTTTTTTATGCTATCGCATTGATTTTGGTCGCAATTTACGCAGAATTGAACGATCTTTGAAAGTGTCCTCAACAACGTAAGTGTAACTTACACTATTGGGATGATGCGAGGTCACTAAAGTTGATTTTTACTCAGAATTCTCGTTTTTTCGCTGTTATCTCCGAAATGATCAACTTTACCGAAAAAATGTAAAGGAATTTTTTTTTGGAAATTCAATTTCCCACAAAAAAGGTCCTCTGGACCTAATTGCTAAAATTAATATTTCTTGAAATATTGAACCTCAACTTATTTGTGATATGAAAATTTTTACGGATTATCGAACCAAAAGTTTCAAATTGTTGATATTCCATATCACATCAGCACTGGTGATATGATATGTGATATTGTGATATGATATGGAATATCAACAATTTAAAACTTTCGTTGCGATAAACTATACAAATTTTATACCATAAATAAGTCAAGGTTCGATATCTCAAGAAATATTAATTTTAGCAGTTAGGTCTAAAGGACATTTTTTGTAGGAAATTAAATTTTCCAACAAAATTTCCCTTTACAATTTTCCGGTTAAGTTAATCATTTCGGAGATGACAGCAAAGAATCGAGAAAAAAAAAGTAAGAAAAAAATTGCCTTAATAATCATATATAATCAGGTTTAAGTGCACTGAAAATGCTTCAAATAAACTTCTGCCATTGAATGTTCATGCATGTCTGGACTAGGTCGCGTTTCCGCTTAGCGTGAGTTCAAAGGAATGTTCGAACGATTTCTTGGCTCGAATAATATTCCGGGGAGTGAAAAAAATAGCTTCCAATTTATTTTGAGAATTTTTCCAAGTCATTCAAACTCCATCCTCGGAGCGAAAGTAGATGGGGTGAAAGCACCAGTGGATGGACGACCCCCCAGTAAATAGACGAAGCTTCCTAAATGTCTTGAAAAAATTACACAATGCTTCTTATATGTTTTTCCTCGAGTGCAATTTTTTTTGTATTTTTGGCATCATTTTTTATAACAAAAAAAAATAATAATTGCAAATTTACTTCAGTTTCCATAAAGCTACGTGTAATTTTTTAATTCAAATTTCTCAGTAACCAGCTTCCTAATAGTCGTAAAATTTTTACACGACCTTTCAAATGTTGTACATAATGACATATCAAATTTTCAATATTTTATCATCATTTTCAATTTGGGACTCAACATCCTTAACTGGAGCTCGAGGGCCCATTCACTGGTAACTTCGTCCATTAACTGGTGTTTTCGTGACTTGGCCATGTCTCAATTAATTTCTTGAATACTATTTGTATCAATTACCCCGATTATTTTTTTCTCACTTCAGTGTGATGTCTCGTTTTACCCAAAACAATTCAATTTTTTTTTTCGATTATATTCTTATTTTACACTCAACTGGAGTATTTCCGTTTCCTTATTCGTCCATTCACTGGTGCTTTCACCCTGGTTGATGGAAAAAAGTTGATGAAAATTTCCGGTTTTATATTTTCCGGGGCAATTTGTGAGATCATGAAAATTGTGCTCTCGTCAAAAGTCTCCTCGAGGGCTTATCGCAATCTCGACGGCAATTTCCACTACTGAATCTCCGTGCGAAACTTCAGTCAGAAGGAAAAAATCACTTTTTTTTTCCTTCTCAGAGTGACGATGAAATTACACGAGCCAGTCGCAAACGACGGAATCAACATCCGATGATATCTCCGATGACATTTTGTCGTCACCCGACCTTCGTCTCTTCAATCAACCCTTTCTGCCATCGATCATACTCGGCAGTGCATGAAATTGCACGCAACGAAACTCTCCATCGATCCATTAAGCGATACTTCTATCCCTACGTCCCTTTTCTTTTTTCCTCTATGCAAAAATTCGCCTCCTCAGAAAATTGCTTCCACCATTGTTGAACCATTCGTGAATGTGTGCGCCTCGAATTCGCGGGTCATATTGTCGTTGCCAGTGACAAGCTCTTATTTTATTTTTTTTCAATTTTTTGCTCCTTTTATATTTTTTGGCGAGCATGAAAAAGTTTCACCACGAGATGGTGGCACGAAAAGCTCCGAGAACAAAAAAAGGGAAAGCTATAAAATATGAAGAGCCTTTTTCAATGTTCGGAGAAAAAGAGAGAACGAGAGAGGGGGGGGGGGCAAAAGCCACCCTTGATAAGCTCCACGGCTCTTCATCGCTGTCTGACTGCCCCAGGGCAGTCCCCAATATAGTTTTCTCTTTCACGAAGCCTTTCTCCAGCCGCCGGTCCCTCCCCCCCCCCCCCCCCCCCCGGTACTACTTCTCTTTTCAGGGTTTCATTTTTTAACCCTTCTTTTCATTCACCAGTCACTGGCTGTGACGAATAGAACGCATCGACGAGATTGCGGCGAAACTTTCCCCGCTGTATGTTGCCAAAAATCGAAGATAAACCTCTCCAAAATCCTACAATTTGTGATGCAATAAAGCAATTTAAAAAATCCTGCAAATTGAAATTTGCAAATTACTTCCTCGTCTTTAAAAATCCTACAATTTGTGATGCAATAAGCAATTTAAAAAATCCTGCAAATTGAAATTTGCAAATTACTTCCTCGTCTTTATCCATAGTTGACATAGCTCTCTTTATCACAAAGTATGGCGATCAAATTTGGCTTCCTCATAAAGGAAGCTTTGTTGACTATCGAAAAACATGAGTAATCAATGTACAAATTTGCCAAATTCTTCAAATTTACTTCTTGCCAAATTAAATTTTTGCCAAATTCAATAGCGAATAACCTTGATCACTATTTTGAATGTGTACAAAATTTCATTACAATATCTCGCAAATAGCCGAAGTTAGAGTCAGGGTTGCAAATAACGCATTACTTTTTTTAATGCATTTGTATTTTCATTAACCATTAAAATTTAATGTTTAATAGGAATTATTTTCATTAACTATTAACCATTAAAATTCAATGGTTAATGTAAATTATTTTCATTAACCATTAAATGTTAATGGTTAATGAAAATGCAATTGCATTAAAAAAAAGTAATGCATTATTTGCAACGCTGCCCATTACAATGTATTGTGTAATAGAAAAAATTTCCATTACCCATTGCAATGTAATGTGTAATGGACAAAACTTTGATTGCAATTTTGGGAATGAAAAAACATAGATGAATAAATTATCGCAGTTTTGCATTACACTTTATTGACTTTTTTTAATGCATTTGCATTTTCATTAACCATTAAAATTCAATGGTTAATGTAAATTATTTCATTAACCATTAAATGTTAATGGTTAATGAAAATGCAATTGCATTAAAAAAAAGTAATGCATTATTTGCAACGCTGCCCATTACAATGTATTGTGTAATAGAAAAAATTTCCATTACCCATTGCAATGTAATGTGTAATGGACAAAACTTTGATTGCAATTTTGGGAATGGAAAAACATAGATGAATAAATTATCGCAGTTTTGCATTACATTTTATTGACTTTTTTTAATGCATTTGCATTTTCATTAACCATTAAAATTTAATGTTTAATAGGAATTATTTTCATTAACCATTAAATGTTAATGGTTAATGAAAATGCAATTGCATTAAAAAAAAGTAATGCATTATTTGCAACGCTGCCCATTACAATGTATTGTGTAATAGAAAAAATTTCCATTACCCATTGCAATGTAATGTGTAATGGACAAAACTTTGATTGCAATTTTGAGAATGGAAAAACATAGATGAATAAATTATTGCAGTTTTGCATTACATTTTATTGACTTAGGACTGAGATTTTTAGAATTATAATATAGATGCTTTTTAGAATTTAAGGTGAAAATCCAAGTCCTAAGTCAGCAAAATGTAATGCAAAATTGCAATAATTTATTCAACTAATTTTTCCATTCCCAAAATTGCAATCAAAGTTTTGTCCATTACCCATTACATTGCAATAATAATATAGATGCTTATTATAGTTATAATATAGATGCTTTTTAGAATTTAAGATACCTGAAAATCTAAGTCCTAAATCAATAAAATGTAATGCAAAATTGCAATAATTTATTCATCTATATTTTCCCATTCCCAGAATTGCAATCAAAGTTTTGTCCATTACTCATTACGTTGCAATGGGTAATGGAAATTTTTTTTATTACACACTACATTGTAATGGGCAGGGTTGCAAATAATGCATTACTTTTTTAATGCAATTGCATTTTCATTAACCATTAACATTTAATGGTTAATGGAAATAATTTTAATGGTGAATGAAAATAATTTCAATGGTTAATGAAAATAAATTCCATTAACCATTAAATGTTAATGGTTAATGCAAATAATTTCTATTAACCATTAAATTCATTAGCCATTAAAAAAGTAATGGTTAATGCATTACTTTTTCATTAAAAATTTCGCAACCCTGGTTAGAGTACAATATTAAAAAAAAAAAAAAATTTGATGAAATTTCAATCGTTCGATCGATTTTTGCTAAATTTAATAACTAGTGTTTACGCTATTTTTCAAAAAATTAAAAATTTCATAAAATTTTAATCCCTCGATGGATTTTCGCCAAATTCAATGGCGAATAACCTTGATAGCTATACTAGTTCCTTACAAAGTTCCACTGTAATATCTTAAAAATTGTGCAAGTTAGAGCGTTAAGACTATTTTTCGAAAAATTATAAAATTGATAAAAATTTAATCTTTGAATCGATTTTTGTCAAATTCAATACCAAACAACTTCAATAGCTATACTAATTCTGTACAAAGTTTGATTGCAATATTATGAAAACTGCAGAAGTTAGAGCAGTTACGCCATTGTTGCAAAAACGAAAAAAGTCGATAACATCTGAACACCCGTTAGAAATAAAACAAATATTTTTCATAATGAAGGGCAATTCGTGCTGGACAAGTGTGCCAAATTTCAGCTCGATATCTCGAAGCGTTCTTCAGTTATTAATTATTTTGCACACACATCCATTCGGACATTTTTTTTAAACATGATTTCTCGATGTTTTGGGACATTTTGAACACATTGGCATAAAAATCTCGAAAAAAAAATTTCACGATAACAAAGCTTCCTTTATGAGGAAGCAAAATTGTGCAAATAGGGATATTGTCAAATGTGAGGATCAACACTGAAATGTAGTTTATAATGCAGCTCCTAATTCATGATTGGTAATTAATTAATTTCGGTGGATTAAATTAAGTATAAATAATTTGTTTTCTGCAATTAAAATTGAGATTTTTGAATCTATGGTTCAAGTAATTGAAATGATTACTTGAAATTATTCAAGTTCAAGTAATTGAAATGATTACTGTTTTAAATATCAAGTCAAAAATAGGGACTACAAAAGAATCAAGTACAAAATTAACCTGATTCACAAACATCTATTTGCAAAAATCACGAAAATTTATAGGTAAGGTTTGTACGAGACCAATTGATTACAATATATACAAAATAAATTCGATCCATTTGTTCTTGTATTAACACATTAATTATTACTTATAAACATTACTAAAATAACAGAAAAAATTATGGCGGCAAAAAACTTTTCAAGAATAATATTAACTTTTCAAGAATAATATTAACTATTATCATGTATTTTCAGCCACATATTTATGTATCCGGATATTATTTATTAAATATTTTTCTATTTGGATATTATATAGTTTTTTTTTTGGCATATTTAAATTAAAAACCTCAAAAATATCAGTTTAAACAATGCATAAATAGCAAGTTAAATGATGACGAGTCTCATTGTAGTTTGTCGTTACTGTCAAATTTTTACAATTTTTGTGTATTTAGGTAACGCATTACCAAATTACTTTTTAGAAAAATTATCCAATTATCTCTACACAATTAGCGGCTTTTCGTCAGAGATGTGACGTACCCCTTCAAAGGTGGCCATTTTAACACTTATTTTAATGCAAAAATTGAAATGAAAAATAAAATATTATTTCTATTAATTTAACGCAAATATAAATATTGTCAACATTTCAAATCGCACTTTTTCAAAAATTGTCAAGTCGCCTATCAAAGAATAACAATTTTTCGTTGCAGAATCCGCATTCTCCGTATTTTTTCTGCTATGTTAATGCGAAAGTCATAAATTTGGGCTCGAATGAATTTAAAGAGCTTCTCAACATCGTAAAAATGGCAGAGCTCCCCTTAAGTATTTGTTGTTTTTTTTTTCACGTGAATGTGAAATAAGAGTTGTTTCCAACGATTCTTTCTGACTATAGTCGAGGGAGAAAGAAGGTAGAGATCCATAAAATATGAAAAAACCTTAAGGGTGGGCGGGAGGGTTGAAAAGTCTCGGCTGGCCGTGTCGGGATATCGATGTTGGCGAAGCCAGGGCTTCCGTATGCGGATCGCCCTAGGTCATGCACGAGTTCGTTCATGACACGAGACTATATTCGACATAATACCGCCAACAGCAGTAACGGACTGCGAAGAGAAAAAATGAGGGTCCAAGCTCACACACATCAATAGGATATTCCGAGTCAAGTCAACCAACGGCCTCCTCGGATTTGCTCCACAATTTTCATTTCCCCGGTCAAACTGATTGTGAGACTCGTTAAAGAGCACTTGAAATTTTTTCACGATCCTCCCAATCCTATTCTATTGCTTCCTCATAAAGGAAGCTTTGTTTTCGTGGAAAAAAATGTTGTTGCTATTTTTATGCCAATATGTTCAAAATGTCCTAAAACATCGAGAAATCATATTTAGAAAAAATGTCCGGATGTGTGTGTGTGTGTGTGTGTGTGTGTGTGTGTGTCCTGAGTTTCAGATGTAAATGATTAATAACTCGAAAACGCTTCGAGATCTCAAGCTAAAATTTGGCACACTTGTCGAGCACGAATTGCTCTTCGTTGTGAAATTTTTTTGTTTTAATTATAACGGGTGTTCAGATTTTATCGACTTTTTTCGTTTTTGCCAGAATGGCGTAAACGCTCTAGCCTCTGCAATTTTCAAGATATTGTACTCAAACTTTGTACAGAATTAGTATAGCTATTAAGGTTGTTTGGTATTGAATTTGGCGAAAATCCATCGAGGGATTAAAATTTTATGAAATTTTGAATTTGTTGAAAAATCGCCTAAACGCTCTAACTTGCGCAATTTTTAAGATATTGTACTGAAACTTTGCACAGAGGTAATATAGCTGTGAAGGTTGTTCGCTATTAAATTTGGCAAAAATCTATCGAGGGATTAAAATTGTATGAAATTTTGATTTTTTTGAAAAATAGCGCAAGCGCCCTAACGTGCACAATTTTCAATATATTTCACTGAAACTTTGTACAGAACTTGTATAGCTATCAAGGTTGTTCGCTATTAAATTTGGAAAAAATCCATCGAGGGATTAAAATTTTGTGAAATTTTGAATTTTTTGAAAAATAGCCCAAACGCTCTAACTTGCGCAATTTTTAAGATATTGTACTGAAACTTTGCACAGAGCTGATATAGCTATCGAGGTTGTTCGCTATTAAATTTGGCAAAAATCTATCGAGAGAATAAAATTTTATGAAATTTTGATTTTTTTGAAAAATAGCGCAAGCGCTCTAACTTGCACAATTTTCAATATATTTCACTGAAACTTTGTACAGAACTTGTATAGCTATCAAGGTTGTTCGCTATTAAATTTGGAAAAAATCCATCGAGGGATTAAAATTTTATGAAATTTTGAATTTTCTGAAAAATAGCGCAAGCACTCTAACTTACACAATTTTCAATATATTTCACAGAAACTTTGTACAATACTTGTATAGCTATCAAGGTTTGTTCGCGATCAAATTTGGCGAAAATTGATCGAATTTGCGCATTGATTACTAATATTTTTCAATAGTTAACAAAGCTTCCTTTGTGAGGAAGCCAAATTTGATCGCCATACCGTGTGTTAAAGGAAGCTATGTGAACTATGGATAAAGATGAGGAAGCAATGTCCAAATTTTAATTTACAGGATGTTTTATTTACTTTTGCATCCTCATACACCCACAGAAAAGATTTATTACAATCAAATAAATTCACATATTTGCGAAAATTTTATTTAGAATTAATAAAGATTTATTTGTATTGACGAAGATTTTATTTTATCTTTAGTCATACTTGAAACAAATATATAAATTTATTTACTGGTGCCGAATAAATACCATATTGATATTGGTTCGTCGAAATAGCGATTTACTTACATCAAATAAATGATCTATTTAAAATATTAAATTTGAGCAGCAATTTATTTACGTCAAATAAAATTTATTTAAATATGCGCTGCGTCGTACTACGCGCACAATATGGCGTCGCTCGCCGGCGTGACGACGCTCAGCAGTCCAGAGTTGGCATATTCACGTGTATGTACGTGTTTCCGTTTGTACGTGATTTTGTGATTTTAGTGAAATATTGTGATGTGGACGAGGAAACGCGAAATTTTCTTTGCGATTCGGGGCTCGAAGAATACATCGACATCTTCAAAAGTCAATAGGTTATGTTAACATGCATGATTCACACGAGTGAGCAAACAACCAAGACTGATTGACCAAAAAAGTTATTCACACCCAAAAATAGGATGATCTCGTATATTCCCATATTAATCGGAATTCCCTAATTTCCCATATTATTCCCATATTCCCATATTAATCGTGAGTCCCAAATTGTTAGGTTATGAATGGTCATGGAACAGATGGTCATGACCAAATAAATTCTCAATTTGTAACAAATAAAAAATTATTAGTGGCACTAAGGTAAATTCAATAAGAGCATTTTTAATTAAATTTTGTATTACTATCAAATAAATTTTTATTTGAAGCAAATAACTTATTTATTGCAGGGAAATAAATGTTTCATAAGGGCCAAATAAAAAAGCTAAGAAATAGTGAACTTGAATTTACATAAATCCAAATATTCGATACTAATAAAACCGTATTAGGCCCATATTTAAATAAGAAAATTGATTTGTTTCAAACAAATTTTATTTGTTTCAAATAAATCTTTTCTGTGGGTGTGAAGGAAGCTTTGTTTTTGTGAAAAAATGTGTTTCGAGATTTTTATGCCAATGTGTTCAAAATGTCCCAAAACATCGAGTAATTAGATTTAGAAAAAACGTCCGGATGTGTGTGTGTGTGTGTGTGATTGTGTGTGTGTGTGTGTGTGTACCCTGAATTTCTGATGTAAATAATTAATAACTCAAGAACGCTTCGAAATATCGAGCTGAAATTCAGCACACTTGTTCAGCACGAATAGCCCTTCATTATGAATTTTTTTTGTTCTAATTCTAACGGGTGTTCAGATTTTATCGACGTTTTTCGTTTTTGCAACAATGGCGTAAACGCTCTAACTTCTGCAATTTTTAAGGTATTTCACTCAAACTTTGTAAAGAATTAGTATAGCAATGGAGGTTGGGATTGAATTTGACATCAATCGAGCGAAGGATTAAATTTTCATCAAATTTTTAATTTTTTGAAAAATAGCGTAAACGCTCTAACTTGCACAATTTTCAAGATATTGAAGTGAAACTTTGTACAGAACTAGTATAGCTATCAAGGTTGTTTGCTATTGAATTTGGCAAAAATCCATCGAGGAATTTAAATTTTAAAATTTAGATCAATTTTAATTATTTCAATTTAATAAATTTAAAAAATTTAATATTGCACTGAAACTTTGCACAGAGCTAATATAGCTATCGAGGATGTTCGTTATTAAATTTGGCGAAAATCGATCGAATGATTTTTTTTTTTTTCGCATACTCCAACTTCGGCTACTTGCGAGATAATGTAGCGAAATTTTGTACACACTGAAAATAGTGATCAAGGTTGTTCTCTATTGAATTTGGCAAAAATCAAATTTGGCGAGAAGTAAATTTAAAAGAATTTGGCGAATTCGCACTTTGATCACTCATGTTTTTTTATAGTTAACAGAGCTTCCTTTATGAGGAAGCCAAATTTGATTGCCATACTTTGTGATAAAGGAAGCTGTGTGAATTATGGATAAAGATGAGCAAGCAATGTGCAAATGTCCAATGTGCAGGGTTTTTTTTTTTCTAACGCCCCTATTTGAAAATCTAAAACTTCGCAACTGTGCATAAAAATTTATAAGCCACGAGCCAGAGTCGACGAATTTTATTTTCCCTGCGGATTGCAACCTTTTTCTGCAGTGAGGTAAAAAAAAAAGTAAAATAAAAATAATAACGTGGTCTCGTATCGTGCAGGGAGTGAAACCCTCAAGTACCCACAACAGGATCATGAAAAGCCTCGAGCTTCGCAGAAATTAATAATCGCATTTCTCATTACCGTTAAATCTTAATGCGCGACGCTTTGGCAAATTGCAAAATGGTCACGCTGGGCTAGTTTCACCTGCGGCTAATAAAATTCTCGCTGTAATGAGGCTACGCGAATTTTATAGTCGAAAAAAAATTATAGAACAAATGTGAAACACGCTTCTTCATCTAGGCATTATTTTTCTTGCACGAAATTCTATTTCATGTTTATCAACCTAAGTGTGATGGTAAAAATAGTCACAAACCAATTTCGCGACGATTCTAAAGTCCACATCCTTAAAATGGGGTGGGGTTCGAAGATTCGACTAACCAATATTTCGAACGGCCGAAATCCCAAATTTTACGATTACGAGCGTTAGAATAACGAAGCGCCGAAATCCCGATCGCCAGAAAAGAGAAAGTCGAGAGAGCCGCCCCATGCGTAAGAGAGAGAGGAGGCGCATCTCTCTCTCTCTTACGCATGGGGCGGCTCCCTCCGCTTTCGCTTTTCTGGCGTTCGGGATTGCGGCGCTTCGTTATTCGAACGCTCGTAATCGTGAAATGCGGGATTTCGGCCGTTCGAAATATTGGTTAGTCGACTCTTCGACCCCCACCCAAATTAGTGGTATCTTTCCGAACAAAAACAGCTAGGCCCGGTTTGAAAACAATAAAGACCACTTCGAAATAGCTTCTATAAGATATCGCGATTCCTTAGTACTTCAGCTTAGATAATGGCTTCCGTGCCCCGAATAGTACGCGTGCTGTCATATTTATCCAAAATTAAATTACAGACGATTCTTGAACTATTAAAAGTAGTGTCGTATACGTAGATTATGAATCCTGGATATTAAATCAATTCAAAGTTTAAGATTTCTCTTAAGTGAACACTTAACTTGCTGATATATTGGTTCGAGTGGTCGGGTACTGGGACGTGGTCGGGTATTGGGACATTTACCTTGAAGGCATCGTTAAAAAAGAGACTAATATCGTTATTCGTGAGAAGAAAGCTCAGAGAAAGGAGCCTCAAAGGATACGAGCCCGAAAGAAGCTCTCCAAGATGAATCGTTTAGTCTGGTTCAAAAAACATCAACTTCTGTCCTATGAAGATTGGTCTGATATAATATGATCCGACGAATCGAACTTTCAAGTAAAAATGACAAATCTATTATTGCACGAAGACCAAAATACTTTACCACAATCTGTTTCCGTGTTCAAGTCCACGTTCAAATAATTTACACAGAGATGAGGATTTTTTTCGGTCCAGTAATCTCGTTTTCTTCGACCAGCCAGAACTTCTTCTGGGCCTTGTAACCTTTAAGGTCACCTTCATAAGCATCTCACTGTTCAGGAAGAAATAACAGTCTCTGTCTGCTTCGCAAGCTCGTCAGCTGGATCGAAAGACGTTTACTGATTGATTGATTGATTAATTTTATTCATGCCTTGGTTAACCTTTAGGCAAATTAAGATAATACAGCGACGAAGTATCGTAATAGAAGAAGTTATCATTAGCAAATTTACAAATCAAAATTTATCTATTATTATTTATCGTCTATTTCTCAAAGACGACCATACAACATCTGATTTTCCCGAGGTGATGCCAATTCTCTTGATTCCAATTTTCTTCGATTTAGATGACTACCAGTCGTTTCAATCCGTTTTATACGATATTGCACAGTGCAACGTGACCATTTCAACTCTTTTGCAATCTGCGTCCGTGTTTTTCGTTGTCGGTACAAAATTCCGATTGGACTCGTTCAACCAGACTCAGCTCACGTTTTATGAGCATTTTTCGCGAGACTAACTTCGAAACGTTGATGACATCGAGCAAATATTTCCTATCACACTCGTGTGTCGTTTCACTGAGCTACAATCGCAGACTGGACACGTGAGAAAAAGGTCTAAAAATCATATCAGCACTAGAAACGTGCTACATTGTTTGTTTTGACACACTAAATGCATACTAGAAAAACGTCTCGGGAAGAAGAAACCGCGACTAATGTGAAAAAAATATAGGTGTCTGATACTTTTGACCAATGCTGTATATGGGGCATTCCATCGCAAATCGGACAGTTTGAAAAACTTTTTTTTTTTATTTCCTCAATTTTTTTTATATTTTTGAGTACCCATCAGAAGACCCTTCCTGTTGAAGTTTGAGATTTTTTTGATTACCCGTTCAAACGATATTAAATTAACAAAAAAACAGCTCTTTTTTTTGGTATTTTGGTCATAACTTCTTTAATAATAGTCCAAATTGGAAGTTTTTTTTTCCAAAATTTTAGTTTTTTATGGCCTTTTCGGAAAAAAAATACAACAAAAATGTTCGACGAGTTTTTGAATGAGTTTTTTGAGTTTTAAACGTTAAATCGCGTTTTTAAAAGTGAAAGTCATTTTTGATTTTTTTTAAATTTTTTGTTTCAAACATCCATCTATTCAACAATTTTTAAGACTAGTCCGATCGTGGGATCTCAATAACTACTTTTTTTTTTCAATTTTTGGAAATTAAATTTTTTTTACCAATAAATTATTATGAATACCAATTTTTGTTACTGTATAGTATTTTTTCAATCATTTTTTCATTGTTAACTGATTTTAAAAATTAATAATTAATCGATGAGCAAATAACAACAGTTCAAGAATTGTATGAATGGGCATTGAACGTAAATAGTCTACCGAATATTGTTGTCAAATTTTCACATGAGAAACATTATTCAGATGCAAAAGAAATATTTTATTTGGGATAAAATACTGCAAAGTCAATCACAGGGGGACACAAAAATTTCATTCAATTATTCCAATGAGCAACGGAAACGTATCGGCAAATATTCTAATACAGGAAATAATCGTATATGTAAGGTTTTCAAAAAAATGCGTGAATAAATAAAAACTGTTGTTATTATTGTTCATAAACAGACTTAACGATTAATTATTAATTTTAAGAACCTGTTAACAATATAAAAGTGTCAAAATAAATTCTAAATATTGAAAAAAATACTATACAGTAACAAAAATTGGTATTCATAATAATTTATTTTGAAAAAAAAATTTAATTTTCAAAAATCGAAAAAATAGTAGTTATTGAGATCCCACGATCAGACTAGTCTTAAAAATTGTTGAATAGATAGACGTTTGAAAAAAAAAAATTTTTTTTAAATGACATTCACTTTTGAAAACGCGATTTAACGTTTAGAACTCAAAAAACTCATTCAAAAACACGTAGAATATTTTTGTTGTATTTTTTTCTGAAAAGGCCATAAAAAAAAACAAATATTTTGAAAAAAAAAATTTCAATTTGGACTATTATTAAAGAAGTTATGACCAAAATCCCAAAAAAAGAGCGGTTTTTTTTGTTAATTTAATATATTTCGAACGGGTAATCAGAAAAATCTCAAAATTCAACGGGAAGGGTCTTTTGATGGGTACTCAAAAATATAAAAAAATTGAGGAAATAAAAAAAAAAAGTTTTTCAAACTGTCCGATTTGGGATGGAATGCCCCATATATATTTATATGTACAGATGGATTGGAGCGAGTGTAGACACGAGAGGCCAACAAGAATCGAGTTGGGATATACAGTATCGAAAACGTATAGAAAGTAATGGTAGTGGTAAAAGTAGAGAAAAAGCAGATATACCCGACAGGGACGAACGAAGCCTGGCAGACTTCCAGACGCATTGCGGCAGGTGGCTTTCCAACCTTTGAATATCGCCCCTTTAAATTTACCTACGTTTGTATATATGTATACATACTTGTGTGCGCGTGTGTGTGTGTGTGTGTGTGTGTGTGTGTGTGTGTGGGTGGGTGTGTGTGTGTGTGTGTGTGTGTGTGCGTGCGTGTGTGTGCGTGCGTGCGTGCGTGTGTGTGTGTGTGTGTGTGTGTGTGTGTGTGTGTGTGTGTGTGTGTGTGTGTGTGTGTGTGTGTGTGTGTGTGTGTGTGTGTGTGTGTGTGTGTGATGGAGAGAGAGAAAGAAAGCAAAGAATGGAAGTAGAGCACTCGAGACCATTTGTGTGTGTGCCCGAAGGAGCAAGTCCAAATAGAGAATGTAGGAAAAGGTCCGACGAGGAGCCTTGATGACGAAAATAAAAACGAAAAACAAAAGAATGGCGGATGACGCGTGGTTATTTCCGGCGGAAGTCCTTGTTAAGGTAGTTGAGTCGGTGTGCTAAAATGATGTTGAAAATATGAAATTATTCGCGAGGGAAGATAATCGTCGTTAAAATACACTCAGAAAAAAGATCTAGTCGTAGGTACTATAATCGTTTATTTGATTATTTTTTAGTTACTTTAAAGAAAATTTTCTTTCCATACAATTTTGGGCGATATTTACTTCCACTATATTTATTTATTCAAATTACCTGTCATCGAGAAACAGGCGTTGAAGAAAAATTCTATTCGTTTTTACTAAATACCTATTCACCCGTAATCTCATCCGATCGTATCTGCAGATTCGTCAGTACCCCAAAAATCCGCCAGGTGGCTACCTCTCGCACAAGCGAACCTGCCTCTTGACGCCTATATCCTTCCCAAGCTCGTCTATGTTAGATATCCTTATTTTTCAGTATGGATATCTAATACATTGAACATTGCGGCAAAACGCAAGATGGTCGAATCCCCGAAAAGGATTCCCTTAAAAAAGGGTTTTTTTTCTTTTCCCTTCTGTTAAAGAAAAGACGAAGCTCAACGAAATTGTAGACTTCATATGTGTAGCTATACATTCAAATATTGAAATGTTTAAAAATATATATTGTGTGAATATAAAAAAAAAATATTTAATTTAAATACATATTTGTTCAGTTTGAAATAATATTTATTAATATTAAATAAAAATTTATTAGACCGCAATATATTTGCCTAGTAGATCATTAAAAAAAAAAAAATTCGTTGACATGAATAGAGTTGTATTAGGCCGGCCTACAACTAAAAAAATTTATTTGGCTTGACTAGGATTTAGTTAAATATACTAGATCTTTTTTCTGGGTGTAGTCTGTGAAATTTTTAGGAGGATTGTGAAGATGGTCATTGAATGATTTTAATTTCAAAATTAAAAAATAAAGTAGTTTTTTCGGACGTTAAGTGATTTCGTCGATCTTTTAATTTTAATTTTATCTTATTTATACTTTGACAATCAATATTTCTTGCTACGAATAATCTTGAATATTCAACAACATTTTTATGTAGTGACCCAACTACCTTGTGGAAAGGTTTTTTATGACTGCTATTATTATTATTATTATTATTATTATTATTATTATTATTATTATTATTATTATTATTATTATTATTATTGTTATTGTTATTGTTGTAATTATTATTATTATTATTATTATTATTATTATTATTATTATTATTATTAATTTATATCTCAACCTTCAAACACTATTTTATAAAAACTGGAAAAATTGTCGATTCATTCTTTCAGATTCTCTTAATGTCTTGTGAGTTCTTTTTTTTTCATAAATGCGTACTTAGCATATAATTGATGAATCAGCATCCGGCTGTGATTAATTATCATGCTGTTTATTCCACCACGAGTTATTCGACCTTTAGAATGATTTTACGATTCAGTGCATGATTGAATAATAAAAAGAATATTAAAAATAAACCGTGTTCTTTCGTAACCTGATATTTTTTACTCTTCATCATCGACCTTTGGATAATTCCCAATAGACATATATTGAAAATAATTTACGCGCGAAATTCGAATGGTCGAAATTCGGTGCATTCACCTTGTGCGAATTTTGATTTTCATTCAACTTGTTTTATTCATTCGGGACAGAATGTTCGTGTGTTGGCGACGATATGCTAAACAGTTTTGTGCCAATGGAAAGAAAAAATGTCGACAGCGAAACATTTATCATTCACGTTGCGAAATTTATATACGTATTTATCCACAATCGAACGTGGGCTCGTGACGCTGGATCATGATGATAAAATCAACAGGATTCTCGTACTTCTGATATTCTCTTCGACAACCAAGACGTGGCATTTTAACGCGCCTCTTGCTTAGAATTTTTTCGATATTAGAAACATACACACTAGGCTGATTCAAAAAAGAGTCGGTATTTTTTTTCCAGCTTCAAACAATCTCAAACTCTACTTCGAAATAAAAAAATAATCTTTGCGAAGAATGGGCTCTGTCGCTCAAGATTTAGAGGTGACGCATCGAACTTTTGTCTTTTTTTATCTGATTAGCACGTAAATAACGAATTTGCATGAATGAAACTTGAATTATTCTAGTTCAAAATGATGAATCATAATATAAATTGGTATCAAGAGACGCGGCAGCGTCTCGACGCCAAGTATATATATATATAAGAAATATACTGTGGCAAACAGTCTTGGTTATCGCAACAACAATTATCGATTGATATATACACCCACGCTCAAAAGTTTGGATACACCTGTCGATATTTGTTGCCGCACTAAAAGTTGCATAACCGTCAAAATAAAAGATAATCGAATTTTTAAAAAAGCGTTTTGACCGAAAGGAATTCAGATTCGTTTTCTTTTTTTCGAATGTTTTTTATGATTTTTTTTCGACCCGATATGCATTTTTACACGTGACCGTTTTTTGACCTTTTTTCGACCCTCGCGAATTAGGCGCACAACTTAAGGACATTTATTTTGTACTTTAAACAAAAGTTTATTTTGTAACTCAAAAACAAAAGTTTGAATTGCATTTACATAAATTACCTAATTTTTAAAGAAATTACCAACATAAGTTCACCCATATATTCACAGTCTAATGTCAGTCTGACAAAAATTGGTATTCATAATAATTTATTAAAAAAAAAAAAATAATGAATTTTCAAAAATCGAAAAAAAATAGTAGTTATTGAGATCCCACGATGGGACTAGTCTTAAAAATTGTTAAATAGATAGATGTTCGAAACAAAAAATTTAAAAAAAAAATCAAAAATGACATTCACTTTTAAAAACGCGATTTAACGTTTAAAACTCAAAAAACTCATTCAAAAACACGTAGAATATTTTTGTTGTATTTTTTTCTGAAAAGGCCATGAAAAAAACAAAAATTTTGAAAAAAAAAACTTTTAATTTGGACCATTATTAAAGAAGTTATCACCAAAATACAAAAAAAAAAGCGGTTTTTTTGTTAATTTAATATCTATTGAACGGGTAATTAAAAAAAACTCAAAATTTAACAGGAAGGGTCTTTTGATGGGTGCTCAAAAATATAAAAAGATTGAGAAAATAAAAAAAAAAAGTTTTCCAAACTGTCCGATTTGGGATGGAATACCCCATATATATTAGAACGTGAATAACTTTTGAGGGAGTGAGTTTATCGAAAAATTATAAGAGATCTTTTTTGTAGAGCGTTCAATTCTCTACAAGAATATGTATCTTCCATTTTGGTACATTGACTTGAAACCGAGATATAAAATTTCAAAGTTTGCACATTTTTTGTCCTGTGTTATTTAAATGGGAAATAAAAATATGCGATGTGCGACCACTAAATATTATTATTAAGAGCTCTGCTTTTAACAGGCATCTTTTTTCACCTTCCCGAAAGTATTTAATATGTTACTTCGGAAAACAAAAAAAAAGTCGCTTTTTTTGAATCAGTCTAATGTTTATCTTGATTATTGAGAAGCGTTGAGAGACTGAAATTGTCTTTTCAAATCGCGTTGTTCCCATCTTTGTTGATTCATTGCCATTAATTACCATGAATGGCACATTTACAGCTCTAACACCTCATTTCTCCACTAGAAATACACCTCTACCACAATAAAATACTACCGTAATATCACTACCAACAAGTCTATCATATAACATCTCTGCCAACGAAATCTCCACCACTAATAACTCTCTCAAGTAATATCTCTACCACAAAACAAGTCTTCCCGCTAACAGCGCTCTCCAGAAACGTCTCTACCACAAAATCTCTCTGTAACTTGACAGCGCTCCAATATTGACAAGTTCACCAGATTACAAGTCTCCGACTTGTCAATTCGGCCGGTCACTTACCGACATTGGAGCCCGTCCCAACGAAAAAGTCGCCCTGCAGTAGTTAAGTAGCTGTTAAGTAGTTAAGTTAAGTAGTTAAGAGCTGTCAAAGCTCTTCCATTTTACAAGTCTACTGGATTACAAGTCTTCTGATCTCAAATTCCTCAAATTCCTCAAATTCCTACTTAAGGTAATACATACCTGACCATCCAATTCAAAAGTAAGCATAGTTTATGATGTACGAATAAGGGAGAGCCCCCATGGCTGAAGCTGAAAACTTTTGGCACTACCTATCCACTGCGTACACCAACACTTGGAAAGGTCGTGTATATGAATGACGCACACAGACTTTCGTGTATACGAATGAACGCACACAGACACGTTCCTAATACTTTGAACATTTATAACTCGGGAACTTTGTGGTAAAATGGGACAATTTTTTTTTTTCAAAATCATCGCCAAATACCTCTTTATCTTTGCGTAAGTTTTTTATCGTCTTTGGTCCCGTAATTTTTTTATTATTTATCGAAATGTGATATATTGTAGTACGTACCCTATGCAATGGTCAATAGATTTGAAATTTTACAAGCGCATTCTGAATGTCCTGAATGATATTAGTTTCAAATTACAACATTCCCTGTCCCAGAGCGGTTTAGGCATGTACTACCTTAACTACTGCAGGGCGACTGTTTCGTTGGGGCGAGCTCCAATGTCGATAAGTGACCGGTAAGCAGAGTTGTAAAAATAGTAGTGTAAAAGTTATGCATTACTCATTACTGTAAACAATGTGTATTGGACAAGTATTCCATTACAATTCAAAAAAGTAATGTGTAATGGATGCATGTGCCATTGCAAATAAAAAAAGTAATGTGTAATGGATGCGTGTTCCATTACAAATAAAAAAAAAAGTAATGTGTAATGTATGCATGTTCCATTACAAATAAAAAAAAAGTAATGTGTAATGGATGTGTAATGGATGTGTAATGGATGCGTGTTACATTACAAATAAAAAAGTAATGTATAATGTATGTACGTTCCATTACAAATTACAATTTGAAAAAAAAGTAATTTGCAGTGGAGAATATTCCATTACAAATTGAAAAATTGCCGTGCTCACATTAGAAACTTGCACATTGCTGTCTCATTATTTTATTTCGTTTACTAAAAGTTCATCCACGATTATCACAAATAATCCATAAAGTTAAAAAAAAAAAGAACATGCACATTATTCAGGGATTCAATAAAGCGACAAATTTTGTGTATCAGTAACTTGTAATTTTTATTAGATTGCTTATAATTATGGGTAACAGCGTGTAAAAGCAAGTTCAATATAAAGTTGGATAATTTTTGGGGTTGAGTATATTTTCGTACTTCATATTTAACGATGAACTTTCTGTTTTTTTGTTTTTATTTTTTAACTTTATGGATCATTTGTGTTAATTGTGGATGAACTTTTAGTGAGTGAAATAAAATAATGAGACAGCAATGTGCAAGTTTGTAATACGAGCACGGCAATTTTTCTATTTGTAATGGAATATTCTCCACTGCAAATTACTTTTTTTATTTGCAATAGGACATGCATCCATTACACATTACTTTTTTTAAATTGTAATGGAACACGCACTTATTACACATTACTGTTTTTATTTGTCATGTCACATGCATCCATTACACATTACTTTTTTATTTGTAATGGAACATGCATACATTACACATTACTTTTTTTATTTGTAATGGGACATGCATCCATTACACATTACTTTTTTTTATTTGTAATGGAACATGCATACATTACACATTACTTGTTGTATTTGTAATAGCACACGCATCCATTACACATTACTTTTTTATTTGTAATGGCACATGCATCCATTACACATTACTTTTTTATTTGTAATGGAACAGGCATACATTACACATTACTTTTGTATTTTGTAATGGGACACTTATCCATTTCACATTATGCAGTGTAATGGGTAATAAATACAGTAATGCGTTATCAAAGTTACGCATTATTTACAACTTTGCCGGTAAGAGAGATCAATAAAAAGTGAAAAAGTTGGGAAAAAATAATGAATCTCATTATTCTGTGGCGCTTGTAAATTATATTTTGAAGTAAAAAAAAAATAGCACGATGGTTTTCAGATTTTTTTAACAGCTATTTTTGAATTGGTTTTTCCAGTTTAGGGTTCCCTATTCTTCTCTCTCGTGTAATATACATTGAACGCGTATATATTCTCGAGGACAGACAACTTTATGAATAACATTTTACATCGCTGTAATACGCTGCCTGCTCCTTCTCTACGATTTCCCACGTTATTCCCGTGGGCCAATCCCTGCATTATAATACGGAGTTTGATCATTGAACGCGCGTATAAGTGTTGCGAAACACATTCTCTCGTGAAACTCGATTTCCAACGGTGCCATTTACTCTCTCTCACGACTATTCCGTATGATGAATGAAAAAAAATGCATTTTTAATCATTCCCAGTAACACTTCCGTGAAATTACACGTGAGAGAAACCAGGTCAAATCTACCGGACTAATTTCAACACGATTAGCGAGTGAAAAATAACGGGTGCAATTCCAGGGAGATAATTCATAAACGTACCTTGAACATTGTACATTATGTAACGAGTCGTTATGTGCGGAATCAAACAACAACGTGCAGAGAAAAAAAATCATCAGGATTAAAAAAAAATTAACATGAATTAATTTGAATGGAAAGAATTGACTTCTTCAGCTCAGTCAGCGAAAAGACTATTTACTGACGAATTAAGAGGCTACATATACCTAAAAAAAATTACACCGTCCAAAAATATTTTTAATCGATAGTTTGACCTTTCAGCTATATTCCCTGAAAGTTTCATTGAAATATTTCTAAAATTGAACGAGCTACATTTGCTAATATTATTAATATTTCTAATATTATAGCGCTTTTAGAAAAAAAAAATCCGAATGTGCCCATTTTTTAAGCCCGTTAAAAACCCTCGAAATTGTCAATGAAAATTCTTTCTTTTTTTTTCAACACTATTGAAGAATTTCCACCTCTTTTTCACGACAATCCCGGATATCAAAAATTATTTTGGCAAGTTAATGAGGCGCAAATATTAATTAAGACAAGATCAATGAGGATAAACCTCTCTTTTATGCGAATAAGAGATTGGATGAAAATGTGGGTTGCGCCTTTTATTATCATCGGAAGTAGGTAATTTTGGGATCAAGCGTCGTTTCGTATAAAACAGGGACTTTACGCAAACCAGTGGATTTTTTTCGTCTTTTCGTGACGTGACATAGCACGAGGTAAATGTACGGTGAAAGTGACTTCCATATCCACCGCAGATCGTATCGTACGGATCGGATATGGGACCAAAATTGCTGGACCCTCGTCAGAAAATCCCATTCAATCCCAGGGATATAGACGCAAGAGGCAGAAAAGGGGGGCGTAGAATCTAGAGTGTAGAAACTCAACGATATACTCGGGTGCTTAACGGAATTGCACTTTATTTTTAGATTTCGTTGCTCATCGGGATTCTCGTACTTTGTGAAAATAAACAAAAAATCTCGAAAAAGAGAGACTCGAAAGAATTTGTACAGCATTAAATTTTTCTTCAAACGAGATTTGAAGACACGAATTAAAACCCTGCAAATTGGACATTTGCCCATTGCTTCCTCATCTTTGTCCATAGTTCACACAGTCTCTTTTATCACAAAGTATGGCGATCAAATTTGGCTTCCTCATAAGGGAAGCCTCGTTAACTATTTAAATTAAAAAAAAAAAAAAAATTCAATAATCCGATCGATTTTCGCCAAATTTAAGGATGTTGAGTCCGTACCGTTCCGTCCAAAAGTTTTTCATTTTACTGAATTTTATTGGAATTGATTGATACTTCAATTCGTATCGTAACACCGTTGATGGGAAAAGAAGTATCGCAATTGTGCATATTAATGATCGCAAATTCTTATTTACGTATTATATCAAGTTTTCACAATGTTTTTACAAGCGAGGATTAACTTTTGGATGTTTTGTCCAAACTTGACAACGCTAAAATCTCGATAGTGGAAACCGTTCATTCTCAAAAAAATGTTGATTATTTTATATCGCAACTATAGAAATATAACATGAAATTACTTTAAACTGCAAAAAAAAACAATATTTTTAAACAATATTGATATTTAAAGTAGTCGCTGTATTAGCTTTACATTTGGCAACGTTGCGTGCATTGGTAAGTTGGCACGACTGAGAACTGTACGATCGAGAGCAGTCGCGACAGTCGCGATTGAATGTGAAACTAACAGCAAACATAACCTCGAAACCTCTTTATCGTGCATGAAACGACGTCGTCCGTGAACGAGAATGAGTATTTGAATTTCCCGCTACTTTCAGTCTATGCAACGGTGCCGCTATTTTCTTGTTTCTTGCTGTGAAAACCACGTACTGTGTTTTTATTATTTATTTACTGGAACACGAGCTTCCTAAATGTCTTGAAAAAATTACACAATGCTTCTTATATGTTTTTCCTCGAGTACAATTTTTTTTGTATTTTTGGCATCATTTTTTATAACAAAAAATAATAATAATTGCAAATTTACTTCAGTTTCCATAAGGCTACGTGTAATTTTTTAATTCAAAATTCTCAGTAACCAGCTTCCTAATTGTCGTAAAATGTTTACACAACCTTTCAAATGTTGTACATGACATATCAAATTTTCAATATTTTATCATCATTTTTAATTTGGGACTCAACATCCTTAATAACGAACATCCTCGATAGCTATATTCGTTCTGGGAAAAGTTTCACTGCAATTTCTTGAAAATTGTGCAAGTTAGAGGGTTTACTCTATTTTTTGAAAAGTTCAAAATTTGATACAAATTTAATCTTTCGATCGATTTGTGTCAAATTCAATAGCAAACAACCTCAATAGCTATACTGATTCTGTACAAAGTTTGAGTGCAATATCTTAAAAATTGCAGAAGTCAAAGCGTTTACGCCATTGTTGCAAAAACGAAAAAGTCGATCAAATCTGAACACCCGTTAGAATTAAAACAAACATTTTTCATAATGAAGGGCAATTCGTTCTGGACAAGTGTGCCAAATTTCAGCTCGATATCTCTAACCGTTCTTGAGTTATTAATTATTCACATCAGAAACTCAGGATACATACACATACACACTAGGGTGGGTCAAATAAAATGACTATTTTTTTTTCCTCGATATAATGAAAAATGTATTGTTTGGCATCTCAAAAAAAACCTCTGCAAGTATTAGCCCTTCATATTTAAATTAAGAGGTCGCTCATCACAAATTTTTATTTCCCATCTAAATAACATAAGAATTTCTTTTTTTATCTTTGGAATTTTATTAGACCTTAACCGTTGAGGTTAGGAGAATTTTTTTTAGCACATTTTTGTACAACATTTGATGCTCTACAAAAAAGCTCTCTTGTGTCTAATCGATAAAACTAACCGTTCAAAAAATAATCGGTGATAATTAGCTCTGGATTCTACTTACCTCGTTTTTACGAAATTATTACGAAACACTATATGAAAAGCCGAGAATCGACCGTGGCGCTAAGTTCGGAGAGAAAGTGGTACTAAAAAAGACGACAGAGGCGCTCGGTTTGGAGGAAAACTACTAGAAAGGCAACAATGGCACCAATCGTATTTTATCATTAAAAACATTGACATTTATATTTAAATTAGTGTTCATCTAGTGTACAAACTAGTATTCATGGTATAAATAATTGAAAAACTTTGAAACCGACTAAATTTTTCAGCGTAATAATTTAAAAAGTATTGAAATCGATTTAAATTAAGCTTTAGCAACGATTATTTTTTGAACGGTTAGTTTTATCGATCAAACACAAGGGAGCTTTTTTTTAGAGCATCAAATATTCCACATTCATGTGCTAAAAAAAACTCTCCTAACCTCAATGGTTAAAGTCTAATAAAATTCGAAAGTGTACAAAAACAATTTCCTGTTATTTAAATGGGAAATAAAATTTTGCGATGAGAGACCTCTTAATTTAAATATGAAGAGCTAATACTTGCAGAGGCTTTTTTTGAGATACCAAACAATACATTTTTCATTATATCGAGGAAAAAAAAATAGTCATTTTATTTGACCCACCCTAACACACACACACACACACACACACACACACACACACACACACACACACACACACACACACACACACACACACACACACACACACACGCACGCACGCACGCACACGCGCGCGCGCGCACACACACACACACACACCATCCATCCGGACATTCTTTCTAAATATGATTTCTCGATGTTTTGGGAAATTTCAAATACATTAGCATACAAATTGTGAACAAAAAAAATTTGCACGAAAACAAAGCTTCCTTTATGAGAAAGCAAAAGTCGAAAAATAGTTATTTCAAAAGTGGTCCGACGTTTCCACTTTGAATTTCTAAAAAAAAGCTATTTTGGGAAATTTCCAAATCACTGATACAAAAATGTAGAAAAAAATTTCTCATTTTGCGAGAAGTATTTGATTTTCACAAAGTACAAAAATATCCATCAGCAATAAAAATAATAATAAGGGGTGAGCCACCCTGATAGATACTGTGCTGATGGTATCGAGTAGTAGTGATGTCCGGATTTGGTCAGACGGGATAAACGTTTCTGTCAAACGTGAGAGACGTTTCGGACAATTTCGTCCATTCAATTATACGCTAAAAGCTCTTTCCCCCTCGTCTTTTGGCAGGAGGATAAAAGCCCGCTCGATTGTTAATCGATGACGTACAAGAGCCGTTGGATTCGACTCTCACTCAGGGGCTCAACAATGACGGAAAGAATCGGAGAAACTAAATTCGAAATTCCGACGAAGCGGAAAAGGGGTTGTTTTTCCACGAGAGCAGTTTTTTCCTAACGCAAAACAGAGGCTAGTCAACTCAACTACTCAATCTAGTACGATTACTCGTATAAATAATTTATTCGAGCTGTGGGGGGGGGGGGGGAGGGGTGTCTGCGAAGCCGAAGCCGAAAGAGGGGCTAGTGAAAGGGGAAGCAGGGAGGAGTTCCAGTTGGGGAAGGGAAGCAAAAGGGGCTCAAGAAAGAAAAGAGGGGAGGGGGCCAGGGGCGAAGGGCGACTGGCCCAAAGAGTGAGGGCGGAGGCGGACAGAGGATCCATGTCGGAGGGTTTAAGGGCAGGCTAAACACCCTCCCCCCCGCCTTTCCGCTCTTGTGAGTGTGAGAGAGAGCGTCTCTAGGGGTCCTGTGAGAGCGGACCCCTAATCGAGAGGGTTTCAGCCTGGCCTTAAGGAAGGTGGGGCAGCCGACTCGAATGACTCTCAAGGAGTGGGGGTGGGAAATAAAAGAAAGGGTGCTGAGGAAGAAAAATATTAGAGTTAGAGGGTTTGGGTCGGCGGTAGCAAGGCCAGGACCAAGCAGGGGATCACGCAGGCCTTGAGGGAAAAAATGGGCATTGACCCAGGAATAGCAAAAGTGATGCTGTTGGGGGGGGGGGGGCGATAATCACCGTAGTTTCATTGGATACAAAAAAGAGAATCATGCATCAAAAGGGGGCTCCAAAAGGTTCGGGAATTTGGCTGGAGGACGACTTGACGACAAGAGAAGAAGAGGTGCAGGAATGGATATTCAGCGAGGCTGAACAATTAATGAAAGAGGGAAAATCGATGAAACGGGGGTATCTAAAGATATGCGTTGAGGGAGTATGGTGGGGGTGGGTAAAGTTAGAAGGAAGAATGGAGAAAATTGTGGGCATTCCGGGGTCAAGGTCATGGGGGCTTTAAGACGCAGTAATTCTAGGGGATCAAAATTCATGATGTAAGGAAGGGTATTGAAAGCTACGCGGTATATTGAACAATAAAATTTTTTGTTTTATTCTTACCAATGTCGTTTTGTATTAAACTTGATAGCCACATAGTGAAAATTTTGTTTATATAGAATCAACAATACTTGATATTTCTGGATTATGTAAAAGGAAGAAGAGGGGAGTTGGTAAAAAGCGAAGGACGCTGTTCAATGAAATTAATGCAACTTCATTTT
This sequence comes from Alloplasta piceator, assembly GCA_946863875.1. Taxonomy (NCBI): domain Eukaryota; kingdom Metazoa; phylum Arthropoda; class Insecta; order Hymenoptera; family Ichneumonidae; genus Alloplasta; species Alloplasta piceator. The sequence continues at coordinate 15,430,346 of OX333080.1, forward strand.
TATTCCCATATTACATTTAAAAAAACTATCGATTACCAAACGATTCAATCAACATATTCGCATCTTCACATCGATGCTCCATCGATTAAAACTTGAATCGAAACAGCTGAAGAAAAAATAAAGAATTCGCCAGGCATTCTCTTCTCAACTTTCAAATTGATTTTAAACCGACTCCATTTTTTTCCTTCAATTTTTCGAAAAGACTTTTCGACAATTACAAGCTGAATTTTGCGCAAGACTGCTCCGAAAACTGTACTGACCTGTGGACAACGACGACCCGAACCAAATCAATCGATAAATCGATTTTTCTTCGCCCCAATGACGAGGCGGAAAAAAATTCTGTAATCTTCAGTCAACGATCGACCAGGCAAAAGTCTGGGTATTATCGTGTCGCAATCTTTTGCGCATTAAAAAAAAATAGAAAAGAGAGAAATAAATGACGCGTTTGACACACGCGAGGAGAAAGCTCGCGGGAATCGCCGATTTATCACGAGCTTGGCTGACAAACCAACGTCGTCGTCAAAATGCGTCTGGCAATTACCTAGACCGGGACAAGCGTCACACACACAAGCGTGGAAGCGAGTGATCAAGTATCAGTGAAAGGGCTCCTGCTCATGCTTGACCTTAACCTTGTCCAGTCATCGCCAGACGGGAGATTGCACCGGATAAGTCAAAGTGTGCACCCAGAAAACAGATCTAGTCGTAGGTACTATAATCGTTTATTTGATTATTTTTTAGTTACTTTGAAGAAAATTTTCTTTCCATCCAATTTTGGGCGATATTTACTTCCACTATATTTATTTATTTGAATTCCCTGTCATCGAGAAACAGGCGTTGAAGAAAAATTCTATTCGTTGTTACTAAATACCTATTCACCCGTAATCTCATCCGATCGTATCTGCAGATTCGTCAGTACCCCAAAAATCCGCTAGGTGGCTACCTCTCGCACAAGCGAACCTGCCTCTCGACGCCTATATCCTTTCCAAGCTCGTCTATGCTTGATGTCCTTATTTTTCAGTATGGATATCAAATACATTGAACATTGCGGCAAAACGCAAGATGGTCGAATCCCCGAAAAGGATTCCCATAAAAAAGGATTTTTTTCTTTTCCCTTCTGTTAAAGAAAAGACGAAGCTCAACGAAATTGTAGACTTCATATGTGTAGCTATACATTCAAATATTGAAATGTTTAAAAATATATATTGTGTAAATATTTAAAAAAAAATTATTTCATTTAAATACATATTTGGTCAGTTTGTAATAATATTTATTAACATTAAATAAAAATTTATTAGATCGCAATATATTTTCCTAGTAGGTCATTAAAAAAAAAAACATTTCGTTGACATGAATAGAGTTGTATTAGGCTTGTCTACGACTAAAAAAATTTATTTGGCTTTACTAGGATTTAGTTAAATGTACCACATCTTTTTTCTGGGTGTCGCGTGCAACGTCGATCAAATTTTTTTGTTACAAAATTCCATTCACGTTTCTGAGGACTCTTGAATTTTTTAATCTTTGTAAATGTTTTATGGGCACTCTGTTAAAGGACTGAGGCTCAAATAGGCAAGAATAGCATGAGAAATACCGAAAGTGGCAAGAAAACGTTTTACGCTGGGTTTCCACGATGTGACCTTCATTGCCATTATTTTTTTACAACTTTTCTTCTGAATTTGTTTCACAAATTGAAATACGACAAATATCTCTCCATATGTAATCATGTCTCTCGACGTGCAATCACCTTTTTCTCAGCTCAAAGTTTTTTCACAATGAAATATTCTCATTGATCGTTGTTTTTTTTTTTAATTTTCGAATGTCAATGATAAAAATAATGACCCCGATGAAAATGAAGTTTCATATATTTGACGTACATCTGCGGCAAAAAGTTTCCGGACAAAACTTCAAAAAAGGTCTGGAACGTTTTTTTATGCCGTTTCGCCGGAAGTCAACGTAAACTAATTTAACAAGCGGCATTTTATAGGGAACGAATTCGGCTTCGTTTCCTGCTTTTTAAATTATTTTTACAATTTGTTTCTAGATTTGGACTCTATTTTGAAAACCACTTTTTTTCGCCCTTTTCCCGTCTCTTCAGGTGCATCTTCAGGTACATCTTCCAGAGGAATTTTTTAAATATATTTTTACGATTGGATTCATAAGGTGGAATGTTTGGGCCTCAATTTCCTTTTTTTTTTTAACTTTGAGGGATTTTTTCCAAAGTTATTCTGTTTTTTTTTTTTGCGAAAAAAGAGGAAATTTGAAAAATCCCGTATAACACGAAAACCAAGAGGATTCATGACAACTTTTAAGATAACAAAAAGATGCGTCTGTTTTCGTTGAGTTTAGAGGAATTTTTTCCGATTTTTTTTCCAACATTTTTTTTTTCATGTCAAGGCCGGAAGAAAAATTTGGGAAAAAAATTTGAAAATAAATTCCAATGTGTTGAAAATGGTAAAATTTTTACTCTCATGAAATTTCATCAATAATCCCATAGTTCTCGAGTTATGGTAATTTAATGATCTCCGACCCAGAAAATGAGAAAAAAAATGGTGGAAAAAAAAATCTGAAAAAATTCCTCTGAACTCAACGAAAACAGACGCAACTTTTTGCTATCGTGAAGTTTTTCATGAATCCTCTTTGTTTTCGTGTTATACGGGATTTTCCAAATTTCCTCTTTTTTCACAAAAAACAGAATAACTTTGGAAAAAAAATCGTTCGAAGTTTTAAAAAATAGGAAATCAAAGCTCAAACTTTCCCCTTTATGAATCGAATCGTAAAAATGTATTCAAAAAAATTTCTCTCGATGATGGGTGCACCTGAAGAGAGGGAAGAAAAGGCGAAAAACAGTTGTTTTCAAAATAGAGTCCAAATATAAAAACAAATTGTAAAAATAATTTTAAAAACAGGAAACGAAGCCGAATTCTTCCCCTTTGAAATGCCGTTTGTTAAATTAGTTTACGTTGACTTCCGGCGAAATCGCATTGAAAAACGTTCCAGACGTTTTTTGAAGTTTTATCCCGAAACTTTTCGGCGATAGTGTATATTTTTTTAAATGTCATATAAAACGCATATATTTTGGATCCATAATTCATACATGATATATATGAATTATACATTCTCAATGCATCGACGAACATAATTTTGACTATGCTTCATTTGCATGTAAGGAATACGTTGATTTTATTGAAATTTCATCAAAGACAAAAGCAATTCGTTTTAATATCATTTTTTCGATTTTTTTTCTCTTCCAGTGTGGAAGGGACTAAAAAATTGTGTGATAAATCACAAGAGCTCTCAGACTGTCGATGAATTTTCCAGGGGAATGAAAAATTTGCGATTCTTGACATCGAATACGTCACGATGGATTTTTCTCTCCCTTTTTTCAAGTTTTTTCCTCTCACTGTCAATTGTTATTACGATTTTTCAATCGACTCGGGAATACATGCAAATCCTGTCTCGGTCTCTCGTGAAATTATTCCCGACATGACCGGACGAGTGATGCAACAGCAGAGAGAGAGAGAGAGAGAGAGAGGGAGAGAGAGAGAGGGAGAGAGAGAGAGAGAGAGAGAGAGAGAGAGAGAGAGAGAGAGAGAGAGAGAGAGAGAGAGAGAGAGAGAGAGAGAGAGAGAGAGAGAGAGAGAGAGAGAGAGAGAGAGAGAGAGAGAGAGAGAGAGGGAGAGAGAGAGAGAGAGAGAGAGAGAGAGAGAGAGAGAGAGAGAGAGAGAGAGAGAGAGAGAGAGAGGGAGAGAGAGGGAGAGAGAGAGAGAGAGAGTAGATGAAAAAAAAAATGAGAATTGACATACATATAAATCTGTATGTCCATGTTCTCGTTGCATCGTTGCACGGAGCGAGAGGGACAGATATGGAACAAGAGAGTATGGTTCTCCGGTTCTCGGATGGCCCACATTCTGGCTTGGCGAAGTGAACCGTAGAAAATCAATAAACGGAAGGCACAGCCGCCACTTCTGCATTCTAAATTCTCCTGTACATCATCCTCTATCCTTTCGTGAATTGCACCGAAAAAAAGATAAGGTAAATGTCCCAATTATTGAACATCTAAAGATCTGGGGATTGAATTCGGTGAGAAAAAAATATAAAATCAAGAAAAAAAACCATCGCTTTCATGTTCGAATGATACTCTGATATTTTTACTTTCGAAAAATCACCCTTTAAATTATTTTTAAATCTTTTCAAATGAAAAAAAAGAATAACAATGTGAAACATGCAAATGTCCCAACTATTGAACACTGGAAGTGCCTATGTCCCTAATATTGAACAGGCATGTCCCAGTTATCGAACACTCTCGAGAATTCTTATTCCGTTCTGAAAATATTATTTTGGGTACAATATTAAGAAATAAAAGCAAAATCAAACACTCAAATAGGCTTTTATTAATCATGCAAAAATACAAAAATATATATTTAGTCTCTTTTGACAGGTTTTTGGTTCATTCGCATTTGGTTTATTTTTGCTTTTCAACTCGAACTTTATTTTATTTTCATTTTCAGCTTCCTCGTTTTTATGTTTTGTTTTTGTTTGATTCTGTCGCAGCTGTCTTGTTTTCCGACTGAAATATCGGATAGCAAAAAATATTGAACATTACATTCGTATTTTTAGGTTACATTTAGGTTATATTCTCTTTTTACTTTTCTTTTTATGTTTATTGCACGAAAATACAAATAAAAAATATATTTGACGACCTTAGAGTTATTATTGAAAGAATAAAGGTAAGTTTATTCAGGAACTTACAGTTTTTGTTTGAATAAATCCGATTCACACGATCTGTCACGCGTTAACTGTCTCGATATTTTGATGGGTTTAATGACGCCATCTTGGAGAATTCGAGTGTTCAATAATTGGGACACACTGCATTTTCTATGTCCCAATGATTGAACACCGCTTTTTTTAACAAATGATTAATTTAATTTTTTTTTTTAATTGTTATTTGTAAGCAATTTTCTGAGGAACCTGAAACACCTTTACTTTTTGAGATGCGACAGTTTTTGAATTTGTTATGCCCTTACGCGTAAAGCGGCGCGTTCTCTATTCTTTTCTCTATTAATTAAAGCTTTTTTGCACAAGTAAGGTAACATTTCGATAGATAGAAGTTCTATATACATATGTAATGAAATTTTTGTAAATAAGTAAATGCATGCAGGTGAATGAGAAATAATAAAAATACAAGATAGTGTTCAATAATTGGGACATTCACCTTAATAATCTTTCGATCCATGAAAGTAATCTTCACTCATTTTTCTTTATTTTTCAATGATAAATAATATTTTCCAGCAGGAAAAATCGAACGAGAATCGATTTTCAAAAATGTTGTCTTCATGGGATAAACAATCAGATTTTCCGGTAGTAAAAATCGAACGAGAAATTATGGAGAAAATAATCAACACACATTTCACGTCCGATACATTTTATTATAATTGTGAATCTAATTAAATCGTGTTCCATGTTCGAGCGAGTAAACAATTGAGCTTTTAATATAATCAATTATGCCCGGTTATTCGAAAAAAAAATAACTACAAGATTTATCCACCCAATGAAATAGTGAAATTCAGTGTCATTCTCACTTTCTCGTTTAATTCGATTTTTTCGTGTAAATAGTTTCGCTTTTATTGTCACGGTTCTGCCCAATAATTAATTGCCTAGTTTTTGCGGTTGTAAATTACGAATTTTCGAAACCATTTGCAATAAAGTTGCTGCGGGACGTTGTTCAACATTTTTTTTCTAAACGGGTAAATAAGATTTTTTGAATTTTTGTAACAATTTTTTTTGTTTTTCCTCTAAGTTAAGTAAAGTTGAGCAATCATGTAATTCTGTAATTTTGAGCAGTACAAATTTCAATTAATGACAAAAAAAAAATTTGTTTTGCCAAAATTCAAAAATTTATATTTTTGAAAAAAAATCACCTCTCTGAAAATTTTAGGATCTTTCAAGATCATTACAAGGTATTATATTAAAAAAATGGAACCAAAAATAAAATATGGAACTTGGATTTTAACGATTTTTGAAAATTAAAAATTCTCCAAATTCATCATTTTTCGAAAAAAAAAATTTCGAATTTTTTTTTTTATAGCCCCAAGTATACTCTTCAAAACGAATTCAGAACGATTTTTCGTAACTATAATAGATTTCGAGGTATTTGCAAAATAAACTTGAAAGATTTGAAAAATTGTGAAATTTCAAATTTTGAATAACTTTTGAAAAAGAATTTTTAATTTTTTTTTCTTTAGTAGAACTTCGTTTTATTGAAAACGAAAGTTTCTGACCAAATTTCATAGAAATTGAGAGGGGTCGATTCTAACTCTTGGTCGATTTGACATGGAATGACCCAATCATGTCCCTTTCTGGAGATTTTTGAAATCAAAGTGATGATGCATGACAAACGACGATATGTGAACCGAAAGCGTGGGAGAAGATCAATGACATCGGATATCGGTGATTTTTGTTAGATAATGAAAACGACCTCGTGGAAGAGACCTAATCCGACGTAATAAAAGCTCACCAGGCTCGAGTTATCTATCACAAAGTGTGTGTAAAATGTGCGTAGTTAAAGGTGAGAATTTGCGTGTACGAGGGCAGTTAAAAAAAGGGTTTTTTCGGTTTTCCCTCCTTATGGAAATTTTTGTAGTTTTTTCCCTTAAAAAAAAGAAAAAGAGTCATTATTCAAAATATAGGGGTCATTCCATGTCAAATAAACCACTTTTAACCCCGACTTCTTTCGATTTGGCCGAAACTTTTTTATCTTTTTTTACCCTATCAAAAATATTTCTCAGGATTTTTTCAAATTTTTTTATCCAACCGATAAAAAGTTATAATTTTTCAAAAAAATTCGCCTTTTATTTTTCAAATATCTATAACTTTTCAAAAAATTGACTTATCGGGATGTTTTTTTCAAAATTTTTGTTTTAAATATACTTTTCAGAAAAAAATAGAAATAAATTGTTCAGACCGATCTTTAACTTTTTTTATTTTATTTCCAGAGAAAAATCAAAATTGCTCTTGCTCAAGCCGCAATTCTATCTAGAAAATATTTTTGTTTTTCGGGCCTCATATCGATGTATTTTTGCCCCCTAAACACGAATCTATCAATAGTTTTTTCAAAAAATCAAAATTTTTATGAATTTCGATAAAAAACTGTTTTGCTCAATTTTGGGCCTATTTTCAAAAACCTGAAAATAGCGAAATTTCAAGTGCTCATAACTTCACTTTGATTCAACCGATTTCAAAATTTGTTTTTCGTACGCAAAGCTTGTGACCAAACTTAGAGAATGCCGTTAAGTTCATCCCGATAACTAATTTTTTGTAGAAATGAGAGCACTTTGAAAATCGACGAAAAAAATGGAAAGGGGTATACCTTAAAAAATTTACAAAAATCTATTGTTGAACTTTAAAAATCTGCCAAAAATCGAAAAACGATCGTAATGGGATGAACCAAACGGGATTTTGAAGCGTGAACGATTACGAAGAGAATGAGCTCATGCTCAAGCCGCAATTCTATCTAGAAAATAAATTGCAGCCATTTTAGTGAACCGATTGAATTTTGGCCAAAATGCAAAAAAAAAAATTATTTTTGTTTTTCGGGCCTCATATCGATGTATTTTTGCCACCTAAACACGAATCTATCAATAGTTTTTTCAAAAAATCAAAATTTTCATGAATTTCGATAAAAAACTGTTTTGCTCAATTTTGGGCCTATTTTCAAAAACCTGAAAATAGCGAAATTTCAAGTGCTCATAACTTCACTTTGGTTCAACCGATTTCAAAATTTGTTTTTCGTGCGCAAAGCTTGTGACCAAACTTAGAGAATGCCGTTAAGTTCATCCCGATAACTAATTTTTTGTAGGAATGAGAGCACTTTGAAAATCGACGAAAAAAATGGAAAGGGGTATACCTTAAAAAATTTACAAAAATCTATTGTTGAACTTTAAAAATCTGCCAAAAATCGAAAAACGATCGTAATGGGATGAACCAAACGGGATTTTGAAGCGTGAACGATTACGAAGAGAATGAGCTCATGCTCAAGCCGCAATTCTATCTAGAAAATAAATTGCAGCCATTTTAGTGAACCGATTGAATTTTGGCCAAAATGCAAAAAAAAAAAATTTTTTTTGTTTTTCGGGCCTCATATCGATGTATTTTTGCCCCCTAAACACGAATCTATCAATAGTTTTTTCAAAAAATCAAAATTTTCATGAATTTCGATAAAAAACTGTTTTGCTCAATTTTGGGCCTATTTTCAAAAACCTGAAAATAGCGAAATTTCAAGTGCTCATAACTTCACTTTGGTTCAACCGATTTCAAAATTTGTTTTTCGTGCGCAAAGCTTGTGACCAAACTTAGAGAATGCCGTTAAGTTCATCCCGATAACTAATTTTTTGTAGAAATGAGAGCAGTTTGAAAATCGCCGAAAAAAATGGAAAGGGGTATACCTTAAAAAATTTACAAAAATCTATTGTTGAACTTTAAAAATCTGCCAAAAATCGAAAAACGATCGTAATGGGATGAACCAAACGGGATTTTGAAGCGTGAACGATTACGAAGAGAATGAGCTCATGCTCAAGCCGCAATTCTATCTAGAAAATAAATTGCAGCCATTTTAGTGAACCGATTGAATTTTGGCCAAAATGCAAAAAAAAAAAATTATTTTTGTTTTTCGGGCCTCATATCGATGTATTTTTGCCACCTAAACACGAATCTATCAATAGTTTTTTCAAAAAATCAAAATTTTCATTAATTTCGATAAAAAACTGTTTTGCTCAATTTTGGGCCTATTTTCAAAAACCTGAAAATAGCGAAATTTCAAGTCAACGTAATTATGACCGAAACGTATAGAACCGATGAAAAAAAAATTTTCCCAATTTTTTTTTTTCATCGGTTCTATACTTTTTGGTCATAATTACGTCGATTCCTGAAAAAAAAAAATTTCGATACGCCCTTGTGGCTTTCCAGCCCTACCTTTGGCTGGCATACGCCCTTATGGCAGCTGTAACGCGATATTTTTCCTCCCATGTTTGTCCTCCGAATTTCGTGTTGAATAGAAAAAGTCCCTCGGATATTTGGATATCTATCTCTCGTACGGAAATTCGAGCTTTGTAACGCGATCAAAATATTCGAAATGATAAGTCGAAAGATAACGTCTGTACCGTTGAATTTATGAATGGCAAATAAATCCCGGATGAAGAAAAAAATCAAATATTTCCTCTGGATCTTGGGGTATCGAAAAATAGAGAGCGACGAAAGATCCAAAAGAGGAAAAATTGGAATAATGATAAATAAAGAAAAAAAAAAAGTGGCTCGGTCCATTCGATCGAGAAAGCCACTAGGCCTTAGCTCGAGTGCCAATGTGCTTTTATTTTCCAATAGCAAAAAGATACGAACGAGGGTAGGCCTCTCGACTTGCCGAGTCTAGTGGAGGCACTCGAGTCGCTTTTTTTTTTTTTTATCATTCTTCTTTGCTCCAAAGTGAAAGACAACGACGTTGAGAGAGGAAAAAAAAAGCGCGAGCTCAGGTGTCGGTCTATAAACGTATATTGAACTATTGAGATGCGTCCTATAGATTTTAGTATTCTCCCATTTAGCGAGAAAAACTCGTGAAAATTTCGAGACTCGAAATGATCAACGCGATAAGGACAATTTTGGATGAACAAAGAGTGGACAAAATTTTAACAATAATTGCGCTCATTGTGGAATATGCAAATGCAATTCATCAAGTGACCTCCATTAACCCGAACTCCCCTACAAACACGAGCAACCTGCACATACGTGACCATTTGGCATGGATTATAATGATCGTTGGCATAAATTGTTCAAACACCCACGTTAAACGTTCTATACGTGACAATAGTCGAAGAGATTAAGGAAAATTACTTTTTCGTCGACTTATATCGGACTTTGTTAATCGTGAAAAATAGAGAAATTGAAATGACCTTGATATACTCTAACTGCCCTAAAGTTTCCGGACAAAACTCTAAAATAGGTCTGGAACTTTTATTTATGCCATTTCGCCGAAAGTCAACGTAAACTAATTTAACAAACGGCGTTTTGAAGGGGAAGAGCTCGGCTTCGTTTCCTGTTTTGCTTCCTCATAAAGGAAGCTTTTTTTGTGAAAATTATTTTTTTCCCGATTTTTATACCAATATGTTCAAAATGTCCTAAAACATCGAGAAATCATATTTAGAAAAAATGTCCGGATTGATGTGTGCGTGTGTGTGCGTGCGTGCGTGCGTGCGTGTGTGTGTGTGTGTGTGTGTGTGTGTGTGTGTGTGTGTGTGTGTGTGTGCGTGTGTGTGTGTGTGTGTGTGTGTGTGTGTGTGTGTGTGTGTGTGTGTGTGCGCGCGCGCGCGCGCGTGTGTGTGTGTGTGTGTGTGTGTGTGTGTGTGTGTATCCTGAGTTTCAGATGTAAATGATTAATAACTCGAAAACGCTTCGAGATATCAAGCTAAAATTTGGCACACTTGTCGAGAACGAATTGTTCTTCATTATGAAAAAATTTTGTTTTAATTATAACGGGTGTTCAGATTTTATCGACTTTTTTCGTTTTTGCAAGACTGGCGTAAACGCTTTAACCTCTGCAATTTTCAAGATATTCCACTGAAGCTTTGTACAGAATTAGTATAGCTATTATGGTTGTTTGATATTGAATTTGGCGAAAATCCATCGAGGGATTAAAATGTTATGAAATTTTGAATTTAAAAAAAAAATAGCCCGAACGCTCTAACTTGTGCAATTTTTAACATATTGTACTGAAACTTTGCACAGAGCTAATATAGCTATTGGAGATTGTTCGCTATTAAATTTGGCAAAAATCCATAGAGGGATTAAAATTTTCCGAAATTTTTAATTTTTTGAAAAATAGCGTAAACGCTCTGACTTGTGCAATTTTTAAGACATTGCACTGAAACTTTACACAGAGCTAATATAGCTATCGAGGATATTCGTTATTGAATTTGGCGAAAATCCATCGAATGATTGAATTTTTGTCAAATTTTTAATTTTTATAAAAGAAGCGTAAACGTTATAACGTTTGAAATTTTTTAGATATTGCAATGAAATTTTGTGAAGAGCCAGTATAGCTATCAATGTTATTCGCTATCAATTTTGGCAAAAATTGATCGAATTTCAATTTGCAGGGTTTTTTAAATTATTTTTACAATCTGTTTTTAGAGTTGGACTCTATTCTGAGAACAACTGTTTTTCGCCTTTTTTTCCCTCTCTTCAGGTGCGCCCATCTTCCAGAGGAATTTTTTTTAATACATTTTTACGATTGGATTCATAAAGGGAAAAGGGGAAATTTTGAAAAATTTTCAGCGATTCTTATTTCCAAAGTTATTCTTTTTTTTGTGAAATAAAGAGGAAATTTTAAAAATCCTTAAAAACTTTTAAATAGCAAAAAGTTGCGTCCGTTTCGTTGAGTTAAGAGGCATTTTTTCAGATTTTTTTCCCCTTAAATTTCTTTTTCTCGTGTCGAGGCTGGAAAAAAAATTTAGAAAAAAAATTGGAATAAAAATTCCAATGTGTTGAAAATGGTGAAATAACGTATTTTCCCCTCTTGAAATTTTATCAATAATCCCATAATTCTCGAGTTATGGTAATTAAATTATCTGAGCTCCGACCCAGAAAATGAGAAAAAAAAATGTTGGAAAAGAAAATCTGAAAAATTTCCTCTGAACTCAACGAAAACAGACGCAACTTTTTGCTATCTTGAAGTTTTTCATGAATCCTCTTTGTTTTCGTGTTATACGAGATTTTTAAAATTTCCTCTTTTTTCACAAAAACCAGGATAACTTTGGAAAAAAAAATCGCTCAAAGTTTTAAAAAAATGGAAATTGAAGCTCAAACTTTCCCCTTTATGAATCGAATCGTAAAAATGTATTTAAAAAATTTCCTCTAGAAAATGGGCGCACCTGAAGAGAGGGGAAAAAGGGCGAAAAACAGTTGTTTTCAAAATAGAGTCCAAATCTAAAAACAAATTGTAAAAATAATTTAAAAAACAAGAAACGAAGCCAAATTCTTCCCCTTTAAAATGCCGCCGGTTAAATTAGTTTACGTTGGCTTCCGGCGAAATGGCATAAAAAAACGTTTCAGACCTTTTTGGAAGTTTTGTCCGGAAACTTTTTGCCGCAGGACGATCACAATCAAGGCGATTCCTTTTGTTTTTTGTTGTATTTATTATAGTGCGGAAAATCCGTGCATTTCATAGTAAAGTCAACGAAAAAAAACTGTGCAAATTGGAAATTTGTGTAATTTTTCAATTTTTTCGATCATTTTCATGACTTTTCGAATGTTTAAGAATTTTATTAGCTTGAAAGACCACAAATAGTTCTTTTCAAGTGAAGGGCCAACTTTCTTAGTCATTTTGCACATAGTTGTAAAAATTTGTACTAGATAGTTGCAAATTTACGGAGTTTGAGGCGTTTGCAAGCATTTTATGAAAATATCGACTTTTTTTTTAACAAACAATTTTTTTTTGAAAGCTAAGACTGAAACCGCTTCTATTGTAATTCAACACTAATTGTTTTTGATACTCAGTGCGTGGCAAAAAAAATTGAGATTGATAGCTGCAAAATTAGAAAAGTTAAAGCCATTACAGCGGAAATTTTGGGAAATATCTAAAGACAGCCAAATTGACAACTGTTTTGCAATTAGCAGTGATTTAATATAGATTCATGATCTACTTGTGTACCAAATTTTTACTCGATCATTCGATACTGTCATTCTTGTCAAAGTTTCGGGATAATTGACCATTTGAAATTTTGAATTCTTCTCAAAATATTTGAAGTTGGTCTAACTTTCATAATTCTGCAATTTTCGAACTCAAATATTTTCTCCAGCTGCGCGCAATAATTAGGATAATTGTCATTGAATTTGGAAATAATTACTCCACCGGTTCGAGTTAAAAAAAAAAATCAAATTTTTAATAAGCTCTTGTGATCTTACTGCAACTCCAATCTTCGTCATTTTGCATCTATCGAGCTCCATTTTTTTTTGACAAATATACTAAATGACAGACAGTTGGTATTAAATTTACGTAGAAACACTTTCGAGGCTCCGAGTTTATCAGATTTCAAAATATTTCAAAAATTACGAAAAATTTCTGCAAATTCGAAATTTGCACATCGCTTCCCAATTTACTACCGTTGTTCATAAAGCTTCCTTCATGAAAAAAAAGGAATCAAAATATGGAAAAAAAAGTAAACAATGAGCAAATTTTCAATTTGCACAATTTTCACTGCTTAATGTGGTTAGCAAATTGTCCAATTTGGGAGTTACTCCAAAATGTTGAAAAAAACTATTGTTGTTTTTTTTTTGAATTTCAGGAAGAGTCAGGACTGACGCAGGAGGAAAAAATGATAGAACAAGCGACAGCGGCGGAAACGGAAATACGTTTGGCGATGAGACGAAGATATCTGACGGAAAAGTGTTCTCAGGAGGGTCTAGATCGTCCTGGTAACGATTCACTTCATCGACCAAACGCCTGGGAATTTCTCGTCAATAGGGAATATCATTTGATATGGTGCAACGTATTCAAAGCCGCTTCTACATCGTGGATGTACAATTTCAATTTACTCGCTGGGTACGTCAAACATCTCTCTATATATATATATATCTATATGAGGTAATCCCGCTCAACGGGACCTTCTTTTAGGCCGACCTCTTTCGATTTTCTTGAAACTCGAGTATGTTTTAGTGTTGCCCGAAAGTATATTGTACACCAATTTTCAGATCTCTAAGTGTAATACTCTTTGGAATACACCAAAAGTTATATTTCAAACTTTTGGCGTATTCAACGCTTCGGAGCTTTGGCACGGCGCGAAATAAAATCAAAAAAATTCTTTAACGATAGCTTTCGATCGGAAATTTCCAGCGCTTTTCGAAAAAAATATCAGCGATTCTGAAAAAAAACGAATTCATTTGAATTTCGGCCAAAAACCGAAAAAATTGATTTACAAAAAAAGAGCATAATTTAATTTAGCGGGACAATTTTTTTCATGTTTTGCATATATCTTTGAAGTCACGATATAAATTTCAAGTTGGAACTCGCATCCGTTTACTAATGCCATGTCTTTTAGTAGGATAAAAATTCTTAAATATTGATTAAATGGGTTTCGTATTCAACATTTCTCTCATATATTATATAGTTTTTTTAAACAAATTTCGAATTTTATAAATTTATTAAATTCAAAATTTAATAAATTTGATTTAATAAATTTAATGCAATTAATTTAATTTAATAAATTGAATAAATTTGATTATTTAATAAATTTAATTTAATCAATTTCATTAATTTACCAAATTCGAAATTCGTTAAAAAAAACGCTATACAATACATCAGAGAACTGTTGAATACTAAAAACACGATATTTAAGAATTTTTATCCTACTAAAAGACTTGGCATTGGTAAACAGATGTGAGTTCCAACTTGAAATTTATATCGTGACTTCTCAGATATATACAAAACATGAAAAAAATTGTTCCGCCGAATTAAATTATGCTCTTTTTTTTGTAAACCAATTTTTTCGGTTTTTGGCCGAAATTCAAATGAATTCGTTTTTTTTCGGAATCGCTGATATTTTTTTTCGAAAAGCGCAGGAAATTTCCGATCCAAAGCTATTGTCCAAAAATTTTTTCGATTTTATTTCGCGCCGTGCCAAAGCTCCGAAGAGCTGAACACGCAAAAAGTTTGAAATACAACTTTTGGTGTATTCCAAAGAGTATTATAGTTAGATAACTGAAAATTGGTGTACAATATACTTTCAGGCAACACTAAAACATACTCGAGTTTCAAGAAAATCGAAAGAGGTCGGCCTAAAAGGGGGTCCCGTTGAGCGGGAATACCTCATATATATATGTCATTCCATGTCAATTCAACGACGTTTTGTGGGTGACGACCTTCGATTTTTTTAAATTCTTTCATATGTTATTAAACATGCAAATAGAAGTATCCATCTAAATTTTCAGCTCTCTAGCTTAAACCATACTGAAGTTATTGATTTTTAAAAAAAATATTCTTAAAATAATGATAACTTCTACAATAACCAAGATATTCTAATTTGTTAGGACATTTTTTTTGTTTTTCAATGTACTTTTTGGACAAAACATCGAAAATTGAGAAAATTTTTTTTTTATGTTTGTTTAGTTATTTTAAGCCAAAAATTGGATTTTCTTTCAATGAGACCTCTTCAGTAAAAAAAAAATTATAAAATTGTACGTAAGAAACAAAATTTTTGAGATTTTACTGAAGAAGGGATTTGAATAACTTTCTATTGAAAAAAAAATCTATTTTTTTCTCGTAATTTTGACTTTTTTCCTTGTATGACTACAATAGTTGATTTCAATTATGCTAAAATAAATAATTTAACTTCTCTCACGTATTTTCTTTGTAAATTATAATAATTAGTATTAAGAATTACAATTTTTTTTTTATTGACTAAAGTGCAAAACGTACTTGACTTGTTATTCTTAATGTTAAGTGTTGTAATTTACAAAGGAAATATGTGAGAGAAATTAAATTATTCATTTTAAAATAATTGAAATCAACTATTGTAGTCATAGAAAGAAAAAATATCGAAATTACGGAAAAAAATCGAAAAAATCTTTTTAATAAGAATATTTGAATCCCTTCTTCAGTAAAATCTCAAAAAAACATTTTTTTACGCAGAATTTTCTTCTTCGAAAAAAATCGAAGGGGTCCCATTGAAATAAATCCAAATTGTTTAGCTTAAAACAGCCAAAAAGACATTAATGTTTTTTTCGATATTTTTTTCAAAAAGTACATTGAAAAATAAAAAAATGACCTCTTAGCAAGTTAGAATATCTTGGTTATTGCAGAAGTTATGATTGTTTTAAGAATATTTTTTAAAAAATCAATAACTTCGGGATAGAGAGCTAAAAATTTACATGGATACCTCTTTTTACATGTATAATAACACATTAAAAAATATAAAAAAATCGAAGAGGGTCACCGACAGAACGTCGTCGAATTGACAGGGAATGACACATACGTAACACTGGAATAATCCCTCCCCGAAACGTCCTTGACCTCGTCATAATTTGTAAGAGTGTGTATTCGCGTGTGTGCGTGCAATGATTGTTCAAACGTTTTCACGAGCAATTGCCATGATTTCCTTGCAACAATTCTCTCGTGTGCATTTCCATATCGTTATGATGAAATTTGACTGCAACAAGATTCATCATTGTGTGCATCGATTTGAGAGCCTCGACACTTTGAACAATGATTGAAAATGCTAGAAAAAATGCTACATTACTGAAAAATCATGAAAATTCAGATAATTTCGATTTTTCGGCCTTTTTTGAACAATAGAAGACTTTTCGGATCGAAAATATAATTTGTCGACCTTAAATAACGTGAAGGAAGGTAAAATAAAACCTTTGCCCTCGACGAAGCCAAATTGTTGGTTTTAGAAAACTCGAAAAGATGGACAATTGGATTTTCCAATTATTTCTCTATCGTTCGATTATTAAATTATTAATTATTATAATTTAATAATAATAATTATTATTAAATTGTTGGTTTTAGAAGACTCGAAAAGATAAACAATTGGGTTTTTCAATTATTTTTTTGTCGTTCGATTATTGTTGATCAGAGCTGGACAGTACTTGCAAGTACAAAGTACTTAAAAAGTACTTCAAGTATTGTACTTACATTTTTCAAGTACTTCCTGTACTTGAAGTACTTTTTTCAAGTTCAAGTATCAAGTACTTTTAAATGTGCCTTGCTGATTGTTGTATGTGCAAAGCCTTTGAATATGGGTCATTCCATGTCAAATCGACCAATATTTGGAATCCCAACCCCTTTCAATTTTGATGAAATTTGGTCAGAAGTTTTCTTTTGTCATAAAATGAAGTTCTAACAAGGGAAAAAAATTATAATTTTTTTTCGAAAATTCAAAATTTCACCATATTTTCAAGTTTATTTTTAAAATATTTCGAAAACTATTATAGTTACGAAAAAATCGTTCTGGGCTCGTCAAGAGTATACTTGGGCATAGGAAAAAAAAATATTCCGAAAAAAAATTCGAAAAATGATAAATTTGGAGAATTTTGATTTTTTCAGAATCGTGAAAATCCACGATCAACATTAAATTTTTTGTTTTATTTTTTAAATATAACACCTTGTACTGATATTTTACCTCTAAGTTAATTGAAGTTGATTAATCGTGTAATTTTGACTGCTCAAAATTACAAAATTACATGATTGCTCAACTTAAAAAAATTCAAATTTTTGAATCAAAACAAACACCTTTCTGAAAATGTCAGGATCTTTTAAAATCAGTACAAGGTATTATATTTAAAAAATTGAACAAAAAATTTGATGTTAATTGTGGATTTTCACGATTTTAAACAATTCAAAATTCTCCAAATTCATCATTTTTCAAAAAATGTTGTAGGGATATTTTTTATCGTAGCTCCAAGTATACTCTTCGATTTGGAAATAAAAATCGTTTTGGGTTCGTCAAGAGTATACTTGGGGCTACGAAAAAAAAAATATTCCGAAAAAAAAAATTGAAAAATGATAAATTTGGGGAATTTTGAATTTTTCAAAATCATGAAAATCCACGATCAACCATAAATTTTTGGTTTTATTTTTTTTTATATAACACCTTGTACTGATATTAAAAGATCCTGAAATTTTCAGAAATGTCTTTTTTTCAAAAATATGAATTTTTCAATTTTTGTAAAACTTTTTTTTTACCTCTAAGTTAAGTGAAGTTGATCAATCATGTAATTTTGACTGCTCAAAATTACAAAATTACATGATTGCTCAACTTAAAAAAATTCATATTTTTTAAACAAAAAAAAACACCTTTCTGAAAATTTCAGGATCTTTTAAAATCAGTACAAGGTATAATTATATTTAAAAAAATTAAACAAAAAATTTGATGTTAATTGTGGTTTTTACGAATTTAAACAATTCAAAATTCTCCAAATTCATCATTTTTCAAAAAGTTTTGTCGGAATATTTTTTCCGCACTAAGCAAACTCGACCAGAGAGGTGTATTGGTATTGTTAGGCCCAAAGTAAACTTTTGCGGCTTTCGATAAACACGAATATCTCGATTACTGCGCTACATATAGTCATTATTTTTTTTTCATAAACTTCCTTGAACATTTTTGTGTCAACTTTCGCGGTTTTTAAAGCCTCCAGCTTGAGAAAATTAATCAAGTTATAACTTTGAAGTAGAAAAAACCATCCAGGGACAATTGTAACAATTTTGCCGGGGACGGTTTTAACAGTTTGTCGGCTGTCAGTTGTCATGATAATTTCACATCTAAACATTGAATCTAACGTCAAACGGACCTTTTTTCTAAGTTTCTTTGTGCAAAAATGCCTCTGCAACGCGTAAGAATCACGCAACGAGCTTGTGCTGACATGTCAACGTACGAAGAAGCGTATGAAAAGATCAAAAATGGAAAATCTATACAGGCAACCACGGCACGTATCTTTGGGTTATATGTCATGTTTCTTTGAAAAGTTTGGTGTGTCTGAGACTAAATTCAATTATTTCATGATTTTTATCAATTCGATACGACTATTTCCATGTGTTAAGATTTTATCATTGTGACCGTAATATATATCCCTGTCACGGTCGTACATACAGGTCTTGCAACGAAGCCAAATTTTGGTGGTGGGGGAACGTCGCCTTAGCGTCCACGAATTAGTGCGTGGTGACGCCACAGCGAGTCGCTAGTGTAGGGGTATTTTATGTGAAACATAACCTCACACCTTAAATCTGCGGCAACGGTGAACGGCTTGCGTGCATGATATTATCGATTTTTGTGAGTTTTGTGGTTTTTTGTGACAAGAAATAATAATTATTAATGTTAATTGCTTTATTCCTATCTTTTATTAGTTTGGAAGGATTTATGCATATTTTCATATGAGAAAATAGGTTAAGAATTCATGCGCAGCGCGCTTGCCCAGTACAGGACCCCGCTAGTAGCGCGGCCCTTGCGGCAAGAAGTCGAGGTAAAAAGTGGACGCTAAGGCGACGTCCCCCCACCACGGTCGTTGCAAGACCTGTATGTACGACCGTGATCCTTGTGATAATGTTTGATGTTGTAATATGTAATAATATTATATAATATTGGTCACAACGAGAGATATATAATTTTGTGTTAAAATCTTATGTTACAACTAGCCCCATCGACCGTTACAACTGTCCCCATCGACTGTTACAACTGCT
This sequence comes from Alloplasta piceator, assembly GCA_946863875.1. Taxonomy (NCBI): domain Eukaryota; kingdom Metazoa; phylum Arthropoda; class Insecta; order Hymenoptera; family Ichneumonidae; genus Alloplasta; species Alloplasta piceator. The sequence continues at coordinate 15,449,559 of OX333080.1, forward strand.
CCGGCGTAGGGGACGGTTGTAACAATTTCTTACACTTTTTATAAAGACCTATACTTTTCTTTCAATTCTAGTTACAGACTTCCCCTAGCGGAACTTGCAGCGCGTTGCTAAATGAAAAAAACGTACAAAGCAACGGCAAAAGCAACGTTGCTTATAAACTTTTAAAATAGGTCAAAACAACGGCAAAGCAACACCAAATTTTGTACATATTTTGGTATCTCTAGTGCGAAAGGCGGCGTGGCTGCCTTTTTAGATGATGATTTATTTATTTCCTCTTCTGCTCACCGATAAACAACGACAACCAACCCATCCGAAGCGCCCTTTTACCACCGTCGGTAAAGTAGGAAGCTGCGAAGCTAATGTTTTTCGGCCTTTTTTACCGACGTCGGTAAAGTAAAGCGCTGCAAAACCTGATTTTTACGGAAATTTCACGTTGCTTTCACCGTTGTTTTACCGATTTTAAAAGTTGAAACGGAACCGTTGCTTTTGGCGTTGTTTCGACCGTTGCAACTTCCGCTAGGGTCAACATAGAACCATTTTGTAGACCATTAAATGCTCTATGCAGGGGTATACGTGCGATTTACGTAAGCATTATACTTTGGGCCCAGGAAAAGCCAAAATACAGATTGTTACAACTGTCCCCGGTCTCCCCTACTTCGTTATTGTTGCTGTCCTTATTTGTCCATAACTTTGTGCCAAAAAAATCAGGTACAGTCCGCAATTTCTGAAGTCATCGAAGGCCGTACCAGTCTCATTGGCGAGACAAAGGTATCCAAGACCAACTGCGGACGAGCTTGCGAAATATTTGAACGACAGCGTGAGCTTTCTCATCGTGAGACATCCCTTCGAGCGTTTGCTCAGCGCTTACAGAGACAAACTTGAGCAAAGTTTACCGCACACTTTCCACAGCAAGCTCGGCACTCACATTGTCTCGCAATACAGGCGCAAGGTGAGATTTCCACGTGTCCTTTTTGCTCCTCTTGATTCAAGAATCGATCCTCCTCGAAGAGATTAAGAGCGAGATTTCTAGAAAAGGTCTCTAAAAACAGACGTTCATAAATCGCTAATAAAAAAAAAGCATCGTTATTACTGCAACATGCGTCCTTAATAGAAAAAAAAATAACAGCGATTTGTCGTGTCAGCTGTTCAATTTCCAGCAAAGTGTAATTTCATGCAGTTTTTTTCCAAAAATCATTCCCATCTTTTTGCCCAATTTTAGAGATTTTTGATTCGTTTTCTTTCAAAGTTTTTAATTGTCCCGAATGACCGTTAAGAAAATAATAAACTCTCTTGATTTTCTCTTTGAATGAACAGACGGTTGTAATTTTTTGTTGACCGTCACTGATGAAAATTTTTGTGCCGAGCCAATAGACAGGATATTTCGAAAAATAAAGTGATCCTTGAATCACCTAAATTGGATCAAAATTGCATGAAATTGAATGAAACTAATCGAGAATTGAAAATTATGGGTTAACGGTCAATATTTTGAAAAAATCTATGGCAATCGATATTTTCCGATGCAAAGGACGACGATACATTTTTTATTGATCTATAAATATTTATGGACACCATTTTTTAACAATTTTCAAAACCAATTTTTCTAACTAAAAATCAAAAGATCTCGCAGATTGAATCATTTTTATCGATCCATGTTTTTAATTTAATTTTAATTTTACTTCAATTTTATTTATTTTAAATTACTTTAAATGACCTTGAAAATATTTTTCGACAGTTTTGCCCATAAAAGGGTCAAGGAGTCAATTTTTGACATTTCAAGTCATTTTATCGCTTTTTTTAAGCCTTCATCTGATAAACGTATCTTCCGAATGTCAATAAAAGCTTGAATTTAAAAAATGTTGTCTGTTCTTCTTAAAAACAAAAAACAGGATCCAAAAAAGGGAATAAGGCAAGGTCCGAGATATCCATTTTTCGAGGAATTCGTGAGATGGTTATTGTGCGAATGGCGAGCCGGTTACGATCTCGATATGCACTGGACGCCAGTTGTGAATTTTTGCACCCCTTGCCAGGTGCGATTCGACGTTATCGCAAAATTCGAGACACTTCACGTGAGTAATGAACAACCTTGCTATGACTCGACAAACAAAAATGTGGAAAAAAAAATTTTGCAAATTCAAAAATTGCCCTTTGCATCCTTATTTTTTTCCCTGGCCCAAAGTTTCTTCATGAGGAAGACATTTCGTTTTTCTTACGAAGGAAGCTTCAGGAACAATGAAAAAATATAAGCAATTCTGATTTGCAATTTTGCTTCCTCATTCACAAAACTTCGTTTCCATTTTCATGTCAGTATTTTTTGAAAAGAGGAAACAAAATGAAGAAATTTAACTTTACGAATAACGTTGAAGATTGCTCAGGATTTTTGAATTTTCGTGAAGCTTATCCAGGGTTGTGAAATTTTTAATGAAAAAGTAATGCATTAATCATAACTTTTTTAATGGCAAATGGAAATAATTTTTATTAACCATTGAATGTTAATGGTTAATGGAAAATATTTTCATTAACCATTAAATACTAATGGTTAATGGTTAATGTAAATTATTTCCATTAACCATTAACATTTTTATTAGCCATTAAAAAAGTAATGATTAATGCATCACTTTTTCATTAAAAATTTCGCAACCCTGCAATAGGGCGATGCAATCAAAATCGATATATTTTTTCTGATTGGGTTTGATGGCTGTTGGTACTTGTCAAAAAAGTAACTCTCAGAAAATTTCAGCTCTTTGAAACAAAATTTCTAGAGGTCGCTCAAATGAGTTGATATTATTTTCGATTTTGACCAACGATCATGATGTAGAAATTACGATTTTTCTGTGTCGCGACAAAAAATATAAGTGTTTAATGAAACAGTAATTCACCCAAAATTGAGGCCCTTCAAAAAAAAATTAATGGGCGTGCAGGCCACTCAGATTTTCATTCTCATTTTTTTTTTTCAAGGGTCCAAATTTTGGGTGCATTATTGCTTCATTAAATACTTATATTTTTTGGTGCGACAAAGAAAAATGGAACTTTCTATATCATGATCGTTGGTAAAAATCGAAAAAAAATATAAAGTCATTTGAGCGATCTCTAAGAATTTTTTTTTCAAGCTCAAATTTTGCGAGAGTGACTTTTTTGACAAATACTAACAGCTGTCAAACCCAATCGAGGAAAAAAAAACATTTAATGGTTAATGGTCCATGGAAATAATTTTCATTAACCATTAACACTTAATGGTTCATGGAAATAATTTAAATCAACCATTAACATTTAATGATTAATGGAAATAATTTCCATTAACCATCAACATTTAATGGTTAGTGGAAATAATTTACATTGAACATTAACATTTAATGTTTAATGGAAATAATTTTCATTAACCATTAACAATTAATGGTTCATGGAAATCATTTACATTAACCATTAACATTTACATTGACTATGAACATTTAATGTTTAATGGAAATAATTTACATTAGCCATTAACATTTAATGGTTAATGGAATTTATTTCCATTAGTCATTAAATGTTAATCATTAAATATTAACCATTGACTTTTAATGGTTAATGGAAGTTATTCTAATTAATCAATAATAGTTAATGGTTATTGAAAGTGTAAATGCATTTAAAAAAGTGGAGCATTATTTGCAACCCTGAGCTTATCGTCACTGGAAAAAAATTGAAAATTTGAAAACGAAAAAAAAAACGACAAAAAGTAAGACTAAAATGGAGAAATATGAATAAAATCATGGATCAAATACGAAATATCCCTGCAGAGTAGTAACACGGTAAATGTGCATCGTAAAAGATCCGTTTAAGCAAATCGTCCAAGAGTTCCAATCGTCTGTGAATTGCCTTTGAGTAAATTCACCTCCAGCGAACTTGGCCGCTTACCGGAAATGGCTTCGACCGTGAAGAAAATTTCCAATGACCTGATTTCACGATCCCGGCAAGGGGAGAAAAAGAGAATTGTTGGGATGGGGAGAATCCGCACAACTGTGACTTGTGCTTAGTGGATTGCAAGGGAGAATATCGACGATGGGTTTTCGAAGCTCGCGAAGGATCATGTCAAAAGGTGTTACGACAAGAGGGTCGTAAGTGAAAGTTCGTTATTGAGTTTGACATCGAGTCAAATCCGGATAATCGAATGAAAAACTTGTTCGTTTAAAGTGTAATGCGATCAGAGTCGCGATTCAACGATCGAATGGCGTGGGCTCTCGATTAGGCGTGGATTTAATTGATTTCATTATAATGGAGGCACTTTTATTTTCGCGCGACGTACAAATCAGAATTGTGAAAATAGTCATGTAAAAATAATGCATTAGCCATTACTTTACACAATTTGGCAAAGGCTATATATTTTTTAAAAAATGTTTAGCAACAATTAATAAACACGCATTTGATTGAATCAATCATTTTTCCTGTTGATTGGAGTAATTAATTTGTTGATTCAACAATTTTTTTTTCTCAGTGCTTCCTGTATCAAAAGACATGGATGTTTTGAATGATAAAATGTGTTCTTGATTCAAACAACATATCACATATCATTGATAACATATTGTTAGATTCAAGTAAATTCGTTTATTGAAACAGAAATTCATGGAATTGACTGAAAAAAATGAACCAAGTAAATATATAAGGGAACCAATCTAATATGCATTGGCAAATAATAAAAAAAATGATTTTTTGCCGTCAAAACTTAATTTCATTGGTTCTATTAATTTTTTCTCTCAGTGTGGTAACCGTAGGCACAATTGTCGATTTTTCGTTCAGCAGAACGTTCGGCAAATGCAAGTCCACGAAAAAAAAAGTTTCCACTGATGGGTTAATTTTTCAAAGAGATAACCTAATCTTTCCTGGAATCAACCTGCATTCACGAATTCGCAGAATCGAATTAAACAATGCGAAATACGAGTTTTTGACGACCCGGAATGAATTATTATGAAATTACGAACAATCATCGTGGATAATTGGGTTCCATGTCCAAAGGCCAAAAACCAAAAGACCGACGACAAAAGGCCGACGACAAAATATCTACCGGCAAAATATCTAGATGACAAAATATCTAGGCGACAAAATATTTAACGTCAAAATTTCTAGCGTAAAAATATCTAAAATCGAAATATCTAGCGTCAAAATATAAAATCCAAAATAAATATAAGCCTCACATGTAGAGTTTGGTTTGGGTGACACGACTAAAGGCCGATAACAAAATACATTTAATTGTTTGCATCTTTTACATTTACTTATTTGCATCATATGACACTATCATCATCATTTTACATCATATTACACTATTATTTTACATCATTATTTTACATCATCACCATATCACATCATCATCATTATCGTTTTACATCATCATATTATACCATGATCACCATATTACATCAACATGATTATCATTATCATTTTACGAAAGGAGAATGGCAACTGATTAAGTACAGAACAAATTTTATTAACAACGACTAAAATCATAAACACACACACACACACCCAAATCCAACGTCGATCTGTAGTTCCAGTTTTGTGTGTATCCATACAAGATATTTATCCCACACACAGCAACCGATAATTAAAATGTTCTCCATGGATGAAAGCAAACCGGTTCTCGGGAGGACATATCAAAACAAAGAAAGCTAGTTATTGTGTCGTATAGATATTTCGTCGTATAGATATTTTGACGCTAGATATTTTGACGTTAGATATTTTGACGCTAGATATTTTGACGTTAGATATTTCGTCGTTTTGATATTTTATCGTCGGTCATTTGTCGTTAGATATTTTGTCGTTGGCCTTTGGACGTGTCACCGGATAAATTGAGGTAATGTTTTCTCGTTTTTTTGTTTTCATCCAGGATGATCAGAATTATCTGATAAAACACGCTCACGTGGGACACATCATAAAACCAGAATGGAAAAATCCTACAAGAGGAGTGCAGACGAAGGACGTGATAAAAAATTATTTCGCTCAACTGACAAAGAGCCAGATTGCCGATCTCTACGAGATGTTCAGGTGAGATTTTGTCGAAATAACAATTTTTTTTAGTTTCCGCATAAAATTAGATTTGGGTTTGTGAAGATTATTTTCAAGATTTTTATGCCAGTCTATTCAAAGTGCCCCAAAATTTCAGGATATCACATTTGACAAAAACGATTAGTGTTGAATTTAGTAAGCATCGCTCAGAGGTTTTAGTTTAAAAAAAAAACTTTAGTTTCCAAATCTATGAAGTTTTCTAAAAGTAATTTAAAAACCCCTACAAATTGGACATTTATCGCAAAGTTTGGCGATCAAATTTGGCTTCCTCGTGAAGGACGCTTTCTTAACTATCGAAAAATATGAGTAATCAATGTGCAAATTTGCCAAATTCTGGCAATTTAATTCTTGCCAAATTTGACTTTTGCCAAATTCGAATACGAACAACCTTGATCACTATTTTGAATGTATAAAAAATTTCAGTACAATATCTTGGAAATAGCCGAAGTTAGAGTACGCTAATTTTAAAGAAAAAACAACATTTGTTAAAATTTTAATCGTTCGATCAATTTCGGCAAATTTAATAACGAACATCCTCGATAGCTATATTAGCTCTGTGCAAAGTTTCAGTGCAATATCTTAAAAATTGTACAAGTTAGAGCGTTTACGCTATTTTTCAAAAAATTAAAATTTCATAACATTTTAATCCCTCGATGGATTTTCGCCAAATTCAATAGCGTACAACCTTGATAGCTATACTAGTTAGTTACGAAGTTTCACTGCAATATCTTGAAAATTGTACAAGTTAAGGGTTTGCGTTATTTTTCGAAAAATTAAAAATTTGATAAAAATTTAATCTCTCGATCGATTTTTGTGAAATTCAATAGCAAAAAATCTTAATAGCTATGCTAATTCTATACAAAGTTTCAGTGCAATATCTTAAAAATTGCACAAGTTAGAGCGTTTACGCTATTTTTCAAAAAATTAAAAATTTAATAAAATTTTAAACCATCGATGAATTTTCGCCAAATTCAATAGCATACAACCTTGATAGCTATACTAGTTCCTTACGAAGTTTCACTGCAATATCTTGAAAATTGTGCAAGTTAAGCGTTTGCGTTTTTTTTTCGAAAAATTAAAAATTTGATAAAAATTTAATCTCTCGATCGATTTTTGTGAAATTCAATAGCAAAAAATCTTAATAGCTATGCTAATTCTATACAAAGTTTCAGTGCAATATCATAAAAATGGCACAAGTTAGAGCGTTTACGCTATTTTTCAAAAAATTAAAAATTTAATAAAGTTTTAAACCATCGATGAATTTTCGCCAAATTCAATAGCATACAACCTTGATAGCTATACTAGTTCCTTACGAAGTTTCACTGCAATATCTTGAAAATTGTACAAGTTAAGGGTTTGCGTTATTTTTCGAAAAATTAAAAATTTGATAAAAATTTAATCTCTCGATCGATTTTTGTGAAATTCAATAGCAACAAATTTTAATAGCTATGCTAATTCTATACAAAGTTTCAGTGCAATATCTTAAAAATTGCACAAGTTAGAGCGTTTACGCTATTTTTCAAAAAATTAAAAATTTAATAAAATTTTAATCCCTCGATGGATTTTCGCCAAATTCAATAGCGTACAACCTTGATAGCTATACTAATTCCTTGCAAAGTTTCACTGCAATATCTTGAAAATTGTGCAAGTTAGAGCGTTTGAGCTATTTTTCGAAAAATTAAAAATTTGATAAAAATTTAATCTTTCGATCGATTTTTGTGAAATTCAATACCAAACAATCTTAATAACTATGCTAATTCTGTACAAAGTTTGAGTGCAATATCTTGAAAATTGCAGAAGTTAGAGCATTTAGGCCATTGTTGCAAAAACGAAAAAAAAACCGATAAAATCTAAACACCCGTTAGAATTAAAACAACAAAATTTCATAACGAAGGTCCATTCGTGCTGAACAAGTGTGTCAAATTTCAGCTCGATCTCTCGAAGCGTTCTTGAGTTATTAATTATTTACAACAAAGCTTCCTTTGTGAGGAAGCAAAATTCGTGAAAATGACTAATTTGCACATTATGTCCTGATTCATTTCCGTCTTTCGTTGAGCTTCCTTTATCAGGTTTTAGCGAAAGAGGAAATTAAATGACAGAGCTACGTGCAACTTCATAATCTGTACGTTTTTTTTTTCTCAAGTATTTGTCGATAGTTTATCATCGTAATTCTTGCCATTGTTTCAATTATTCTGTAATTCCTTTAAAATGGTTAATTTAACGAAGAACTTTGTTCTCTAAATTTCAGATACGATTTCGTTCTCTTTGGCTATTCACCGGACGAGTATCTGGCAATCGGCAACGACGAAATAACGCCGTTAGTTTGTAGAAAATAATGCGACTAGAAAGTTCAGGTTTCTTTTTCCTTCTCGAGCTCATTAACGGCAATCATTGAGATAATATATCTCCTTTTCTTTCGTTAATTCGTGATTAACCACGAAGAGGACAATTCCAAGGAGGAGAAAGATAAGAAAACAACGAAACGTGTGATAGACACACATTTTTTTACAACGTACAAGATTATCGTAATCGTTTGGAAGTCGGCCGAACGTTAATTCCTATTGCTCTTGAATCCTGAGATGAGAGAGAAAAATGGCCTATCTAACGGAACGACAATTGAGGAGAAACTTTCGACGCGAACGATCGAGTACTGAGATTTAGAATCAAAATTGTGAAAAAAAAAATATATTCTTGGCGCAAAGTGATGCTACGATGATGATGGAATGAAAGCGCGTCTGCTTGACCTAGAAAAAAAAGAAGACAAGAAAATTATGCTATAATTATCCAATTTCAATTTGAAGGAAAAACCCGTTTTTCGTGCAATTTTGAGGATAATCGTTCACACTGCTTGACACAAATTGATAGAAATTACTCAGTCGAAAGAAGAATTTGCATCAGAGTTGGGCAAAGTACTTGAAAGTACTTCAAGTATCAAGTACCGGTGGTACTTGAAGTACAAAAAAGTACTTTTTACTTGCAAGTACTTGAAAAAATCAAGTACCAGTATCAAGAACTTTTCAAGTTTTCGGGTACGTCTCGTAAATTCTGGTACTTGGGTCATTCCATGTCAAATCGACCGTTGGAATCGACCACCTTCAACTTCGATGAAATTTAGTCAGAAGTTTTGTTTTATCATAAAACCAAGTTCTACCAAGGAAAAAAAAAAAATTTTTTCCAAAAGTTATGCAAAATTCAAAATTTAACAGTGAAAAATTTTTTTTTTTTCTAAATATCTTGAAAACTACACTGTAAAAAATGTTTGTTCAAACTTTATGAGAAAATATGAAGTTTTCATGCATATACAGTATATTGAATTTCATAAACATGTGTGCAGTAATATTCCAATAAATGTAGTATTATTCCAATATAAATTTTAATTTTCAGAGTATATTCTCTTAATTTCAATATACAAATATTGAATTTAAGTTGAAATTGTTAATTTTCCAATTTTGATTTCGTATACTTGTTATTGAAATTTAATATACAACCGAATATGAAATTTCAATAATGAGTATATTAAATTTAATAACATTTTTCAGTGTATGATAGTTATGAAAAATCGTTTGTTTCGTCTTGAAGAGTATACTTGCGGCTACGAAAAAAAAAATATATTCCGACAATTTTTTTTTTAAAATGATGAATTTAGAGAATTTTTAATTTTTAATAATCGTGAAAATCCACAGTTAACATCGAATTTTTCGTTCAATTTTTTAAATATAATACCTTGTACGGATTTGAAAATATCCTGAAATTTTCAGAAAGGTGTTTTTTTGTTTCAAAAATATGAATTTTTTTAAGTTGAGCAATCATGTAATTTTGTAATTTTGAAGAGTCAAAATTACAAAATTAGAGGTAAACAAAAATTTACCAAAATTCAAAAATTCATATTTTTGAAACAAAAAAAAACACATTTCTGAAAATATCAGGATCTTTGAATATCAGTACAAGGTGTTATATAAAAAAAATAAAACCAAAAATTTCATGTTGATCGTGGATTTTCACGATTTTGAAAAATTCAAAATTCTCCAAAATCATTATTTTTCAAAAATTTGTTTCGGAATATTTTTTTTTTCGTAGCCCCAAGTATATAGACTCTTTAAGATGAACCCGGAACGATTTTTTCGTAACTGTAATCATTTTCGAAATATTTAAAAAATAAACTTGAAAATACGGTGAAATCTTGAACTTTCGATAAAAATTTTTTATTTTTTTCCTTTGTCAGATCTTCGTTTTATGATAAAAGAAAACTTCTGACCAAATTTCATCGAAATTGAAAGGGTTCGATTCCAAATATTGGTCGATTTGACATGGAATGACCCATATTCGAAGGCTTTGCACATGCAATCATCAGCGAGACACATTCAAAAGTACTTGATACTTGTACTTGAAAAAAGTACTTCAAGTACAGAAAAGTACTTGAAATTTTTAAGTACAGTACTTCAAGTACAGGAAGTACTTGAAAAATTTAAGTACAATACTTGAAGTACTTTTTAAGTACTTTGTACTTGCAAGTACTGTACTTCAAGTACTTGCAAGTACCGAGTACTTTCAAATACTGCCCAGCTCTGATTTGCATTAAACATTTGATATTGAAAAAAAGTTAGGATTATGAAATTTAAGGAAGTTGGTCCAATTTCAGAAAATTCTTTAACCATCAGGATCATCATCTATAAACAATCAGCCGATTTAAGATAATTACTATAATAATAAATATTTTAAATACGTTCAAAATTCCGCGTTCTTGCATAAATAAATAAAAAATTCGTAAAAAATGATCGATTCGAAAAAATAAAATCGACTCTCGCGGACATTATTTTGGCTCTGATAAAGTCTACTGATAATTCAATCTCTCATTTATTTGTACTCGATCGTCCAAATTGGAGAAACTCGAAATGCTTCGAAGAAAATTTCCAAAGAATGTGAAAAAGAGAGTAAAAGAAACAGAGATTCGATGAATCGCGATCTTCGACAGATTTTGTACTCTGATGTTCGTAAATGTGAAAAAAAAAATATATATCCCGTTATTGCGTGGGTCGCCTGTTTTTCAAGTAGATAGGTGAAAAGAAAGGGAAAATTATAATAATTGCCTCGAGAGTGAAAATTGCGGGGTGAATTTTTTTTGTTCTGCTTTCCAATCTGATCGACTTGACGGTAGTGATGGCGATATTTGATGAATGTATCGATATTTAGTATCGATACGTATTGGTGGTCTGAGTATCGATACAGGTGTAATATCGCGAATGCGATGTCGATATCACCGATATCGATACTCAAATAAAAATGCAAACAAACCTCAGTTCGAAATAAAAACAGTAGTTTTATACCTCAGTCGGTAACAAAAAACTGTAGTTTCTTACCTCAGTTGGTAACAAAAAACTGTCGTTTGTACCTCAGTCGGTAACAAAACCGGTAATTTTTTGCCGCAGTCGGTAACATAAACTCAATAAAAATCGGTTGTATCGAAATTTCGATATTTATGTATTGCGTATCGATACTTGAAAATATCGTAACGCCAAGAATCGATACAAAATATCGATATTTGGGTCGAAGAGTATCGATATTCCAAATATCGATACTGTATCGCCCATCACTACTTGACGGAAGAAAGAAAAAACGTTGCTCCTGTGATTTCGTTACTCTCATTGCCAATAATTCCAATTTATATTTTCGAGCGAAAGAAAAAGTACCTAAGAAAAAATAATTCCCACGATGCATGCGACGTGCGATTCAGTGATATAGTTTGTTAATTCTTCAAGCGTTATTGTTATACAGTCGACTTATCGACGTAGATGAACATTTGCCTAAAACACACAAACACACACACACACATGAAGCATTTTTTTATAGTCTCCAATTTTGAGTGTAATAAATGCGTTTGACATAAATTCGATGAAAATTAAGAAGATTCAGCGGAGGCCTCGACAAATTATTTCCCAATGTCAATTTCGAATTTAAAAAAGAAAAGAGGAAGACCGAAAAAAAAAGCTTAGTCGACGATTAATATGTTGATAAACCAAAAAACAAAGTCTGCGTTATTAGGTTGTAAATATGTAAATGTAAGGATAATCATTTGAAAATATATATGTTTTACATTAGAAATGAGAATTTTCGTTTGGTCTTTTTTTTTTGCTCATTACTGGTCTTAAATTAGCTGAGTATTTACATTGAATTTTTTTTTTCACTGCTTTAGCTGGAAAAGTGTGAATTGCAGGTCGTGAGAGGATATTAATATTGAATTGGAAAATCCTCATTAATATCAATTCTTCTGACTTCCAATTAACTCGGATATTAAAATAATCATTTTTATAAGTTACGTGTAAGTTACATGTAAGTTACATGTAAGTTACAGGTAAGTTACATGTAAGTTACATGTAACGGCTTGCAATTATTTCAGAGGAAAATTATTTTGAATTAGCTTCATTCTTCGCATCCCTTTGATTAATGAAAGTCACATTTTTAGTAATTAAATCTAAAATTTCTAAGACATTAAATAAACTGTTGAAAGCAAAATATAACTTATTCTAAAATTTCACTTCGATATAGACACACTTATTATTTGTAAAAACCTAATTTCAATCTTCTATCAATAATCTTCTATCCTATTTTGTCATTAATTCATTTTGAGTGAATCCATCAAAACTCAAAACTGGATTTGCGCGCTTCGACAATGTTTCATCGCATTAACTACTCCTTTGAAAGAAAATATATGGGGCATTCCATCCCAAATCGGACAGTTTGAAAAACTTTCTTTTTTATTTCCTCAATTTTTTTACATTTTTTAGTACCCATCAAAAGACCCTTCCTGTTAAATTTTAAGATTCTTTTGATTACCCGTTCAAAATATATTAAATTCACAAAAAACCGCTCTTCTTTTGATATTTTGGTCATAACTTCTTCAATAATGATCCGAATTGAAAGTTTTTTTTCAAATTTTTTGTTTTTTTATAGCCTTTCCAGAAAAACATACAACGAAAATATTCGGCGAGTTTTTGAATGAGTTTTTTGAGTTTTAAACTTTAAATCGCGTTTTTAAAAGTGAGTGTCTCTTGTGATTTTTAAAAAAAATTTTTGCTTCAAACATCTATCTATTTTTTTCAATATTTAGAATTTATTTTGACACTTTTTTATTGTTAACAGTTTCTTAAAATTAATAATTAATCGTTGAGTCTGTTTATGAACAATAATAATAACAGTTTTTATTTATTCACGTATTTTTTTTTAAACTTTACATATACGATTATTTCCTGAATTAGAATATTTCTTTGCCAATAGGTCACTCATTGGAATAACTGAATGAAATTTTTAATTCCCCCTGTGATTGACTTCGCAGTATTGTATCGCAAATAAAATCATTTTTTTGCATCTAAATAATGTTTCTCATGTGAAAATTTGACAGCAATATTCGGTAGACTATTTAGGTTCAATACCCACTCATGCAATTTTTGAACTGTTGTTATTTGCTCATCAATTAATTATTAATTTGAAAAATCTGTTAACAATGAAAAACCGTCAAAATTAATTCAAAGTGATTAAAAAAATACTATAAAGTAACAAAAATTGGTATTCATAATAATTTATGAAAAAAAAAACAATTTTAATTTTCAAAAATCGAAAAAAAATCGCAGTTATTGAGATCTCACGATCGGACTAGTCTTAAAAATTGTTGAATAGATAGATGTTTGAAACAAAAAATTTAAAAAAAAATACAAAATGACACTCACTTTTAAAAACGCGATTTAAAGTGTAAAATTCAAAAAACTCATTCAAAAACATGTCGAATATTTTCGTTGTATTTTTTTCTGAAAAGGCCATTAAAAAACAAAAATTTTGAAAAAAAAAACTTTTAATTCGAACCATTATTAAAGAAGTTATGACCAAAATACCAAAAAAGAGCGGTTTTCTTGTTAATTTAATATCTTTCGAACGGGTAATCAAAAAAATCTCAAAATTCAACAGGAAGGGTCTTTTGATGGGTACTCAAAAATATAAAAAAATTGAGGAAATTAAAAAAAAAAGTTTTTCAAACTGTCCGATTTGGGATGGAATGCCCCATATATATGTTTCAATCATTTCACGATTATTTTGTCACATTTCGCCATAAAATAATTTTGAACGCCGTCGGCTCAACTTCTTTGCGATAGATATTTTTGCATGTTAGATATGTGAGTTAGGAAATATAAAGCAATTTCAAGGTTTCTACGATGCATTCAACCATAATTCTCAATGCCTTCCCTCGTGCATGTTACGCATCAGCATAAATAAAAGTGGACTCACCGATTTGATGTATTTTTCAAAACGACGCCGACGATCCACTTGTCCTCTATGACTTGCTGCCAAACACTTTCCACTTCCAAGAATTTCGTCGCTGCTCTTTGTCGTATGCACTTTTTCTTAACAACGGGCTCTCCGGTGACTTGATAAATCTGCGGGAACAAACAAAGGTAAATAATACGGGAGGATCGAAATAGCCATCGAACCTGGAGAGCACTTTGGTACAAAGCTACAAAGCTGAAATTTGGCATCTATGTAAAGAGCCAATTGCTCCGTATTGTAAAAAATGTTCATTCAAATTGTAACAGGTGCTCCGTTTATAAAAACGTTTTTCATTTTTGCAAGAATGGCATAAAAACGTGTAAAATATTGTAATTAAACTTTTTACAAACTTAAAATAGTGATCTAGAGTGTTCGTCCCCCAATTTGGCAAAATCATTCTCTAGGGGTTCAAATTTCATGTAGCTTTGAATTTTTTGAATAACGCTAATAATACTTGATATTATTTTCATTGGTCTTGAGTGCTAAATTTCGTGAAAATTAGCTGAATTTGATGAAATTTTTATTTTCAATAAGCAACATGCACTGTATCAATATTGAATGGATTTGAAGTTTCAAGTTCTCCGCTGAAATAATAATTGACAATTGTATTACTTTAATGATAGATCAATGAAGTCAGATTTTGGTAAATAATTCTTGCAATAAAACAAGTTTAAGAATTAATTACCGAGTATTCTCAGTGTCTATCAATTTTTAACTAAACGATTAAATTTGTTAAATTTTCATGCAGTTAATCTTCAGAACCTTAAAGTACGCAATGTTTAAAATCTAAAACCGAAATGTGGAACAAATTAAGGCACGAAACTCTGCAAATTGATAATTCACATTCAAATTTTGTGCAAATTTTGAATGCGCGAGAGATTATATTTTAATTTGCAAAAAATTCCAGTATCATAATTAAAATATTTATAAAGTTACGATATAACTTTTTTTTTGCAGTAATAAAATTTCTTATTTACTTCACTTTCGTTGTCGCTGCCGCTGCTCTCGCCGCAAGTCGCTCGGCTGTGGAATTTTTTCAATATGCCGTCGGTCAGTTCTTTGTAGCGATCGACATTGCCTTTAGCTCTCTCGACCCGCTCAGTGGCATCGTGCAATTCTTTGAGAAAATGTTCCTCAACGGGATTACGACTCGTTGAGGTTTCCTCGTCCTTGTCGCTCAATGCGAAAAGATCTTCGTCGGACAAATCCATTGTCTCCATGTCTGATATGAAAAAAGATTAAAAAAAAAAAATAAACACATCACGATAATGTTTCGCTAATGTTTTTTCGGGTGTATCAATTATTCAGAGGTAAAGCACTCGACAATAACAGGAAAATATATTCTGTGAAAATTTGATGTTCTTACCAATGGACAAATTTTCCGACGTCGCCATAACCGCAATCTGGACGTCCGCTTCACTTCTTGCTTTCAAAACTTCGCGTTACTTGTTGCTTTCGAAACTCCTGCGCATTAACGAGCCGCAAGCGGGACGCGCCCAAAATTTTCGCAAAGAGAAATGCAAAAACTCGATCATAACGTGAAATAATACTCACAAACTTTTAATTAATCGAGGAAGCAAAGAAACGCCGGCGTCTCACTTTCTGTTTGTTGTTGACGGCGTTGACCGTTGACGACTATTTGAATCAAGAACCGCTAAATTTTAGTCAGAGCAAATAAAGGAGCTTCCCAAAAACGCCACCGCGTGGCGCTGCGTCTTCTTCCTTTGTGGCGATTTTTCCACAGAAAGTATAAAGTAACACGTACCATATCAGCCTGAAGATATCATTCACTTAAACTCTTTGAAGATTGTAGACTTTTCGTAAACTTCTTTGAAGATTGTAGATTCTTTGGATTTTTGTTGAGGAGAATGTGACTACAGCTGTAAACGTGCGTCCGACTCAGTCCGACTAGAGTGCACTTGCGACGCGCAAGATCCATTTCCTTCGAGGCCGGAAGTAGGCGGCGCGCGCATCGCGAAGGTTGCGCGCGCATCGAGCAGTTAGCGCGTAAGCCTGGCAATTTAAATGACTCAAACTGTTTATTATTAAATTTTATACAATATAGGAAGATTGTAGATTTTTTGAATTTCGTTTAGGAGAAGATGGCCACCGCTGTGGACGTGCGTCAGACTATAGAGCCAAAGATCCACTTTCTTCGAGGCCGGAAGTAGGCGGCGCGAGAATTCAAACGAGGCAAGTTGCGGAGCCTTAGGTTGGCAGAGCTGACTGCGTGTTGCCACATTTTGTCACAGGGCAGCGATTTTCTCTTTTTCTTTTTAATACATTTTTATCAACATTATTAATTAAATTAAAACTTTGCCAGCATTTTATCATGACTATATTCTTAAAATTCAACAAAGTTTAGAGACAACAGAAGAGAAAACAGCGAGGGAAGACATTCTAAACACAATGCGAACGGACTATGGTAATTTTCGAAAGATGCACGAAGTTATTGAAAGGCGAAGATAATATTATCACCGAAGCTCTTCCAAATGCAATATCAATGGTTCAATCGGTGGCTCTTCGAACCGAAGAAGTGGAAGAAGTTCAAAGTCCTCTCTGGAACGAATATGAAATTGATATCGTAGAGGTTAGCTTTACACCGGCCGGGACTTTATTTGCGCATGCGCAATCGAACAAGGGGGCGAAAAACGAGAAAAAACAGAGCCAGTTTTCGGAGCGTATGTGTCCGTCTGTGTTCTTTGTGGTGTGTGCAAGTGCGAAGGTGAATTCTCTTCGGCCTCGTAAATCTCTCTGTACAGTTCACTGAGCTCGAAAAAAAAAAGAATAACGAAGGATGGCAAGCTGTCGATTGATCGGGGCTCTGAGCCGATTTTCCCGAACGAACCTTCATTTTGTAACACGAACAGGTGATTTACTTTCGTACGAATGAAAAACAAAAACGACACGTCCCAATTTCGTAAATCTCTTCCATATCCAGAGTCACGATTCAACATTTCGCATTTATGCAAGTTAACCTTTGTCCCCATCCAACTTGCTCGTTCGTTTCTGCACTTGCAATAATTTCTTGACCCAACAATGTGCCTTTCTTTTCATTTTTTCTACGCTTAGATCAATCTACCATTGTTAATATTTTTTTTTCCTTCCGAATCGCTTCCGACAAAACGAAAAATCGACATAACCTCGAAAAAAAATCTCGATATTTCATCGCCGAAAAAGTAGCTGTTGAATTAATTCTGAGTCGTTTTCTGCAATGCCAGATCCTTAATTTCCTGTTTGGCTGTAATAAAATATGTACAAAATGCTACGTTGTTTATTTAAATGTGTCGCTGTACAAAAAATATATGGGGTATACCATGCGTAAAAATATATGGGGTAAACTATACGTCCGTTAATGCATCGTTTTCTTATATTATATAAACATTTCCATGTAGTTATGAACCCCTATTAAGACTTGGTTTTTGTTAAGTCCTAATCGAAAAATAAAAAAATAAAGTATTTTACATACCTTTAATCGTGTGTCCCTTAAGTGTCAATACAGCAAAAATTAAATCTGACCGGTGCTTTTTAACAGGAAAAAACTACTCTTCAATAAAGTTAATGGAATATTAATCCGATTTGTAAAGAAAAATGTATAGCCGAATAATTGAGAAAAAACCTGTTTTTATTTTATTTTTTGCCCTTAGGGCCTATTGAATTTTATCAAAAATTTTACTGAACATAGTTTAACACGTGAGAAACGTTCGGTAAAATTTTCAGCTTGCCTTTTTTTCTTTGTTCACTGGCGATTAAACGTGTAGTTACTCCGTAAATAGTCGACGCTTCCTTTCCATCGGAACTCGTTCAAGACAAAACTTGTTAATTTTATTGCCAGTAAACAAAAAATAGAGGCAAGCTGAAAAATTTACCGTACGTTTCTACCATGTTGAACAATGTTCAGTAAAAATTTGATAAAATTCAGTAAACTCTAAAGGTCGAAAAAAAATAGAAACGGTTTTCTTGTCAGTTTTTTTTTACATATCGGATTAATATTCTATTTGCTTTATCGAAAAGAGAGCTTTTTTCCAGTTAAAAAGCACCGGTCAGATTTTAATTTTGCTGTATTGACACTTGAGAGACAATTAAAGGTGCGTTAAATTTTTTATTTTTTTATTTTTCGATTGGAACTCAACAAAAACCCAGACTCAATTGCGATCCATAACGACATGGAAATATTTTTATATGATATAAGGAGACGATATATCGATGGACGAAAAATTTTGAGACCCGCAACCAAAACTTGTCCCGTTACCCATGGAATACCCCATATATTTGGTTTCTTCCGAGGCGACCGATGGCAAATCATGAAAGATTTTGATACTTTTGGGTCCTTACGTGTCATCATGTTTCTTATAGTTTTCTTTATTTTCACAGCTCTTTACATGCCGATGAGAACACTTGCTTCCGGAGCTTCACAAAAACACTTCAAATGCAAATACGTCGACGATGTAGCCGTAATCACCATAGATTCACCTGGCACCAAGGTGAAAATCATCAAGAATGTTACATTATTAGATTACTTTGATCTTTTTTTTTGTGTTTTGAAGCTCCGACTGTTTAGCTTGACAAAAAATTGATAGATGTATTTTTTAATGAAAAATTAGAAGAGCCCTCTGATACTTGGTAAATAATTATTTTTAATCATGGAAAAATCTTTGAGTAAGGAGGATCGAGTATTAGCAGGGTCTTTCAATTTTTCATTAAAGGAATATATTTTCCAATTAGCTAAACGTTTAAAACTTTCAATCCATCATTTTCGTTTATCTTCATGGAAGTTATTCAATTATTCAATTTTTTTTACAAATTTTTCCAGTTTTCTAGACAATAATTACAATTGTTGTCCCCATCAATGTGCATAATTCTCTATGAATCTATGTTTTATTAGTGAGTTAGTCGATCCGTATTTTTATGGGATACATAGGCAATACAATAACTCTACTCTTTACTTCTCTAATCGTAAATATCTCTACTCTTCAAATCTCTGTTCGTAAATATCTCTACTCCTAAATAACTCTACTCTTAAATATCTCTACACTTAAATATCTCTACTCTTAAATATGTCCACTCTTAAATATCTCTACTCTTTAAATCTCTATTCTTAAATAACTCTATTCGTAAATATCTCTACTCTTCAATATCTCTACTCTTAAATATCGCTACGCTTAAATATCTCTACTCTTAAATATCTCTATTCCTCTGTCTACTCTTGTCACTCCTGAATAACATTATTATGAAATGTCATAAATTTGATTAGTAATTTTTTGTATATGCAATTTACGAATTTTTAAACCTGTGCGCACAGAAAACGGTCTCAAAAGCAAAAAAAAAAATTGTAAAGTCTAAGAATTTTGGAGCTTCGTCTCCAAAATTAGTATTGGAAATTTTTGTGCTCAAGAGACTCAGTCGAATGACGCAAATCGAACAAAAATTAAACGATTCATTGAAAAAATACCGCTGTCCGAAAATTCCCGAAAAAGTGCATTTTTAAAGTAATTTCCAGATTATATAGCTCGAAAATAGCGAGAAGTGAAAGATTTCCAGATTTTGTTTCTTTCTGATTTTTATTATGACTGATTTATTCTCTGATTTTCTATCGTTTCAATGATTACAGAAAGATTCTCTTTTTTCTGATCAAAGCTCCAAAATATGAGTAATATTAGACTTAAATTTTTTTGTTTGCTTTTGAGACAATTTTCTGCGCGCATAGACTTTAAAACTCGTCAATAGTATATTAAAAAAATTAGTATATAAAAATAGTATATAAAAAAAATAGTATATTAAAACTAATCAAATTTGTGACCTTTTATAAAAAGGTTATTCAGGAGTGACATGAGTCGACAGAGGGATATTTAAGAGTAGAGATATTTAAGAGTAGAGATATTTACGAATAGAGTTATTTAAGAATAGAGCTATTTTAGAACAGATATTAAAGAGTAGAGATATTTAAGAGTAGAGATATTTGAGAGTAGAGATGTTTAAGAGTAGAGATATTTAAGATTAGAGATACTTAAGAGTAGAGACATTTAAGAGTAGAGTTATTTAGGAATAGAGATATTTACGAATAGAGATATTTAAGAGTAGAGATACTTACGAATAGAGTTATTTAGAGTAGAGATATTTACGATTAGAGAAGTAAAGAGTAGAGTTATTGTATTGCCGATACATTGATTTTAATGGAGATTTACTGGTTTATTCAACTTTCGAAAAATTGTAATACCCGATTTAAAATCATGAAACTTTTCAAATCACAAGTTATTCTAGTTTATTCCGGAAGACAAATCAGCTTTTTTTTTAAAGAACAAAGATCATAAGGATGATGAATCAAAAACTCGTATTCGTAAAAAAAATCAATTTGGGAACCAGTTACATCTTTATATAAATTTGAAATGTACTAAAATTTGCCCTAGTAACGAAATTATCCAATTTTTTAATTTTATTTCATCGTCTCAGGTGAACACCTTAAACGTAGAGGTGATGGATGAGGCGGCACAATTATTGAGAGACGTCCAGTCGAACTCAACTGTACAATCCATCGTATTCATAAGCGGAAAGCCAGGAAACTTCATAGCCGGAGCTGACGTGACGATGCTCCAAAAAGTTAAGAACGAGGAAGAAGCTTATAAGATCTCCAGAGATTGTCATCAAATTTTGAACCTCATAGCCGATAGTAAAAAGCCAGTTGTCGCAGCAATTCAAGGCACATGTTTGGGTGGCGGTTTGGAGGTAAGAAGACAAAAGCAGTTTCTCCTCTAAAATCTGTACAAATAACTTTTGAAATTTGACTACACCTTTGACCTACGGATGGACACATCAAAATATACGTTCGAAAATCATTGTTTCACTATTTCACCGATATTTTTCTTAATAATGATTTTTTCAATCCATAGGCACTCAGGTTCCAGTTTTTTTACAAAGTGCCGAAGCAGTGACTTTTGTTTTAGTAACGTTGGAAGATCATGAGAACCGAAGCGATTCGGCTCAATAATTTTAAAAGTAATTAGCTAATTACTTTGCTCAGTGACTTCAGTGACATTGACAATGACATTGTTTTGAGACTTGAAAAAGCATAAAGTCCACAAATCCTTATCGAAAAAGATATCCATAGGAAAACAAAATGGAAATTTTTTTAAGTCTGGCTTCCTGACAGAACGAGTTAAGTCCATTTTTTCGAAAAATGAGTCAACAACGGAAATAGTCAATTATTAGGTCTACTTTTATCTCAAACATTTGTTACCCAGGTTTATTATTATTATTATTATTATTATTATTATTATTATTTATTTATTTGATTTGATAAGAGATACAGCCATATTTCATAACTAGTAAAGTCCAAAAATCTCGATAGGCAGTATCGAGTTTTCCGTCAACGATATTGATTTTATTGATCATTTTTTCGAAAAATTAATAATTAGTCAACAAATATTACTAATTTTTTATAAAAATTCGTAATTAGCGGAAAAATATTGGTAATTTTTCTAAAAAATTAGTAGTGAGTAAGAAAATACTTCCAATTTTTCCAAAAAAATTAGTAATTAACGAAAAAATATTACTAATTAATTTAAAAAAAAACAGTAATTTGTAGAGAAGTATTGTGTATTTTCACGTACGTGTGTGTGTACGGATTGTCATGGTTATAAGATTAAACAACTCTATTCAAAAAGTTGTTTTGTTTTTAGTAATAACTAGATCTTTTGAATATTTCACACATTAGTATTTATTGTATCGAATGTCATACGATATCAAATAAGTTATTATTAATACGAATATTTAATCAGTACCTATTAAGAAATACATTGGTAATTTTTATTTTATTTATTACTTTTCCCAAAATTAATACAACATTTATTCACAAATTATTGATTTTTTTTTGTTATCTAGTAATATCTTTCTCGCTAATTACTAATTCTTGGAAAAAATTAGTAATATTTTATCGTTAATTACTCATTTTTTTGAAAAATTAGAAATGTTATATCACTAATTACTTATTTATTAAAAAAATTAGTAATATTTTGTTACTAATGACTAATTTTTAGAAAAATTAATAATATGTTCCCGCTAATTACTAATGTTAAAAAAAAATCACTAATATTTCTTTGCTAATTATTAATTTTTCGAAAAAATTGGATAATAAAAATAGATAGATTTTTTTTGCCGATTACTGATAACAAGTTAACTCTGCATATGGAGTATGATAATTAATTATA
This sequence comes from Alloplasta piceator, assembly GCA_946863875.1. Taxonomy (NCBI): domain Eukaryota; kingdom Metazoa; phylum Arthropoda; class Insecta; order Hymenoptera; family Ichneumonidae; genus Alloplasta; species Alloplasta piceator. The sequence continues at coordinate 15,472,109 of OX333080.1, forward strand.
CATTTGAACAATGGTTATAGTTTCACTATTTTTTGTACAGTTTTATTAATTTCTTATTGATTAAAACTCCAAATAGATTATAAAATAGTAATCAGCGATTTTGCTGCTTTCAACGCAAGTATTGTTTTCAAATCGACTCAAAGGAATCGAAAAACGTATTAAAACGATCCTAAATGAAAAATATCAAACAAGAACATCAATAAACAATTTCATGCATAAACAATATTTATAAACAATTATATTTATAAATAATTTCTAAAGAGAAAAATGTTGAAATTAGTTGATAAAAAGTTTAGGAACGTGAAGAATAAAAAAAAACAAAAAGTCCCAATTATAACATCAACTTTTCGGTTTATTTTTTATTTTTCACAAGTTTATGATCTATATGCAGTTTTAATTAATAACAAATTAATAAAGGGGTACAAAAAATTAGTGAAATTATAACCATCGTTCAAATTTATCACTAATCATCATTCTCCGTATGCAGAGTTAACTTGTTATACCGGGATATTTGAACTTAACATGAATATTTATGTATTATAAACAATTAGAATTATTAAAATTATTAGAATTTGTAATTTTATGGTCAGATATTTTGAAATCCTAAAGTTTTTCTACTGCATTGACGTGTTCTTGAAAATCAAATCTGTACAAATAGTAACACCGATATCTCGGAATTGTTATTTTTGGACTTGACTCGTTATGCTTGCAAGCCACAGAAGTATTTTAACGTGCCAATAAGAGTTGTAAATAATGCATTACTTTGATAATGCATTACTGTATTTATTACCCACTACACTGCATAATGTGAAATGGATGAGTGTACCATTACGAAATACAAAAGTAATGTGTAATGGATGCATGTGCCATTACAAATAAAAAAGTAATGTGTAATGGATGCATGTTCCATTACAAATAAAAAAAGGAATGTGTAATGGATGCGTGTTCCATTAAAAATTAAAAAAAGTAATGTGTAATGGATGCATATCCCATTACAAATAAAAAAGTAATGTGTAATGGATGCATATCCCATTACAAATTAAAAAAGTAATGTATAATGGATGCATGTGCCATTACAAAAAAAAAAGTAATGTGTAATGGATGGATGTGCCATTACAAATAAAAAAGTAATGTATAATGGATGCGTGTTTCATTACAATTTAAAAAAGTAATGTGTAATGGATGCATGTCCCATTACAAATAAAAAAAGTAGTGTACAATGGATGCGTGTTCCATTACAAATGAAAAAGTAATGTGTAATGTATGCACGTTCCATTACAAATGACAATTTTTAAAAAAAGTAATTTGCAGTGGCGAATATTCCATTACAAATAGAAAAATTGCCGTGCTCGTATTAGAAACTTGCACATTGCTGTCTCATTATTTTATTTCGCTCACTAAAAGTTCATCCACAATTATCACAAATGATCCATAGAGTTAAAAAATGGAAACAAAAAAAAACAGGAAGTTCATCGTTAAATATGAAGTACGAAAATGTACTCAACCCCAAAAATTATCCAACTTTATATTGAGCTTGCTTTTACACGCTGTTACCCATAATTATAAGCAATCTAATAAAAATTACAAGTTACTGATACAAAATTTGTCGCTTTATTGAATCCCTAAATAATGTGCATGTTCTTTTTTTTTTATCTTTATGGATCGTTAGTGATAATTGTGGATGAACTTTTAGTGAGCGAAATAAAATAATGAGACAGCAATGTGCAAGTTTCTAATACGAGCACGGCAATTTTTCTATTTGTAATGGAATATTCTCCACTGCCAATTACTTTTTTTAAAATTGTAATCTGTAATGAAACGTGCATACATTATACATTACTTTTTTTATTTGTAATGCAACGCGCATCCATTACACATTACTTTTTTATTTGTAATGGGACATGCATCCATTACACATTCTTTTTTTAAATTGTAATGGACCACCCATCCATTACACATGACTATTTTCATTTGTAATGAAACGTGCATCCATTACACATTACTTTTTTATTTATGATGGGGCATGCATCCATTACACGTTACTTTTGTAATTTGTCATGGAAAATTTGTCCAATACACATTGTTTAAAGTAATGGGTAATGCATTACTTTTACATTACTATTTTCACAACTCTGGTGTCAATCTCCGCTCTGATTTGATTCTACCGCAATTATCAGTTTGAATAACTGTCTTCTTAATTTTTCCCCGATAATTTATATAGTTTGCCATGGCTTGTCACTATCGTCTGGCTGTGAAAGACTCGAAAACGAGTTTAGGATTGCCGGAAGTTATGCTCGGTTTGTTGCCCGGTGGTGGAGGTACACAGAGATTACCGAGACTCGCGTCACTCCCAAATGCTCTGGACATGACTCTAACCGGGAAAACCATCAAGGCCGACAAAGCCAAGAAATTCGGAATCGTCGATATGTTGGTCAATCGTTTGGGTCCGGGAGTCGCGTCTTCCGAGGACAAGTGAGAAAAACAAATTTTCCCAATATTCATTCACACAGAGAAATACTGATCTTCATTTATTCGTTTTATCATAGCACAATGAGATATTTGGAAGAAAACGCGATCAAGGTCGCCAAGGATTTGGCGAGTGGAAAGATGAAAGTCGATCGTGGTCCAAAATCATTGACCGATAAAATAACGAAATGGGCTTTTTCCACGGAATTCGTGAAGAATCAAGTATTCAGCAGGGCCAAGGCACAAGTTATGAAAATGTCTGGTGGTCTTTATCCGGCGCCTCTGAAGATTCTCGAGGTCGTTCGTACGGGACTCGACAAAGGTCCGGTTGTCGGTTACGAGGCTGAAGCACGAGCTTTTGGTTATCTCGCCAATACACCCCAAAGCAAAGGACTCATGAGCCTGTTTTTCGGACAAACGGCGTGCAAGAAAAATCGTTTCGGTGCCCCGAAAAGCGCCGTCAAGTGAGATGAAAAAAAAAATACAAAACTTTCTTTTGTTTGAAAAATGCAGCGCGTCAATTGAAATTTTTGTTTTTTCGCCCACAGCAAAATCGCCGTCGTCGGTGCTGGTCTGATGGGTGCGGGAATCGCTCACGTCAGTATTGACAAAGGTTACAACGTGTTACTCAAAGACACGAATAGTGCTGGTCTGTATCGAGGAGTCGGACAGATACAGAATGGAATGATGAACGCGGTAAAGCGAAAACGTATAAGCAGGTGAGATTAGATTTCTTTTTATTTTAACGCTTATTTACTTAAAAACCCTGCAAATTGAAATTTGCGCATTGCTTCCTCATATTTTTCCATAGTCCACATAGCTTCCTTTAACACAAAGTATGGTGATCAAATTTGGCTTCCTCATAAAGAAAGCTTTGTTAACTATTCAAAAAACCTTGCAAATTGAAATTTGCACATTGCTTCCTCATCTTTATCCATAGTCCACATAGCTTCCTTTATCACAAAGTATGGCGATCAAATTTGGCTTCCTCATAAAGGAAGCTTTGTTAACTATTGAAAAACAAAGCTTTCTTTATGAGGACGCAAAATATTAGTAATAAATGTGCAAATTCGATCGATTTTCGCCAAATTTGATCGCGAACAAACCTTGATAGCTGTACAAGTTCTGTACAAAGTTCCTGTGAAATATACTGAAAATTGTGTAAGTTAGAGTGCTTGTGCTATTTTTCAAAAAATTCAAAATTTCATAAAATTTTAATCCCTCGATGGATTTTTTCCAAATTTAATAGCGAATAACCTTGATAGCTATACAAGTTCTGTACAAAGTTTCAGTAAAATATATTGAAAATTGTGCAAGTTAGAGCGCTTGCGCTATTTTTCAAAAAAATCAAAATTTCATAAAATTTTATTCTCTCGATAGATTTTTGCCAAATTTAATAGCGAACAACCTCGATAGCTATATTAGCTCTGTGCAAAGTTTCAGTACAATATCTTGAAAATTGCGCAAGTTAGAGCGTTTGGGCTATTTTTCAAAAAATTCAAAATTTCATAAAATTTTAATCCCTCGATGGATTTTCGCCAAATTCAATACCAAACAACCTTAATAGCTAAACTAATTCTGTAAAACGTTTGAGTGCAATATCTTGAAAATTGCAGAGGCTAGAGCGTTTACGCCATTCTTGCAAAAACGAAAAAAGTCGATAAAATCTGAACACCCGTTATAATTAAAACAATTTTTTTTTCATAATGAAGAGCAATTCGTACTCGACAAGTGTGAAAAATTTTCACTTGATATCTCGAAGCGTTTTCGAGTTATAAATAATTTACATCTAAAACTCAGGATACACACACACACACACACATCCATCCGGACATTTTTTTCTAAATATGATTTCTCGATGTTTTAGGACATTTTGAACATATTGGCATGAAAATCGCGAAAAAAAATTTTTTCACGAAAACAAAGCTTCCTTTATTAGGAAGCAAAAATGATTAATCAATGAGCAAAATTTGCAACTTCTATTAGTTTGAACTTTTTAATACTAATTTAAAGCTACAAAAGTGTTCAATTTTTATCGCTTGAGCTATTTTTCAAAAAATTCAAAATTTTATAAAATTTCAATCCCTGGATAGATTTTTGCGAAATTCAATAGCGAATAACATTAATAGCTATACTGGCTCTTCACAAAATTTCATTGCAATATCTAAAAAATTTCAAAAGTTATAGCGTTTACGCTTCTTTCATAAAAAATAAACATTTGATAAAAATTTTATCATTCGATCGATTCTCGTCAAATTTAACAACGGACATCCTCGATAGCTATATTAGCTCTGTGAACAGTTTCAGTGCAATATCTTAAAAATTGCACAATTCAGCGCGTTTGCGCTATTTTTCAAAAAATTAAAAATTTCATAAAATTTTAATCCCTCGATCGATTTTTGCCAAATTTAATAGCGAACAACCTCGATAGCTATATTAGCTCTGTGCAAAGTTTCAGTACAATATCTTAAAAATTGCGCAAGTTAGAGCGTTTGGGCTATTTTTCAAAAAATTCAAAATTTCATAAAATTTTAATCCCTCGATGGATTTTCGCCAAATTCAATACCAAACAACCTTATTAGCTATACTAATTCCGTACAAAGTTTGAGTGCAATATCTTGAAAATTGCAGAGGTTAGAGCGTTTACGTCATTCTTGCGAAAACGAAAAAAGTCGATAAAATCTGAACACCCGTTATAATTGAAACATTTTTTTCATAATGAAGAGCAATTCGTGCTCGACAAGTGTGCCAAATTTTAGTTTGATATCTCGAAGCGCTTTCGAGTTATTCATTATTTACATCTGAAACTCAGGATACATACACACACGCACACACACACACACACGCACACATACATCCATTCGGACATTTATTCTAAATACGATGGCTCGATGTTTTAGGACATTTTGAACATATTGGCATAAAAATCGCGAAAAAAAAAATTTCACGAAAACAAAGCTTCCTCTATGAGGAAGCAAAACAATGTATAAATCTTGTTTGCTATAGCAGTATGTAGTTTAAACCGTACTAAAAAAATCTTTATAAACTGGTTTAACAAAAAAAAATGAAATAACCATAAAATTCTTAAATATCGCAAATAGTTTATATAAACCCTTGATTCTTGGTAATAATTTCTTATTTTTTGCTCTTATTTGGCAGCGTGGAAAAGGCACAATTTCTTGCGAATCTTGAGCCAACGCTCTCGTATGATTCTTTCAAAAACGCTGATGTCGTAATCGAGGCGGTTTTCGAAGATCTCGGAATAAAGCATAAAGTAATAAAGGAAATCGAGTCCAGTGCGCCGGATTATTGCGTCGTTGCCACCAATACATCGGCCATACCAATTACAAAAATCGCAGCTGGTAGCAGTAGACCCGAAAAGGTGAGATATTAAACGCAGTCAACTTTATTGCATTTTAATATTTCAAAAAACCCTGCAAATTGGACATTGCACCATTGCTTCCTCATCGTTATCCATAGTTCACACAGCTTCCTTTATCACAAAGTATGGCGATCAAATTTGGCTTCCTTATAAAGGAAGCTTTGTTAACTATCGAAAAACATGAATGATCAATGTGCAAATTTGCCAAATTCTTTCAAATTTACTTCTTGCCAAATTTGATTTTTGCCAAATTCAATAGCGAACAACCTTGATCACTATTTTCAATGTGTACAAAATTTCAGTACAATATCTTGCAAATAGCCGAAAGTTCGCTATTTTTCAAAAAAATCAAAATTTCGTAAAATTTTAATCAGTCGATCGATCGCCAAATTTAATAACGAAAATCCTCGGTAGCTATATTAGCTCTGTGCAAAGTTTCAGTGCAATATCTCAAAAATTGCGCAAGTTAGAGCGTTTAGGCTATTTAAAAAAAAATCAAAAATTTCATAAAATTTTAATCCCTTGATGGATTTTCGCCAAATTCAATAGCGAACAACCTTGATAGCTATGCATTCAAGTTTCACTGCAATATCTTGAAAATTGTGCCAGTTACGCGTTTACGCTATTTTTCGAAAAGTTCAAAATTTGATAAAAATTTAATCTTTCGATCGATTTGTGTCAAATTCAATAGCAAACAACCTCAATAGCTATACTGATTCTGTACAAAGTTTGAGTGCAATATCTTAAAAATTGCAGAAGTCAAAGCGTTTACGCCATTGTTGCAAAAACGAAAAAGTCGATCAAATCTGAACAACCGTTAAAATTAAAACAAACATTTTTCATAATGAAGGGCAATTCGTTCTGGACAAGTGTGCCAAATTTCAGCTCGATATCTCCAACCGTTCTTGAGTTATTAATTATTTACATCAGAAACTCAGGATACATACACACATACACACTAGGGTGGGTCAAATAAAATGACTAATGTTTTTTTTCCTCGACATAATGAAAAATGTATTGTTTGGCATCTAAAAAAAACCCTCTGCAAGTATTAGCCTTTCATATTTAAATTAAGAGGTCCCTCATCGCAAATTTTTATTTTCCATTTGAATAACATAGGAAATTTTTTTTTTTAACTTTGGAATTTTATTAGACTTTAACCGTTGAGGTTAGGAGAGTTTTTTAGCACATTTTTGTAGAGCATCAAATGTTCTACAAAAATGTGCTGAAAAAACTATCCTAACCTCAACGGTTAAAGTCTAATAAAATTCCAAAGTAAACAAAAAAATTCCTATGGTATTTAAATAGGAAATAAAAATTTGCAATGAGGGACCTCTTAATTTAAATATGAAGGGCTAATACTTGCAGAGGGTTTTTTTGAGATGCCAAACAATACATTTTTCATTATATCGAGGAAAAAAAAATTTGTTATTTTATTTGACCCACTCTAATACACACACACTCACATCCATCCGGATATTTATTCTAACTACGATTTTTCGATGTTTTGGGACATTTTGAACACATTTTCATAAAAATCTGGAAAAACAATTTTTCACGAAAACAAAGCTTCCTTTATGAGGAAGCAAAAAATTGCAAAAATGACGTGAATTGAAAAGAACACTTTTTGAAAATTCAAAGATCTTACGAACTTTAAATCCTGAAATTCGTTTTTCCCAATTCAATCTTAACTGTCATAGTTATCCAGTTGCGGAACCACGAAAGTTGCAATTTTTTCAAGAATTTTTTAACATGTTTTTCGAGACTGAATTCAAATTCAATAAGTGACTGGGAATTGAGATATTTGTATTTGAATCAATTTTGTTTTTGTTTTCTAAATTCATCTAAGAAAACTTGGAAAAACGTTGGAATCAGGGTTGCGAAATTTTTAATGAAAAAGTAATGCATTAAGCATTACTTTTTTAATGGTTAATGGAAATTATTTTTATTAACCATTAAAATTTAATGGTTAATGGATATTATTTTCATTAGCCATTAAAATTATTTCCATTAACCATTAAATGTTAATGGTTAATGAAAATGCAATTGCATTAAAAAAAGTAATGCATTATTTGCAACCCTGCCTATTACAATGTAGTGTGTAATAGAAAAAATTTCCATTACCCATTGCAATGTAATGTGTAATGGACAAAACTTTGATCGCAGTTTTGGGAATGGAAAAATATAGATGAATAAATTATTGCAATTTTGTATTACACTTTATTGACTTAGGACTTAGATTTTCAGGTACCTTAAATTCTAAAAAGCATCTATATTATAATTGTAAAAATCTAAGTCCTCTGTCAATAAAATGTAATGCAAAACTGCAATAATTTATTCATCTATATTTTTCCATTCCCAAAATTGAAATCAAAGTTTTGTCCATTACACATTACATTGCAATGGGTAATGGAAATTTTTTCTAGCACACACTACATTGTAATGGGCAGGGTTGCAAATAATGCATTACTTTTCTTAATGCAATTACATTTTCATTAACCATTAACCATAAACCATTGAATTTTAATGGTTAATGGTTAATGGAAATTATTTCCAATAACCATTAAATGTTAATGGTTAATGAAAATGCAAATGCATTAAAAAAAAAGTAATGCATTATTTGCAACCCTGGTTGGAATGAACAAAATTTTCATGAATTTATCAATTCCTTCCATCAACAGGTCATCGGTATGCACTACTTTTCGCCTGTCGACAAAATGCAACTCCTTGAGATCATCACGCACAAGGGAACGTCCGAAGAGACGATAAGAACAGCGGTCGATGTTGGCCTTAAGCAGGGCAAGGTTGTCATTACCGTTGGCGACGGTCCCGGTTTCTATACGACGAGAATACTGAGCGCGATGATGTCAGAATTCCTGAGGTTATTGCAGGAAGGCGTCGAGCCAACGGATCTCGACAAATTGACAAAGAAATTTGGTTTTCCGGTCGGCGTTGCCACTCTCACGGATGAGGTTGGAATCGATGTCGGTGCTCACATAAGCGTCGATCTGGCGAAATCCCTTGGAACAAGATTCTCCGGTGGTGACGTTCACATTCTCGGTGACATGGTCAAAGCTGGATTCCTTGGTAAAGCAACTTAACAACTTTTTTTCCTCCCTGTTTTACAGAAGTTTTTCTAATTGTCCTTGAATGTTTTTTTTTTGTGTTTTTGTCCAACAGGACGAAAATCCGGTAAGGGTATCTTTGTTTACGAGACCGGCACGAAGAACAGAGATGTAAATTTGGGAGCTCTGGATATCCTGAAGAAATACAAACTCGAGCCAAAAGGCAGTACTTCCGATGAGGATCGACAATTGCGAATGGTGACCAGATTCGTGAACGAGGCAGTTTTGTGTCTGCAGGAAAATATTCTTGCGAATCCGGTAAGCAGGGAGTATTTTTTGTAAATTGGTTTTTGCTTCTTCAGAAAGGAAGCTTCATTTTGGCGACTTTTTTTTTTTTTTTGAGATTTTCATGGCAGTATACAAAATAATTGGATGACAGAGTTGATTTTCTTTTTCGAAATCCCTGGGGATGGTCTGATTTTGTTAATTTCGGCGTAATCTAGTTGAAATTTGTCCTGCAGTTAGACTTTAGGGAACGTACCCATACTACGTGACCTGTTTAAGGGGGGGGGGGGGGGGGGATTTTCAAAATACCACGCTTGGTCACGGAGGCTTAGGTTTTTGTCACGTAGTCAATATCCTCTAGGGAAATCTCGCACTTTTTCGAGCTCATATACACTCAGTCGAAAAATTAAAGGAACAGAAAAATTTGCGAGATTTTTCAGCGATTTTCCAAAGGCTGTAACTTTGTTTTTTTTTATCGAAAATTTAAAAAAAGCATTTTGAAGCTTGAATCTTCTAGTTTCGGAATCTCGAGGCAATAAAATTTTTTGGGCACCACCCTCGACGCAGTCGAAATAAATATCACGGCAAAATTTTTTTCGAAATTTTTGCTTTTTTCAAAACAGTCGTTGGGCTCCGAACAAATTTTTTTTTCCAAATTTAGATTTTTTTTAGTTTTCACGCTCATTAAGTAAATGCAAATTTGCGAGACAAAAAAAGAAAAACTTTTTTTTTCATTTTTAACACCATTAATTGGTCTTTAAGGATCAATAAACGTGTTCCTTCAATTTTTTTTTAAAGTTCGAAGATTCGGTCACAAAAAACGGCTCGACCGATTGTTTTAAAAATTGGCATGTTTTTAAGGTATATATATATACTGAGCTAAAAAATAAAACCTAAAAACATTGGTATTTTTCGCTATATCTGCAAAGTTGCGCCAGATTTCTACAACAAGAAAAAAAAGAAAAAAAGCTTTCAAGTCAAAATTACGCATCGAAATTTGTTTTTTCGTTTATGACACTAACAGGCACTTATAGAGGGTAGATTTAAGCTTCCGAAACCCATCGTTTACTCGCTGCACGATAATTAATTTTAGAGATATTGAAATTATTTAAAAAAAAACGAATTTTTGTTCAATCGCCGATATCTCAGCGAAAAATGATCGTAAAACAAAAATAAAAAAAAAGCAAATTGAAGCCAAAGAACCCAGCTAAACGATTCATAGATCGGTTAAGCTCGAAAAAAAATTTTGGAGCCCAAAGACTGTTTTGAAGAAAGCAAAAATTTCGAGAAAATTTTTGCCATGATATTTCTTTCGACTACGTCGAGGGTGAGGCCCAAAAAATTTTTTTGACTCAATATTCCGAAATTATTAATATTTAAAGACAAATATGAGCCAAATTAATTTGTTTTTAACTTTCTGTTTGCAAAAAATGGTTTAAAACCATATTTATGAGTTACTACGTGAAAACTAGAGGGGAGGGGGGGGGGTCTTGGCATATACTACGGGTGGTCACCGGGGGGGGGGGGGGGGGGTAAAAAGGCAAAAATGGGTCACGTAGTATGGGTACATTCCCTTATAATGAGGATGGTTGGGATTGAATTTGGAGAGAATCGTTCCACGGAGTCAGTGTTAGTAGAATTGTAAAACTGTAAAACTTCTTGTGAACGCTTCAACTTTCGGAAATTTGTTGTTATTAATTTCTATTTTTTACGCAATGAACTTAATGATGGATGAGATTAATATTGAATATGAAAAGTATCGATTAAAGGGTTTAGCTTAAAAGAATTGTTGAAACGTTCACAAAATGTCGATAAGCGTTTGTAAAAAATAGCGTAAACAAGAAATAGCTTGAATAACTTGTCGGAGAGAAACTTACGGAATTGCTCATAATGGAGGCTTGGAAAATGAGGGAAAAAATTAGGAAGCTATTTGCTAATGACTAAATTTGAAATTTATTTTTTATAAAAAATAATATAGGTACAAATCAGGGTTGCAAATAATGCTTTACTTTTTTAAATGCATTCACATTTTCGATAACCATGAACTCTTATTGATTAATTGAAATAATTTCTCTTAACCATTTAATGTTAATGGTTATTGAGAGTTATTTCGATTAACCATTAAATGTTAATGTTTAATTAATGGCCACATTTAATGGTTAATGGAAATTATTTTCCTTAAACAATAAAATGCAATGTCTGATGGAAATAATTTCCATTAACCATTAAAATTTAATGACTAATGGAAATGATTTCCATTAACCATTAAATGTTAATGGCTAACGAAAATAATGTCCAATAACTATTAACATTAAATGATTAATGGAAATAATTTCCATTGACCATTAACATTTAATGGTTAATGGAAATTATTTTCATTAAACATTAAAGTTCAATGTCTGATGGAAATAATTTCCATCAACCATTAAATGTTAATGGTCAATGGAAATTATTTTCATTAAACATTAAAATTCAATGTCTGATGGAAACAATTTCCATTAACCATTAAAATTTAATGGCTAATGGAAATGATTTCCATTAACCATTAAATGTTAATGGTTAATGAAAATAATGTCCACTAACCATTAACATTAAATGATTAATGGAAATAATTTCCATTAATCAATAAATATTAATGGTTAATGGACGTTATTTTCAATTATCAATCAGAGTTAATGTTTAATGGTTAATGGAAATTATTTTCATTAACCATTAATATTTATTGATTAATGGAAATTATTTCTATTAGCCATTAAAAAAGTAACGATTAATGCATTACTTTTCCGTTAAAAATTTCACAACTCTGCTACAAATGGAATAATACAAAAAATTTTCGCGCAGCTTGAGGGTGACGTGGGCGCCGTTTTCGGTCTCGGTTTTCCACCATTCACCGGTGGACCATTCCGATGGGTGGATTACTATGGGGCAGGTAATCTCGTACGAAAAATGGAAGAATTCGAATCCCATTACGGCGAATCCTTCAAACCGTGTCAGACGCTCTACGACATGGCTGCCGATTCCAAGAAGAAGTTCCATGCGCAGTAAATTTAATGAAAATCCTCGTCGATATTTTCCATAAGGTAAAAAAGGATTTTGAGACGTCTGTATCGCGTTTTTCTCACTGCCATGCTCCATGCTTCGCAAGCGACATTAAGTAACAACAACGAACTCAAAGAGTCGAAAATCAAGAAAGGACAAAAGAAAGATGCTTATCGAAACGATGGTTACATTCGATTCCCGTAGTTAGATACTGTTGAAATGTTACGAAAGAGTTTATCAAAACTCTTTGAAAATTTTAGTACTTTCATATTTTTGGAATAATATTACGCATGTTATAACGTAGAGCGCTAGTATAAGTATATATATTTTTTGTCAACGCGAGAGAGAAAGAGAGATAAAGAGTGAGAGTAAAGGAGAGTTTGTACAATAAATTATCCATATTATTATAACAATTGTGAAATTTCTAGGTCAACGAGAATGTGTGATAACTGTGAAGCGCGATGAGCAGAGATTCCCATTCCTCTCGATTTCCTGCGAGAATGTTCCAAAGTTTTCGACGCAAAAGATTTTCCAACCATTTCTCGTCGAAAAAACGATTTTAAGTCATAATTAATTAAACTACTCATCGTAGAGGAACTCAAGGAACTTCTCCTGTAAGAAACTTGCCGAACGTTGGAAAGAAAGCTTTCTGCTTTCGTTCATTTATTAATCTTCATAATTATTTGGGTCATTCCATGTCAAATCGACCAAGAGTTAGATTCGACCCTTTTCAATTTCGATGAAATTTGGTCGGAGGTTTCGTTTTCAATTAAACAAAGTTCTACCAAAGGAAAAAAATTATTTTTTTTTTTTTAATAGTTATTCAAAATTTAAAACTACACAATTTTCCAAATCTTTCAAGTTTATTTTTCAAATATCTCGAAAACTATTATAGTTACGAAAAATCGTTCTGAATTTGTTTTGAAGATTATACCTGGGGCTACGAAAAAAAAAATATTCCGAAATTTTTTTTGAAAAATGATGAATTTGGAGAATTTTGAATTTTCAAAAATCGTGAAAATCCAAGTCCCATATTTTATTTTTGGTTTGTTTTTTTTATAATACCTTGTACTGATCTTAAAAGATCCGGAAATTTTCAGGATGTTGTGTTTTTGTTTCAAAGATGTAAATTTTTGAATTTTGGTAAATTTTTTTGTTTTTTTTTTAAATGTCATTAATTGAAATTTGTACTGCTCAAAATTACAGAATTACATGATTGCTCAACTTTACTTAGAGCAAAAACAAAAACACTATCCTGCATTTTTTTGGATCTATTAAGATTAATACAAGGTATTATATAAAAAAAATTTAACCAATAATTTAATGTTGATCGTGGATTTACACGATTTTTAACAATTCAAAAAATTATATTTTTGAATGAAAAAGAAACACCTCTCTGAAAATTTCAGGATCTTTTAAGGGGGGAAACCCATATAAATGGTCGAAAATGACGAGGAATTTCGGGATTTTATTCTGAAGCAACTACTTCACCAATCGTTTCCAACTTTGGCGGTTATTTTATTGGACATTCAAAGAATTGAAAAACATTTTTTTTAAATCTAAAATAATTATTTATCAGCTGACTGCAATCAATTGTTGTTAAACGAATTTTTCCCGCGATGTCAAATTGCGGCAGCAGTAGTTTTTTTGTTTTTTATCCTAAACAAAAAATTCAAAAACCATTGAATTCTTTATCAAAGTACGCTGTCGATAAACCAAAAAAAAGTTTAAAAAGTTGAATATTGTAAAAATGGCGGCGTTCAGAAAAAAAAGATCGGATTTTCAGCGAACATTTTTATGCAAAAAATGATTGTAATTTTTTTTTTTTTTAATAATGGAGGTTCATCGACAAGGTTTTGCAATTCTGCGTCTAAAAATATTTGCTTGAAGTGAATCGGATAAATCCTTTTTTTTTATCGCTGCCGCAAATTGCAAAATTGTAGTTTCGAGTAAATCGCGTTTAAAAGTTAATCGAAGTCTCTGGTACCTTAAAAAAATGTTTTTCAAGTCTTCGAATATACAATAAAATAGCCTCCAAAGTTGAAAACGATTGGTCCAGTAGTTGCGTTGGAAAAAAATCCCGAAATTCCTCGTCATCTTCGATCATTTATATGGGTTTCCCCCCTTAAGATCAATACAAGGTATTATATTTAAAAAAATTGAACCAAAAATAAAATATGGAACTTGGATTTTCACGATTTGGAAAAATTCAAAATTCTCCAAATTCATCATTTTTCAAAAAAAAATTTCAGAACATATTTTTTTTTCGCAGGCCCAAGTATACTCTTCGAAACGAGTTCAGAACGATTTTTCGTAACTATAATTGTTTTCGAGATATTTGAAAAATAAACTTTGAAGATTTGAAAAATTGTGAAATTTTGAATAACTTTCGAAAAAGTAAAAAAAAAAAATTTTCCTTTGATAGAACTTCGTTTTATCGAAAACGAAAACTTCCGACCAAATTTCATGGAAATTGAGAGGAGTCGATTCCAACTCTTGGTCGATTTGACATTGAATGACCCATTTATTTTCGAAAAAAATCAAAATAGATTCGCGGACGAGGATGGAGAAGATTCGACGATGACGGGGATGACGCATCCCGCAGCGCCATCGACGACACAGCGGGAGGAAGATGAACTACGGAAGGATGCTTCCCTTCACTCGCCGATGGATTGCGAAGAGCTCCTCCACCTCGTGGCTCCGAAGTGCACGCGAGATAGAAGAAGAAGAAAATAATATCCACGCGACGACAGAGGGAGCGAACAGGAAAATGCAAATGACAATGGATTCAGTGCCAAGGTTTTCCGAAGCTTATTTTTTTTTTCCCACACATTCGTGAATATCGATGAGCCTCGTGAGAGACGTCACAAGAAAAATCAACACTGATCAATATTTATTTCTTCTTCTTCGCCTTTTCACTCTAATTTCCAACGCATATGTTGTACAAGACGAATTTTAATTAATCCAGGTAGGATTCGCAATGAAGACGTCATTTTGCATCATCCACCGGTCCAATAGCGCGCACCTTGTTCGTGGCATTTGCGACGCTGACATAAGAGAGGTTTCCTTGGCTGATGCAAGACAACCAGAAAGTTTCACGAGATATCAGAGCCGCGTGAATGAAGCCCGGTGAAATTGTTTCTGTGTATATCTGTAAGCGTAATCTATTTTTTTTTCTTCTCTCAAGCTCCAGACATCATAATTCATACGGTAAACTTCTTTTACGTGAAGCTGATAGACTTCCCTCAGTCGCGAGTGACAAGTCGGTCAACTTCACCTTGTCATTCGTTTGTTCGATAAAAATGTTTACGTCGTGTAAAGTCGATTGCGATTGTCCGAGAGAGACGCAGAACCTCGCATACAATGATCTATCGAGTGGTTTATATACAAATCGGCGTTTTATCTTGTCCGGAACACTTGAAACGAGGAAGCTATATGCAATGTAAAATTGAGAGAGAGAGAGAGATAGGTGCGCCGGCACAATTCCTTGGGGACGCCTACATTGTAAAGCGCCAGTTAGAAGATAAATTATGAAAAGTATCTCGCTTATAATCGGCTGAAGGAGCTTGACGGAATATCAATGATACATTCTCTCCGTGCAATTATGAATGCGGGATTTTGAAATACCTTGTAATTATCGGTATAGGAATATTTATGATGGAAACTGCCTGGGGGCTTTTTACCCCAAGCGGAAATACCCATTCCGGCTATTATACACAATAATCGATATTTATTGTTTATTCGAGAAGAAGAGTGCAATTGTGTTCAGTTATGGACGAATTTTTAGGGATGAAGAAAAATTATTTAACTTTGGTATTTTATTCCAATGCAAAGTACATTTTTTACTCGTTCAAACAAATCGCTTTACAAATGCATTTTTGAGAAATTTACAATACTCAATAGCAATAACCAAAAAAAAAATGATAAAAAGGTTTTTCGTATCTGTGTAACAGAATCCTGAAGTTGAATGCAGATGTGAGATACCAAGATCCAAAATTATGCTGGTTAAAAAAACGGTTGTCATATGTATATGGGTCAAAATTCCGAAAGGCAGCATGCGTTTGGGCTTCATTGTCGACGATTGTTTTGTAACTTTAGGGACACATAGTACAGTATCAGAGTACACGGGAATTTTTTTTCGATTTTTAAATCGACCAGTTTCACTGTACCGATGACGTCATTTTTTTTGAAATTTCTTGAATGTCATGTTTTAATCAATTTCTCTGGACCCCTGTAATTAAAAAAAAAAAAAATCGACATTTATTTTCATCGAAAAAGATCTCAGCTTTAAAAAAAAAATATTTCCAAATACGTATTAATTCGTACAAGCATAGAAAAATGGGTTTTTTCCTCAAAAAGGCCTTTTATCGATGAGCCTACACTCCAATCTGTTTTTTCATATTTTTTTCGGATTTCTGAGGTTTTTTTTACACGAAAAAACTCATCTGAGGTGCTGTAAATATCGAGAAAATAGTGCGGATACAATACTGCTTACTGCGCTAGTATTGTATTATATTGTTACTATCATTTTGCTTCCTCATAAAGGAAGCTTTGTTTTCGTGAACAATTTTTTTTTCGAGATTTTTATGTCAATGTGTTCAAAATGTCCTAAAACATCGAGAAATCATATTTAGAAAAAATTTCCGGATGGATGTGTGTGTGTGTGTGTGTGTGTGTGTGTGCGTGTATGTATGTATACTGAGTTTCTGATGTAAATTATTAATAACTCGAGAATGCTTCGTGATATCGAGCTAAAATTTGGCACACTTGTAGAGCACGAATTGCTTTTCATTTTGAAAAAAAAAATTAATTTACTTCTAACGGGTGTTCAGATTTTATTGACTTTTTTCGTTTTTGCAAGAATGGCGTAAACGCTCTAACTTGTGCAATTTTCAAGATATTGCATTCAAACTTTGTACAGAATTTATGAAATTTTGAATTTGTTGAAAAATCGCCTAAAACGCTCTAACTTGCGCAATTTTTAAGATATTGTACTGAAACTTTGCACAGAGGTAATATAGCTGTGAAAATTGTTCGCTATTAAATTTGGCAAAAATCTATCGAGGGATTAAAATCTTATGAAATTTTGATTTTTTTGAAAAATAGCGCAAGCGCTCTAGCTTGCACAATTTTCAATATATTTCACTGAAACTTTGTACAGAACTTTTATAGCTATCAAGGTTGTTCGCTATTAAATTGGAAAAAATCCATCGAGGGATTAAAATTTTATGAAATTTTGAATTTTTTGAAAAATAGCGCAAGCACTCTAACTTACACAATTTTCAATATATTTCACAGAAACTTTGTACAATACTTGTATAGCTATCAAGGTTTGTTCGCGATCAAATTTGACGAAAATTGATCGAATTTGCGCATTGATTAATATTTTTCAATAGTTAACAAAGCTTCCTTTATGAGGAAGCCAAATTTGATCGCCATACCGTGTGTTAAAGGAAGCTATGTGAACTATGGATAAAGATGAGGAAGCAATGTGCAAATTTCAATTTGCAGGTCGTTTATCGAGGTCGTTATGGGTTTTTAACTTAACTTTTAATTTATCAGTACTGTAACAGGAGAATTTGACTATGAGACAAAATAATAATACCCTAAAAGCAATATAATATACACGATTCCGGGGAATGGATGTGTAAACAAACTTCAAAAAACATCCATTCATCTTTTATGAAAATATTTATTGACGCATGGTTAATTTTCCGCCAAAAAGTTGTTAAATATATATATATTTTTTTTAGTATACTCAAAAGCAACCAATGTAAAACAAGTAAAAATTATTGAATATTTTTTTTTGCGCAAAATTAAACATGCATCAATAAATATTGCCATAAAAGATGAATGGGTGTTTTTCAAAGTTTGTTTACACACCCATTCCCCGGAATCGTGTATATTATATTGCTTTCAGGGTATTATTATTATTTTTTTCATAGTCAAATCCTCCTGTTCAGTGCTAATAAATTAAAAGTCCAGTTAAAAACCCATAACGCACTATTTTCTCGATATTTACAGCACCTCAGATTATATTTAGTATATAACGGTCTGATGCCGCAGAGATCCCACTCTGGAAAAAAAGTTTTTTCGTGTAAAAAAATCTCAGAAATCCGAAAAAAATATGAAAAAACAGATTTGAGTGTAGGCTCATCGATAAAACGGCTTTTTGAGAAAAAAAAACCTATTTTTCTATGCTTATACGAACTGGGACGTATTTGGAAATATATTTTTTGTTAAAGCTGAGATCTATTTCGATGAAAATATATGTCAACATTTTTTTTTTAATTACAGGGGTCTAGAAAAATGGATTAAAACATGACAATCAAGAAATTTCAAAAAAATTACGTCATCGGTACAGTGAAACTGGTCGATTTAAAAATCCAAAAAAAAATTGCCGAGTAAACTACAAACTACAATTTTGACCCATATACTTCAGTAGATTTCTCTCTTTGAGTCAATATGAATATCGTATTTTTGTAAAGAAGGATAATTCGGCTTCGTTTCCGGTTTTTACAATTATTTTTACAATTTGTTTCTAGATCTGGACTCTATTTTGAAAACAACTGTTTTTTGCCTTTTTCCCCCCTCTCTTCAGATGCACGCATCTTCCAGAGGAAATTTTCTTAATACATTTTTACGATTGGATTCATAGATTCGAGCTCAAATTTCCTTTTTTAAAAAACTTTGAGCGATTTTCGTTTCCAAAGTTACTCTGTTTTTTTGTGAAAAAAGAGGAAGTTTGAAAAATCCCGTATAACACGAAAATAAAGAGAATTCACGAAAAACTTCAAGATAGCAAAAAGTTGCGACTGTTTTCTTTGAGTTCGGAGGAATTTTTTTAGATTGTTTTTCCAAAATTTGTTTTTCTCATTTTCTGGGTCGGAGCTCGGATCATTAAATTACCGTAACTCGAGAACTATGGGATAAAATTTCAAGAGGGGAAAGTACTTCACCATTTTCAACACATTGACATTTTTTATCAAATTTTATTCTCAAATTTTTTTCCAGTCTCAACGTGAGAAAAAAAATGTTGGAAAAAAATCTGAAGAAATTCCTCTGAACTCAACAAAAAGGGACGCAACTTTTTGTTATCTCAAAGTTTTTTATGAATCCTCTTTGTTTTCGTGTTTATACGGGATTTTTCAAATTTCTTCTTATTTCACAAAAAACAGAATAACTTTGGAAAAAAATCGCTCAAAGTTTTTAATAAAAGGAAATTGAAGCTCAAACTTTCACCTTTGTGAATCCAATCGTAAAAATGTATTTAAAAAATTCCTCTGGAAGATAGGTGCACCCGAAGAGAGGGAAAAAGGCGAAAAACAGTTGTTTTTAAAATAAAATCCAAATCTAGAAACGAATTGTAAAAATAATTTAAAAAACAGGAAACGAAGCCGAATGAACCGAAGCCGAAAACAGGAAACGACCCCTTGAAAAGCCATTTGTTAAATTAGTTTTCGTTGACTTCCGGCGAAATGGCATTAGAAAAACGTTCCAGACCTTTTTTGAAGTTTTGTCCGGAAACTTTTCGCCGGTTGTATACTTCCCCGTCTAATCCGTACGTAAAAAGATCTTAGTACAGTTTGGCACAGATTAAGTAACATCGGTATAAATTTTTCCATTCAGGGTGCAAAACAGACTGATGAAAGCAGAGTTATGAATTGCGTGTGATATCTACTCGTTGAAAAGCAAAGTGGAGGAATGATCAACGGAACAAAGCCCTCTCGATTGAAAAAAAAAAATAAAGAAATTTCTCGTTTTCGACATTCGCAAAAGAATTTATCTCATCGTGTTTTGTGATATCGATATTAAATTAGAATTATCTCGGTACTTGTTATTTCTTCTATTTGTTGGGAAAAAACGTAAACGTCTCACGAGCGTGATATCGCTTTTTTTTCTTCTTCCTTCGATCCTATCTCGCGATGATAAAATAATATTGCGTGACTTTGTTTCATTCTTTGTTTTTTTTTGTGTGTTCAAGGTGGCGAATCATCGAACCCATCTCACAAAAAGAAAAATATGACGAAATGTATATGGGTCAAAATTCCGAAAGGCAGCATGCGTTTGGGCCTCATAGTCGACGATTGTTTTGTAACTTTAGGGACACATAGTACAGTATGAGAGTACACTCTGGAATTTTTTTTTTGGATTTTTAAATCGACCAGTTTCACTGTACCGATGACGTCATTTTTTTGAAATTTCTTGAATGTCATGTTTTAATCAATTTCTCTAGACCACTGTAATTAAAAAAAAATAAATTGACACATATTTTCATCGAAAAAGATCTCAGCTTTTCAAAAAAAAATATTTCCAAATACGCACCAATTCGTACAAGCACGGAAAAATAGGTTTTTTCCTCAAAAAGGCGTTTTATCGATGAGCCTAGACTCCAATCTGTTTTTTCATTTTTTTTCAGATTTCTGAGGTTTTTTTACACGAAAAAACTCTTTTTCCAGAGTAGGATCTCTGCGGCATCAGACCGTTATATATTAAATATAATCTGAGGTGCTGTAAATATCGAGAAAATAGTGCGGATACAATAATGCTTACTGCGCTAGTATTGTATTGTATGGTTACTATCATTTTTTATCGAGGTCGTTATGGGTTTTTTAACTGAACTTTTAATTTATTAGCACTGTAACAGAAGGATTTGACTATGAAAATAGTACATTATGACCCGAGGACAAAAAAACTTTTTCTGACGGGTGTGAGTTTGCACAATCACACGAGTGAGAAAATGCTACAATCACACGAGTGAGGAAAAGTTTTTTTGTACGAGGGTCATACAATACTTTATTGCCCGAGGGCGTAAAAGGGCACTTTTGCGTCCCGAGGGCAATACACAATAATAATACCCACAAAGCAATATAATATACACGATTCCGGGGAATGGGCGTGTAAACAAACTTTGAAAAACATCCATTCATCTTTTATGAAAGTATTTATTGATCCATGTTTAATTTTGGGCAAAAAAAAATATTTAACCATTTTTACTTGTTTTACATTGGTTGCTTTTGAGTATACTAAAAAAAAAGTATATTTAACAACTTCTTGGCGAAAAATTAACCATGCGTCAATAAATATTTTCATAAAAGATGAATGGATGTTTTTTAAAGTTTGTTTACACACCCATTCCCCGGAATCGTGTATATTATATTGCTTTCAGGGTATTATTATTTTTTCTCATAGTCAAATCCTCCTGTTACAGTACCGATAAATTAAAAGTTAAGTTAAAAACCCATAGCGACCTCGATAAAAAATGATAGTAACAATACAATACTAGCGCAGTAAGAATTATTGTATCCGCACTATTTTCTCGATATTTACAGCACCTCAGATTATATTTAATATATAACGGTCTGATGCCGCAGAGTTCCCACTCTGGAAAAAGAGTTTTTTCGTGTAAAAAGACCTCAGAAATTCGAAAAAAATATGAAAAAACAGATTGGAGTGTAGGCTCATCGATAAAACGTCTATTTGAGAAAAAAACCTATTTTTCTATGCTTGTACGAATTGGCACGTATTTGGAAATATTTTTTTTTTTTAAGCTGAGATCTTTTTCGATGAAAATATATGTCAACATTTTTTTTTTAATTACAGGGGTCTGAGAAATTGATTAAAACATTCAAGAAATTTCAAAAATATGATGTCATCGGTACAGTGAAACTGGTCGATTTAAAAATCCAAAAAAAATTCCAGAGTGTACTCTCATACTGTACTATGTGTCCCTAAAGTTACAAAACAATCGTCGACTATGAGACCCAAACGCATGCTGCCTTCCGGAATTTTGACCCATATATATAATTGAAGATATTTATCTGATTGTGACACGTTGCTATTATTCGGTCACACCGTCATCGCGTGATTTTCACGAGCATATTCTTCCCGTGTCTGCGACAGAGAAATGAAACATCCACGATACGTCCAACGAGGAAAAATCATATTTCTAGGTGAATTTTTTTTTTTCACTCATTTTCATAAATTGGAATTTTCATGCTCGCTGAAAAAATCCCAATAGATTCTGGCAAATGCAACGTGATCACGAAATTGTTTGCATCAGTCAGTACAAACTTGACTTTTCGAGAGAACTTTCTCACTCTGTCTTTGATTCATTCGAAACGACTCTCGGCTCATTAATTAAGCGTAGCTTGATTTAGGAGCCAAGTCCAAAAAAAAATTATGTACCCAATGTATTTTTCGTTATTTTATTCGCAGGATTAACGAGCTCTCATAATTTTTGCTTTCCAAAAAATGCTTAGGCGAAAAAATGAGAATGAGGAGATTTTTTCAAGTTAATTTTTATTTTTCAATTTTCAACCATCCAAACCCCTCGATAAATCTTTTCAAATTGGAGACCAAAATTTAAACTACAAGGATCTGCATCTAAATATAATTTTTTGAGATTTAGGATATTCAAATATACCACGACAAATCCTATAATTTGCAGAAAAGCAAAGATTATAACGAGATTATGGATTTGCTCAAAAAGCAACGAAAAATAGAGGAATTAAGACACGTAAAAGGTTGAATAAATTGCAATTGTTCATAAAAATTTCATTCGAGGTGATTGAGCCGTTGTACTAAAATGTTGTTAAAAATTATGATCCAGAGGCTTATTATTGAAAAATGTTCATTTAAAAATAAAACAAAAACATGTCTCGTGGAACGTAAAGCGATTTCGTCCCGTCTTTATTTGTTTCAATGGTAAAAAAAAAAAATAACGACGGATCAACGAAATCACTTATTTACGTCATAAGACCACATGTTATTTTGAAATTTTGAAAAAGTCTCAAAAATTTTACTCCTCATTTGGACTATCAATATCTCTCGTTACCAATAATTTCACACTTTCAGCGTCATTTTCGTCCGACGACTTCACCATCTTAACTCGAGATGCAAAGAAATTTATCAACCCCGAGAATGAGAAAGAAAAAAGTCTGCATCGCGTATATGGGTTTTTTTTTTCTCGGCACGCGTCGTTAGATAAGGGGAAGAAAAATGCTGTCTGCTATCTCACTTTAGAGATCAGACACGACCGTAGAAGAGAGCCGTATCGTTTTATTTTCGCTCCGAATCAAGAAGCATTGCGTCGCAGAACGGACAAAATCAAACGTGTTTATAGTCGTTTTCTGTAATCGTTCGATGAGCCTATCTTCCTTTCTCTATCTTCTTCTTTCTCTCTCTTCCCCTGCGAGACTATTGTGAGCGGAATTTCTCTCGATGAATAAAACGTTAGCGGATAATTTTGCAGCCAGTAGACCGGATGTTACTAAAACAACAAATAAAAGGATGGAAATAATATTTTTTTTTGCATGTTTCAGATGGAGTAAACAATGCAAAACAGGCGAAGATTTTTTGTTATCGGGGACTCGATGATTTTTAGGCAAAGGTGGGCAAAGTTAATCCAAAAGTTAACTTCGTTAATCGTTAATTCGTTACTCAAAAAGTTAACTTCGATAATCGTTAAATCGTTGACTTTTGGTAAATTTAACGCAAGTTAAAGTTATCCGTTAAAAGTTAACCACTCGGAAGTTGTATTGATGTTTTGGTATTATATATTGAAGATAATACACAGGTAAATTAACAATTCGTTAGATTAAGTGTTAGGTGTTTTTAGGAAGAAAATATAGAATCATACACTAATGGAAACAATCAAGGAATAAAAAAATGTGATTCATTTTTAATGGCCTTTGAAAATGCTGTATCAGTGAAAAATGGTTTTATCGAGGTCAAAAAAAAGCAAATTGAAGCTGAATAAACAAGCTATTCGGTCCATGCAATGGTCCAGCTGGAGAAAAAAATTCCAAGTCGGTACAGCTAAAAAAAAGTTGAAAATTGCAACATTTTTTTCTTAGGATTGCGTGGAACTTGTAGCTTCGAATTTTTTTTCGCTGAAAGATCTCAAAACTAGAAACTTGAAGCTTCAAAATGCTTTTTTAGACCTCGAGAAACCACTAAAAATTCAGAAATTTTTACAATCACATTAACAACAGCAATCAATTATTCCTAGATTCCTACTCATTTTGCATTGGATGCATAAACATTGGAATATTAAAATTACTTGACTCACTAAACAGACTTGACCAGAGAGGTGTATTGGTATTGTCAGGCCCAAAGTAAACTTTTGCTGCTTTCGATAAACACGAATATCTCGATTACTGTGCTACATATAGTCATTATTTTTTTTTCATAAGCTTCCTTGGACATTTTTGTGTCAACTTTCGCGGTTTTTAAAGCATCCAGCTCGAGAAAATTAATCCAATTCTAACTTTGAAGTAGAAAAAAACCATCTGGGGACAATTGTAACAATTTTGCCGGGGATGGTTGTAACAGTTTGTCGGCTGTCAGTTGTCATGATAATTTCACATCTAAACGTTGAATCTAACGTCTAACGGACCTTTTTTTTAAGTTTCTGTATGCAGATGCCTCTGCAACGCGTAAGAATCACGCAACGAGCCTGTGCCGACGTGTCAACGTACGAAGAAGCGTATGAAAAGATCAAAAATGGAAAATCTATACAGGCAACCACACTGTAAAAAATGTTATTAAATTTAATATACAAAAGTATATTAAATTTCAAAAACAAGTATATGAAACAGAAATTAATATACAAGGTATCGGAAAATTAACAATTTCATCTTAAATTTAATATTTGTATATTAAAATTAAAAGAGTGAGCATTGAAAATTAATATACCCGTATATGAAAATAGTTTTTGTATACTTTTTCGCAATTTTCAAATACATTATTGAAAATTAAAACACTTATTTCTTAAAATTGCAATCAACCATTAAAATGTTTTTTCAATATTGTAATGAAATTTAATATACAGTATAGGGAATTTCAATAACAAGTATACGAACTTGAAATTAATATACACGGTATTGGAAAATTAACAATTTCATCTTAAATTTAATATTTGGATATTAAAATTAAAAGATGAACGTTGAAAATTCAAATCTCCGTATATTAAAATGGTTTCTATATGCTTTTTCGCATTTTTAAGATATGTTATTGGAAATTAATACACTTATTTCCAAAATTACAATCAATGTCAGCGGCCGTGCTAGTTGACGCATCCACCACTATGCGTCGCATGCGCTCGGACCTCTGTGCCCAAGCGAAATAGGCGTATGACGGTGTTATATACCGGACGGCCAGCGTGCCCAATATACTTACCTGGCGCAGAGGTTATACCGTGATGATTAAGGCGGTTCCTCCAGGGCGAAGCTTTTCCATTGCACTTTTCGGTCGAGCTGACCCTTGCGAATATCCCTAATGTGGATATCTCCGGCGTACAATTTTAGTTGCACTGTAAGAAATTTTTGTATTAAATTTAATTTAAAAAAATGAAGTTTTTATGCATATACAGGATACTAAATTTCATATACAATGTGTACAGTAATATTCCAATATAAGTATATGAAAAATCAAATAACTTCTTTTAATTTTAATTTACAAAAGAATATTAATTTTCATATCTTTTTTCATGATTCTGCTTTAAAAATCATACTATGTATTGGTATTTTAATATATGAACGTATATTAAAATTAAAAGAAGTTATTTGATTTTTCATATACTTGTATTGGAATTTTAATATACGAACGTATATTAAAATTAATATTTTGTATATGCATAAAAACTTCATATTTTTTTAATTAAATTTAATACAAAATTTTTTTACAGTGCACGGCACGTATCTTTGGGTTATGTGTCATGATTCTTTGACAAGTTTGGTGTGTCTGAGACTCTATTCAATTATTTCATGATTTTTATCAACTCGATACGACTATTTCCATGTGTTACGATTTTATCATTGTGACCGTTATACATATCCCTGTGATAATGTTTGATGTTGTAATAATATTATATAATATTGGTCACAATGAAAGATATAATTTTGTGTTAAAATCTTGTGTCACAACTAGCCCCATCGACCGTTACAACTGTCCCCATTGACTGTTACAACTGCCCTGGGGTAGGGGACGGTTGTAACAATTTCTTACACTTTTTATAAAGGCCTATACTTTTTTTTCAATTCTAGTTAATACAGACTTCAACATAGAACCATTTTGTAGACCATTAAATGCTCTATGCAGGGGTGTACGTGTGATTTATGTAAGCATTATACCTTGGGCCCAGGAAAAGCCAAAATACAGATTGTTACAACTGTCCCCGGTCTCCCCTAACGGAAGTTCAATGTAACGGAAGTTAAGAAGACCGTTAATAATTTTTTAATTTAACTTAAAAGTTAAATAGTTGAGCAAAATGTTAACTTCGTTAATTAACGATTACCGAATTAACCGTTTTCTGCCTGGTTTTGTTTTTAGGACTATTATTATTAACAACGTTGGAAATTGCGATCCAAGAAGATGACTTTTCGTCTCCGTTTATCGTGCTCTACATGGACACGGACTTGGTGGCGTTTGCACGCGTGATGGAAACTTTTCGATGACGAGAGAGACTCGTGAAAACGATATGCGACAATCTTCGTAACTAATATCGTGTCTTTGATCCGTCACACAGTGAGCGAGTCTCCCCGAATCGGTGTTTTTTTTTTTTTTTTTTTTTATTATACGCCCAAATGTACTATTTATATACTTTTGTGGCTTCTACTTGGCTGCTCTACCTTTGAACCGTAAATTTTGATAATTTTTTAGCAGCTATTTCATTGAAGTTTTCTATTCGCATTTAATTATCATAATTTATGACAATTGGACTATAAATTTTAATTAGTCAACAGAATTTCGGCTAGTCTACCGAAATTATCAATTTTAATTCCACATTCTCCAAATTCTACAGAGAATATTGCCATTGGAAGGTTTCAAACAGCTACGATAATATTTACTCTTTAATCTTGAATACCTTGACGGCTTTTTACCGCACTTTTCTATTTTATATCTATATTTTCGAAATTCATTTTATATGAGATATTGCCATAAGAAAATTTCAAGCGATTATGATAATATTTACTTTTAATTTTGCATAAGTTAACGTCATCTTCAAGAAATTATTCTCACAGAGCACATTGGATTCGATTACTTGATAAAATTCGTTATACTTTGCTGCAATTTTCGATTTTTATTGATTATTTAGAAAAATTATAATCTTGTACCGAACATTGCTTTTCGAAAATTCAAAATAGCTATGATGATATTTTTTTTTTTTATCATTTTCCAATGCTGAGACATGACAATTTTTTACGTTGTCATTTATTCCCTGAATATTTCTAAAAGCAATTGAAAACAAAATTAAAATTTGAAATTTGAGATTTTTTTTCACAGTCAACTAATTATTAAACATCGGGCTAACGTTATTTTATTGAGTTTATATTCAACTTATTTCACAGCAATTTTTATTTAAAGAATCTCACAAATTAACAGAGATATTATTTTAGCGATAAAAAAAATTTCTCTCTATTGTCTCATCGAGACTTTTTTAGAATTTAGAATCTAAACTCAAAAGTTTGACTACATATTTTTGAAAATATATATTCAAAGAATGAAAAAAAAAAGATTCTTTAACTTTTTAAATAGCGTTCTCTCTTATAGTCTGGATTATAAAATTTTTTGAAATTTTGCAATCGTAAAAGCATGAAGTTTGGCTTCATCAATAGTCCCTGAAAAGCTTTCTAGTATCACTTTATACAGAACGCATCACATTGCATATATATTTATATCTATGGGAATGCGGGGCAAAACGGACACTCGCCAAAATTATCGAAAAACATTGAAGATTCAAACACCTAGAAAATGAGGGAATTATTATTATTATAATGAACATAAATATTCCAAAATAGACTCCCTACGCTAAATGAGGTCTAGATGATGGACAATTTCATGAAGATTGCTTATCAAACCTTGGAAAATTAAAAAAAAAAATTTCATTCCTATTGCATTAAAAATAACAGCTCAACATATTTTCTCAGTATTATGGTAAACCACTGTTACTAAAATATCTTCAATAATCCAAGAATCAAACCAAAATGAGGCGAAACGGACAAATCCATGATCGTAAAAAAAATACCAAATAACACGACTATGATTGGAATTAAATTCCGCAGGAAGTCTGAGTATATTGTACCTATTAAGCTGATGTGAAAAGCCTGGAAACTACATTATTTTAAAGAAGAAAAATTCTAGAATGGTGTCCATTTTGCCCGTGAATTTTTTTTACGTGTAATAAAAACGATAAAAACGTTATGTTTCAGATCGAAAGCAACCCCATTTTACCCCATATTCCTCTATATATGAGGCATTCCACGATATTCCGATCAAAACCTTGCCCAGATGTTTTCGATTTTCCTCTAAAATTTGTATATAAAAAAACACATTGAACAAAAATTTCTCAAATTTTTTCAGAATTTTTTGGTCACGCGTTTTTTGGATTTATTTTTTTTCTTTTGAAAAAGAAGGGACCACTTTGTAAAATCTGAATTTTTTTTGAATACTCTAATAAAATATAACGAAATTTTTAGGCTTTGTTCCAACATGTAGGTTTTAATACTCGGTGAGTAAAATTCAAAAAATAGCAAAAAAAAAATTCTTACTCATAGAGTATTAAAATCTCCATTTTGGAACAGAGCCCAACAATTTTGTTATATTTTATTAGATTATTCTGAATTTTATCGGATTTTACAAAGTTGTCCCTTTAAAAAAAAAATCCAAAAAACGGGTGACCAAAGAATTCTAAAAAAATTTAAGAAATTTGTTTTCAATGTGTTTTTTTATATAAAAAATTTAGAGGAGAATCGAAATCATCAAGGCAATGATTGAAATATCGTAGAATGACCCATATATATATGGGTCATTCTATGTCAAATCGACCAAGAGTTGGAATCGACCCCTCTCAATTTCGATGAAATTTGGTCAGAAGTTTTCGTTTTCAATAAAACGGAATTCTGCCAAAGGAAAAAAATTAAATTTTTTTTTTTTCAATAGTTATTCAAAATTAAAAATTTCACAATATTTCAAATCTTTCTAGTTTATTTTTTAAATATCTCGAAAACTATTATAGTTACAAAAAATCGTTCTGAATTTGTTTTGAAGAGTATACTTGTGGCTACGAAAAAAAAAAATATTCCGAAAAAAAATTTTGAAAAATGATGAATTTGGAGAATTTTCAAAAATCGTGAAAATCCAAGTTCCATATTTTATTTTTGGTTACATATTTTTTTATATGTAATGATCTTCAAAGATCCTGAAATTTTCAGAGAGGTGTTTTTTTTTCTTCAAAAATATGAATTTTTGAATTTTTAAAAATCGTGCAAATCCACGATAAACATTAAATTTTTGGTTAACTTTTTTTTATATAATACCTTGTACTAATCTTAAAAGATCCTGAAATTTTCAGGATGGCGCGTTTTTGTTTCAAAAATAAAAAAATTTGAATTTTGGTAAAAAAATGTTTTTTTGTTTTTCCTCCAAGATGAGTTGAGTTGAGCAATCATGTAATTCTGTAATTTTGAGCATTAAAAATTTCAATTAATGACAATTTAAAAAAATTTTTTTTTCACCAAAGCTCAAAAATTTGTATTTTTGAAACAAAAACACACCATCCTGAAAATTTCAGGATCTTTTAAGATCAGTACAAGGTGTTATCTAAAAAAAATTGAACCAAAAATTTAATGTTGATCGTGGATTTGCACGCTTTTAAAAATTCAAAAATTTATATTTTTGAAACAAAAAAAACACCTCTCTGAAAATTTCAGTACCTTTTACGATCGGTACAAGGTATTATATTTAAAAAATTAAACCAAAAATAAAATATGAAACTTGGATTTTTACGGTTTTTGAAAATTCAAAATTCTCCAAATTCATCATTTTTCAAATTTTTTTTTCGTAACTATAATAGTTTTCAAGATATTTAAAAAATAAACCTGACAGATTTGAAAAATTGTGAAATTTTGAATTCTGCCTAAATTTCGAAAAAAAAAATTTTTTTCCCTTGGTAGAACTTCGTTTTATTGAAAACGAAAACTTCATCGAAATTGAAAGGGGTCGATTCCAACTCTTGGTCGATTTGACATGGAATGACCCATATATATATAGCGAGAGCATCCCACGTTCACGTGCAAACTCGTAAGCGGGCACGACTTTGCCATACACAAGTGTGACGTCATCGATGTTCCCTGACCTCCCGGCCGAAACATGCGTGTAACTTGTGTTGGGGAAAAAAAAACTAAATGGGAGTACTCGAGGAGGCGCCAGAAACTATCGAGAAGGCGTGGAGTCATCGCGACACGTGTACACATAATATGTGTTCAAGTATATATAAATATACTCAACATACACATTATTTACACACATATGCACGTTTTGCACTATTTTTATGCGAAGTAACTTTTGCTCATTCAAATGAAATATGGGGGCCGTTCAAAAATTGACAGCTGCGTCCAGTAAAGAATTAAATATTTGATTAAAATTACAAAATCAATTGAATTTGATGTCATTTTAACAGAAATTGAGATTGCAAACCATTAGGCACTGATAAGGCGTTTAAAAAAAATCCTACAGGCTCAGTTTGTGTGAAATTCATTTTTGGAAAAGAGTAAAAAAATTTCGATTAGGAGCTCCATTGACAAAAGTGTTTTTTTTTACCACTCCGATAGATATATATTTGAGTCATTCCATGTCAAATCGACCCCTTTCGATTTAGCTGAAAATTTTTGTCTTTTTTCTACCCCATTAAAAACATTTTTCAGGAAATTTTCAAATTCGTTTACCCAACCCAAAAAGAGTTATGAATTATTCAAAAAAAAGGCTTTTGTTTTTTCGAATAGCTATAACTTCTTCAAAAATTGACTAATCGGGACGTTTTTTTTCGAAAATTTTCGTCTTCACATTTACTTTTCGAAAAAAAATACAAAAAAAATTTAAGATATTAAAGTGTATGAAATTTTTCACTTTTTCGAGAAAAATCGTCGTTTTCCCGGAAGCGCATTTTTTATTATTATTTTTTTTTTTTATTCAAAAAACTTCGTTCAATTCCGGAAAGAATGCCACCCAAACTGGAGTGGGTGGAATTTTCCTTTTATTTTTTTTTATCGATTGGAAAAAAAAAATTTTCGCAACTGGGCTTATTTCACAAAACACACTACTCTGTAAATTTTTGAGGATTTATAAAGGACCTCAGAGTTTGAAAAATTGAGAAGAAAAAAAAATCGAAAGTGGTAAACCGCGAAAAATTTTGATTTTTTTCAAAAAGGTTAAAGAAGAAATAGAAGACACCTATATATAATTTTGTTGTATTTTTTTCAAAAACTACATCCAAAAACAAAAAGAATGAAAAAAATGCCATATGGGCCCATTTAAAGACGAAAGTACATTAAAAGACGAAACTTTTCGAAAAAAACGTCCCGATTAGTCAATTTTTGAAAAAGTTATAGCTATTTGAAAAAACAAAAGCCTTTTTTTTGAATAATTCATAACTTTTTTTGGGTTGGGTAAAAAAATTGGAAAATTTCGTGAAAAATGTTTTTAATGGGGTAGAAACAAAGACAAAAATTTTCAGCCAAATCGAAACGGGTCGGGTTTGAAAGTGGTCGATTTGACATGGAATGCCCCATTTGTATATTATATACATAAATCATTCCTGAGATATTGTAGCATTGCAACAAATTTGAGCAGATTTGAACTTTTCTAGAGTGTTTGTAAAAAGAGAATGAGATAAAACTTAGTATTCTCCCAAAGAGTCTTCACCAGCTCTATCGTGATGATTCTTTCTTCATAGTCCAAAAATAGAAATAACGTTATCTTGAAAAAAAACTCGGATCATTGCCATTGAATATCTTGCAAATTCGAATTTGCGCATCACTTTCTCATAATTTTTACGCAAGAGCAAATCTTCCATTCGCCAATAGCTTTTCTATTTTTCATAATATTCAATATTATTCGCACAACGGATTAATTTTTTTCCAAACAATGAAACTTGAGGATGGGATTTTTATGAGGGGGTAACGGTCACAATTCGACGCAAAGTTGATATTCCATTTTATGAAAGTATCTGAAAATGTATTTTATTTTCGCTCCATTATATACAAATTGTGGGTTTTTTTTTTTTATCGTCGCCGGTCTCATCATTTTCTCTCGTTAACGAGAATGCGATGCTACAATATAAAACTCAATGAATCTCGAAACGCCGACGATATTTGCATTATTTTGTTTCGATGGATTATGGAAAATGCAAGAAAATAAATATCTCTGGGAAAGGGATGATCGCGATTACAGCGCACATTATCACAGACTCACTTAGGTACTCGTGTATGTATTTTTTTTTCTCATGAATATTATTTTTCTTTTCCAGCAATAAACGGTGCTGCTCTCGGTCATTTTTCTTCTCAAGAATTTTTCTTCACCTTTGGCTGCCGCATTTTCCCCTCGGCGCTAAACGAATTCAACGCTCTTGGAATCAAAAGGGCGACTGGAAGAATCAACGAGTGCCTTGATCCGACGAAAATCAAAGCAAAAAAATAACGGTCAGAGGTATAACCCCAAAAATGTCACTCCGACAAAGATACAAGAAAAATCTTCTCCGCGTATCAACGTTTTGTCTTTCATGCTTGTTTTCAGAATTTGGAGAACCGCTCACGCGAGACAAGGTATCAAGCTTGCCTCCGGAATTTCACGATTTCCGGTCTGCCCGAGAGGGACTATTTTGTCCGTCGTCGTCGCGGCTTGGTTCATGGAATAATTTGCATTCTTCCGAAGGAACGAAAGTAGCAAAAAAAAAACAACAACAACAAATGACGCCATCGTCTTCAAGCGGCAAGTTGCGGCGGAAGGAGACGCGATGCGTCGTTGGATCGAGGAATTCTCGGCGCCAATACCGGAAGTAGGTTTACGCGAAGAGGGGACGCCACGATCTGCCGAAGACTCGTCGAATTTCCGGAAGTGCGATCGCGCGAGTGACGCTTAACGTGTTTCGCAAGATGATCGCTCCTCATGAATCTTCTTTGACAAACGGAGCAAGCGAATTTCTTCTCGCCCGTGTGTGTTCTCTTGTGACGGGACAATTCGTCGCTGCGTGAAAATTTTCGTCCACAATCGTCGTAAGGACAGGGAAAGGGTCTTTCGCCGGTATGAGTCCGGGTGTGAGCCTTCAGATGCGATGATTTGAAGTAATTCTTTCCACAGCCCGGATATTCGCACTCGTAGACGCGTCGACGCTGCGACGATTCCGTTGGATCAGTCGCGTCAACGGTTTTTTGGACATTCTGACCGGAAGCGACGAGCAAGAGTGGCGAACCACGAGGAAGAACGATCGACGAGCCGAGCAGACCCGTCACCATTTTTAGCGGTGCTGGTTTCGGTGCGAGAGGCTGCAATTTCGTCGACGTCGCGATATCGCGATCGGTATTTTTGTTGTTTACTATTATCTCCTCCTTTCTCAAGCTCATCTTGAATTTCAAACTCTTGAGAATGTTTTCCGGCTCAGCCAGTGGTTTCGTTGATTTTACAGGTGCGCGCGATTCAGCCAGTTTCTCGTTATCAGGAATTTTCGATTGTTCCGTGGCTCGATTTTCGATTGACTCGTGGGAAACTCTCGTCAAACGAGCCGGACTGTACGTGCCGTCGCGATTTGCTCGCATTATCACCGTTCCTCGAAAAGGCTCCGGACTCGCCGGTGGCGTACCGTCCAACAGCAACTGCGAGAGAAAAAGACAAACCGGTTGATTACAGGTGGCATTTCAAATGTGTATCATAAATTTAAATTTTTCTCCCAATCGCTTTAGACTCTCGGTCATATCTATATGAGGCATTCTCCGTCAATTCCGCCACTTTTCGACCCTCTCAGATCCGTCCCATAACTTGTCACGGTTTAGTCCCACTTGAAAGTGGTCTCTGAGATTTTTTTTCAGATTTTTTAAGCGTTGAATTAAGGTAAATGTCCCTATACCTGATCATCTAAGAGGCGACGAAAAAGTTAACTTGTTTTTCGCGTTCAAAAATAAACTATTTTCTATAACAACTATGACTATTGGAAAGCTTGAAGTCTCTAGTTTCCAAAACACAGGGTATAGTTGTTGCTATAATTAGTTGTTTATTCATAATAACCGAAAATAATGAGAAATATAAATGTACCAGTTTTTCTATATGACCCAATATCCGACCACACATTATGACCCTATAACCGACCACTCATCTCTATGGTGGGGGAAAGGGAGGGGGTGAATTGAGAAAAATGCGTCCGCTGCTCGGAGAATGTGTCACCGAAATTTGGAGATTATTCACGAATACTATACATACCAGCAGATGTCCGGTTACTGGGACTGAACATAGTCGCGAGCAAGTACCGATATTGGGATCTGTCGAATGGCGATATGACATCTGGTGGCGGAAAAAATAACTATACTTAAGGAAGCTCTGCCCATATAAAACGAAAGGTGACCTGACATCTGGTGGCGGAAAGTGCGCAAAGTGGCACTTTGCGCACGGAGTGCAATAAAATTATGTTTTTCCATCAACTATTGAATGCAATATGTGTTATATTTCTATTCGTGTTGCAAAGACTATTTTCTGTAAAAACAAAAATAAAAATTAATTTTTTTTCGCACGGTCGGACACATTCGATTCTACTGTCAAATTTATACAATCTCTAATAGTATTAGTGGGACGTACAGAAAAATCCACAATACGGGAACTGATTTTTTTCGGGGTTAAAAAAAGGTTATTCACATAACTTTGTGCAATTTTTTTGTGAATGACATTTGTTCAATCGCAAAAAAAATCAGTAGCCGTATTGTGGATTTTATTGCACGTTCCACTAATAAGATTAGAGATTGTATGCAATTGACAGCAGAATTGAAGGTGTCGGACCGTGCGAAAAAAATTAACTTTCTTTTTTTTTTTGCATAAAATAGTCTTTGCAACACGAATAGAAATATAACACATATTGCATTCAATAGTTGATGGAAAAACAATTTATTTGTAGGAATATTTTTTTCATACATCCTCTCCGTTTTAAGCTATATGTATTCGGAAAAATATGTGCTCCTTAATTCCTTAAAATATAACTCCTTAATTCACCGCTTTAAAAATCTGAAAAAATCGCAGAGACTACTGTAAAGTGGGACTAAACTGTGACAAGTTATGGGACGAATCTGAGAGGGTGGAAAAAAAAGTGGCGGAATTTACGGAGAATGCCTCATGTGTATGGGACATTTTGTGCGAAATCAACGTTCTACTTCAAACTTCATTGGCAATTTTCAATTTCACATAAAGAAAGCTTTGTTTACGTCAATTTTTGTTATGCCAGTTGATTCAAAATTTTCCACAACATTTAGAAAAACGAACTTCTTGAGCGATCTTAGACCAAATTTGTACTTTGCAAAAGTTTCGTTGAAATTTCAAAAAAAAAAAATGATTCGAACGTTTTAGCAGTTATGGAGCCTTCGGTTTTGAAAAAATTGGAAAACTTTCAAAAAATGCTCATAAATGTTCTCACTATAGTAATTTTGCAATTGTCGACGTCAATTTTTTTTGCACGAAAGCAACGAGTGATAAGAATAATGAGAAGTAGAAAAATAATAATAATTTTACACGTTCACATTTTTTTCTCGAAGAGGGGGGCAAAATGAAAAGTCCACTGACTCATTTATTTTTTGTTTTTGTATTTAAATTATGAGGAAACAGTGTGCCAATTATTATTTGCAATTAAAAAAATATACACTACACAGTTTCTGGACAAAACTTCAAAAAACGGTCAGGAACGTTTTTTTATGCCATTTCGCCGGAAGTCAACGTAAACTAATTTAACGAACAGCATTTTAAAGGGGAAGAATTCGGCTTCGTTTCCTGTTTTTTCAATTATTTTTAGAATTTGTTTTTAGATTTGTACTCTATTTTGAAAACAACTATTTTTCGCCTTTTTCCCCCTCTCTTCAGGTGCACCCATTTTCTAGAGGAAATTTTTTAAATACATTTTTACGATTGGATTTATAAAGGAGAAAGTTTGAGCTTGTTTAAAAACTTTGAGCGATTTTTATTTCCAAAGTTATTCTGTTTTTTATGAAAAAAAAAGGAAATTTAAAAAAATCCCGTATAAAACGAAAACAAAGAGGATTCATGAAAAACTTTAAGATAGCAAAAAGCTGCGTCTGATTTCGTTGACTTCAGAGACATTTTTTCAGATTTTTCTTTCCAACATTTTTTTTTCTCATGTTAAGGTTGAAAAAAAAATTGGGAAAAAAATATGAAAAAAACATTCCTCCGAGCTGAACGAAAACAGACGCAACTTTTTTCTATCTTCAAGTTTTTCATGAATCTCCTTTGTTTTCGTGTTATACGGGATTTTTCAAATTTCCTCCTTAAAAAAAAAAGAATAACTTTGGGAAAGAAAAATCGCTCAAAGTTTAAAAAAAAAAGGAAATTAACACTCAAACTTTTCCCTTTAAGAATCCAATCTTAAAAATGTATTTAAAAAAGTTTTCTCTAGAAGGGTGGACTTCAAGAGACGGAAAAAAGGTGAAAAACAGTTATTTTCAAAACAGAGTCCAAATCTAAAAACAAATTGTAAAAATAATTTAAAAAACCGGAAATGATGCCGAATTCTTCCCCTGTAAAGTGGAGTTCGTTAAATTACTTTACGTTGACTTCCGGCGAAATGGCATAAAAAAACGTTCCAGACCTTTTTAGAAGTATTGTCCAGAAACTTTTCGCCGGTAATGCAGATATTTTCAATAATCGAGTGTAAAATCATTTACAAACCTTGACGAAAATAAATGTCAAGATCTTTTAACATTTTATGAAAGACAAATAATCTAAAAACTAAATCCCAAAACTCAAGGTTTGTATCTTTAGTGATTTCACGCTGAATGTCCCATATAAATTGATGTATAAATAGCAAACGGTGAAGTATATTTAAATGGTAACTATATATTTATTGTGAGCATATAGCATTTGCGCAGTGCTGTCGCTTTCTTTCGATCACACAATGGAATTGATCGAGCGATTACTCGGGAGATAAGTGAGAGCTGTATATCCAAGAGTAGGCAAAGAGAAAAAGTGAGTGGAGAACTATATTCTCTCGGTAATCGGGTATCGGCAGATTGCCGTTTGTCGATTTAACAGCGTAAATTAAAAAAAAAACACTGGAGAAATTTTTATGCTCCGTCGATAAAGTATTTCACTATGTTTTTTCATTATATACATTCTTTATCTTCAAGAGAAAATAAAAAAATATTATCTTCGAAGAACTCACGCTATGCACAAAAATTTAAGCATAACAAATTTTATAGATTCAAACATTCAAACGTCGATTCACTTAAAAAATTCAGATTTCTACGAATCCAAAAATTCAAATTTTTTTCATATATTGATTAAAATTTGCACAAATCATCAATACAAAATCAAATTCACCATAATTGAAATAAAAATATAAAGATCATTGGAAAAGAATTAAAAATTCAAAGAAAAAATTTCAAAAATCGATTTTCTTTTCACCAGAGGATTTTTTTTTAAATTCAAGTTGTTTTTTATGATACGTATTTAATTTTTACCTTTGCCAATTCGCAGCTTCCCGAACGAAATATCTTGCGAGGTGGTTCATCTTCCTCCTCGTCGGAGGGTTGAGGCGTGGGCGGTAAAATTGGACGAGAATCTGTGGCATCGTTGCAACGAATAACAGCGCTTGTATTAGCGTTAACATCGTTTCGCAGCAACTTTTCACCGAGTAAAGCGGCCACGCTGAATGACGACTGCAGAGGTTCGACCTGTAAAATGCAGAAAAAAAAATGCCCCTCGCGTGAGTAACTCGCTATTTTTCGCAATCGTCGTCATTTCCAAAAATTCCATCGTCAAAGTTTAAAATAACCCAATGTGCAAAAACATTTTATCGTTAACACTAAAAAAAAACTTTGATAATCACATTTGAATTTCGCGGGCTTCTAATTTTTTCGCACCGCCAAAGAGCCCGGTAATTTCAAATTTTTCCCGCTTCTCCATTATTCTCAAAACCTTTGTTTCCAAAATCTTCGACTCATGATCGA
Organism: Alloplasta piceator; assembly: GCA_946863875.1. Lineage (NCBI taxonomy): Eukaryota > Metazoa > Arthropoda > Insecta > Hymenoptera > Ichneumonidae > Alloplasta > Alloplasta piceator. The sequence continues at coordinate 15,510,337 of OX333080.1, forward strand.
TATAAAAAAGGAAACAACAAAAAATAACGATAAAACCCATAAAGTATGACGATTCGAAAGAAATTGCAAATTTAACTCACGTGTACTTGTCTCAATTGGGGCGAGGCAGGTGGCGACAATGGAACGGTTGAGGAATTCATTTTAATTTTTTTTTAAATTTATTTGCAGCACCACCGGAAACAAAAATCACTCACGGACACCCACAAATCACTGCGCGAACGTTTCGATCCTCGTTGGAAGATCGAGAAAAGCGAAGAAAAATTGAGGCTTTCCAATTATCGCCAGAAGTTGACGACGTGTTTTGTTTTTTCAATATCTTTTTTTATCCCAACGCAAAGTTGACGAGAATAAAAATCGTATTCTCTCTCGTGAGGTTCGGTGCATGTGGGTACTTATTTTTCACACAAAAGTTACTCGTTGGCCGACTCAAAACGTAATGAAGCTTTTTTCTCAGGTCACACAGCAGCGAGACAGAACCGAGTTTTCTCGTGTTGTTGTTTCCCACCCCTGGATATGAGCGTGTGTGCGCGTTTGCATGATCATGCGGCCGTGTTACCGCGCGGACCAATCAGCGACAGGGGCTCGCCCCCTCCCGACCAATCGGAGCCGCAGCGTCAGTTGGTCAGAGCGTGATCAGCGGCGTGATGTGCACGTGCTCGCGAGCTGACTTAGGTCGTGATCGTGACGTCACGCTGCGTGTCACTGGGAACGCGCAAACGTGAAAGAGAGAGAGAGAGCGGAATGAGTATACGAGAAAGGAATAAAGAAAGAAGGAATCGATACGTCATGGCGTCGTAAACACGAGAGCTGAGAGCGTCATGCACGAACCTTCGGTAATATAAGCCTAAAACATACCAACACAAACGACCTTAAAAAATACGTAAGTGCAGAGATGACTGGCAATGTTTATTTTTTCACGCAGAGCTGCCAAACTCAGTGGTTACGGATGCGGCGTGGTTGAATCATTGCAGGAATTTTTCGCAACGGAAGAGAGAGAGAGAGAGAGAGAGAGAGAGAGAGAGAGAGAGAGAGAGAGAGAGAGAGAGAGAGAGGGAGAGAGAGAGAGAGAGAGAGAGAGAACGCAGATGTTTTTTTTTTCAATCTAACAGCGAGAAATCTTTTGGAGGCACGACGAGCCTCCAAATTTCTATTTTCCGACGGTCAGACAGAAAAGGGGACCAAGAGAAAGATGCAATTCTTTCATAACAACGTATCTTTGGTGTAACCAAAGCTGGGCAGAAAACAGTTCACTCGTTAATCGTTGATTAACGAAATTAACATTTTGCTCAACGATTTAACTTTTGTTAAATTAAAAAATTATTAACTGTCTTCTTAACTTCCGTTACATTGAACTTCCGTTAACTGTAGTACGTTGTATTAGTTGTTGACGTGATTTTGTTTGTTTGAATTGCGCGCGAAGGAACAGGATAGGGTTAGGATTAGCGGAAGTTGCAGTAATGAAGAAGAATGAAATTATTTTTTGGTAGGCTTAGAATTTTGTAACAAGTTGGCTGGACTTGGAGTCAAAAGACTCTCTTTCAGATGCTGCCTTTCTAAGTGAACCAGTTTTGATAAATCTATTCGATAGTTTTATTAAAACTGGGTATTCCGTCCAGAGCTACGGTATAACGTCTTTTTTCTACAGGAAAAGATATTTTACGGGTTAAACTATCATCGTTCTCGGATGATAATTGTAATATCCCAATGTTTATGAAGGGAAACATGCATCCAATGCAAAATGAGTAGGAATCTAGGAACAATTGATTGCTATTGTTAATGTAACCTACATACACTCCTGGAAACAATGGAAGGATCAAAAAAAAAATCCCGAATTTTTAGAGGTTCTTAAAAATGCTGGGTCTCGGTGAAAAAAGGTCGTATCGAGGTCTAAAAAAAAGCATTTTGAAGCTTAAAGTTTCTAGTTTTGAGATCTTTCAGCGAAAAAAAATTTCGAAGCTACAGGTTTCACGCAATCCTAAGAAATAGTGTTAAAAAAAATGTTGCAAATTTTGTTTACTTTTTGTTTGGCTGTACTGACTTGGAATTTTTTTTCCTGCTAGACCATTGCACGGACCGGATAGCTTGTTTATTCAGATTCAATTTGCTTTTTTTGGGACCTCAATGAAACCATTTTGTCACTGAGATAGAGCATTTTTAAAAGCCACTGAAAATTTAGGACATTTTTTAAATTCTTTAATTGTTTCCAGTAGTGTATGATTCTATATTTTTTTCCTAAAAACAGATAACACTTAATCTACCGAATTGTTTATTTACCTGTGTATTATCTTTAATATATAATCCTAAAACATCAATTCAACTTCTGAGTGGTTAACTTTCAACGGGTAACTTTAACTTACGTTAAATTTATAAAAAATTAACGATTTAACGATTATCGAAGTTAATTTTGGAGTAACGAATTAACGATTAACGAAGTTAACTTTTGGATTAACTTAGCCCACCTTTGGGTATAACGAATATATTCGTATATAATACGTCGACTGGTAGCGCTAAAAAGGGCGCAAGCCACTATATTTTCGAACTACTCGTTATAAGGCTGTAATTTATACAATATCATGTGGATTACACCATCATAATTGGTGTGTTTTGGTCCATGCCCTTCTGCTCGATATTTTGATTTGCAATCATCACTGTAATCGTCGTTAACTAAAAAAATTTAACTTTCCAAAAATTCAACTTTCACTTTTGGAGTATTTTTTGAAAATAGATCTTCATGAATCTTATAATTATAAAAATCCGAAAATAATTAACCATTCGATGCTGATTTTGCGATTGAAAAGGCACAGTTTCTTTTTTTTGATGTTTTTGAATTCCGACACCGCTTTGAGTAAGATCAGTAGGAAATGATTATGCAAATCAAAAAGGACGTGGATAATTTTACATGGAATGCCCCATATCTCTTATTTCATAATGCGTAATTTACTGTTCCAAAAATAACTTGTTTTTCTTTTGTGCAGGAGTCTAAAGATTTCTGATAGTCATGGATATGACGAAGGGAAATTCTGAAGCGAGAGTTTGATTGAAGAAAGAATTCTGGGTCTCTCCATTAAATCAATATTTAATATATAATAAGGGAACCTCGATCGAGAGAGAGAGAGAGAGAGAGAGAGAGAGAGAGAGAGAGAGAGAGAGAGAGAGAACGAGTTACGAATATCTTTCGTATCTCCAGCATCTCCTTTGTGGATTGATTTTTCATTCACTTCAATCAGAATTGTAAATAATGTATTATTTTGATAATGCATTACTGCATTCATTACCCATTACACTGCATAATGTGAAATGGACAAGCGTACCTTAAAAAAATACAAAAATAATGTCTAATGAATGCGTCTTCCATTACAAATAAAAAAGTAATGTGTAATGGATGCATCTGCCATTACAAAGAAAAAAGTAATGTGTAATGGATGGTCGTGCCATTACAAATAAAAAAAATAATGTGTAATGGATGAGAGCTCCATTACAAATTACAATTAAAGAAAAAAAATTTGTAGTGAAGAATATTCCATTACAAATTAGTGTGTTTCTACGACGATTGGGAGCAGGTACTATTTTGCCCAAAAGTAAGTCGCCCAGTGGACACAGTAATGTTGCAGCAATGTAACGGCAATGTTACCGTTTGTAACATGTAACATTACATGGACGTTACATGTAAGTTACAATTTCGTACTCAGCTATATAACATTGTTATATAACTGTATTACATTACCGTAACTAGAATTAATTGTTGTTAAACATGTTATAAAAAAATATATAGCTCTTGCAAAAGAATTGAATGTGCATAGTTTACCGGCCCCAAAAAGAGATTCATAGGGAAAAAAAAATCTGCACGAATTTGTCAGATCTAATTTTTCTCAGAGACTGGGAATCGAACCCTCGACCCTACCTACCATCCTACCTATCTACCTAACACGCTACCTATTACGCTATCGACTACTTATGAATTCGCTCTACTTCTATAATATATGAATGCTGGAGTGCTGAAAAAATAATAGTAGTAAAATAATAATAATAATGATAATAATAATAATAATAATAATAATAATAATAATAATAATAAAATCTTAATAATAGTATATGCATTTGAATGAGCAATGAACCATGAAAGTTGGTTTTTTTATTTGCCCATTCGAATTCTCTGACCCCTCATAAGTTATGTAAACTTTATTCCAGAATACCTGAACCCTCATAACTTGAGTGACCCCTCAGAACTTACGTTACCCCTTTGATTTAATTTCAGAGCTTCTAACTCCCCGTAAGTTATGCAAACCCTCAAAACTGGTTTGAATAAAACCGTGACCTCTCATAAGTTTACCGAGTTCTCATATCATAATTTCGGGGCCCCTGACCCCTCATAAGTTATGTGAACTCTCAAAACTTTATTCCAAAATACCTGACCCTTCATAACTCAAGTGATCCCTCAGTACTTAATTTCACAGCCCCTGACTCCTCATCAGTTATGTGAACTCTCAAAACTGTATTCCAGAATACGTGACCCCTCATAACTTAAGTTATCCTTCATAACTTAATTTCGCGACCGCTGACCCCATGTAGTAAAAATGTTAAAAATTTAATATCTTTTTTTACAGTGTGTAACTTCCATGTTATATTGCCGCAATATAACGTATGTTACATTACTGTAATGTAACAACGTTATATAGCAGTTATGTAACCCACATGTAAAAAATGTTACATAACATTGTACAACAGCAACTTTACATAGGGAACGTTGTAACATTACATGTAACTTCCATGTTACATTGCGGCAACATAACGTGTTCGGTCTATTAATTTTTCAATGAAAATATTTTGTGTGCATCAAGTTGTTTTCTTGAATTGCACTTTTTACAAGAATGGAGTAAAAATTACTCCAAAAAATCACTGTTCATACATTTACCACTACGATAGTAAAGTTAACAAAAACTTGATACACACAAGTTATTTTCATTGAAAAATTAACAGACTTACCTTTGAACAAAATAGTACCTGCTACAAATCGTGGCAGAAACACACTAATTTGTAGTGGAATATTCTCCACTACAAATTACTTTTTTTTTCAATTGTAATTTGTAATAGAGCACTCATTCATACACGTTATTTTTTTAATCTGTAATGGCACATGCATTACATATTACTTTAATTATTTGTAATGAAACATGCATGATGCATTACACATTACTTTTTTATTTGTAATGTGGAACACGCATCCATTACACATTACTATTTTCAGTTGTAATAGAACATTCATTCGTTACACGTTACGTTTGTAATTTGTAATGGAAAACTTATCCAATACACATTGTTTAAAGTAATGGGTAATGCATTACTTTGACATTACTATTTTCACGACTCTGACTTCAATCCTGGTTTTTTGTTCTCTCTTTCTACCTTTTCATATCCTTCTCTTCTTCCAATACACATTATTTAAAGTAGTGGGTAATGCATTACACATTACTTTTATTATTTGTAATGGAACACGCATCCATTACACATTACTATTTTCAGTTGTAATGGAACATTTATTCGTTACACGTTACGTTTGTAATTTGTAATGGAAAACTTATCCAATACACATTGTTTAAAGTAATGGGTAATGCATTACTTTGACATTACTATTTTCACGACTCTGACTTCAATCCTGGTTTTTTGTTCTCTCTTTCTACCTTTTCATATCCTTCTCTTCTTCCAATACACATTGTTTAAAGTAGTGGGTAATGCATTACACATTACTTTTATTATTTGCAATGAAACATGCAGGATATATTACACATTACTTTTTTATTTGTAATGGAACACGCATCCATTACACATTACTATTTTCAGTTGTAATAGAACATTCATTCGTTACACGTTACGTTTGTAATTTGTAATGGAAAACTTATCCAATACACATTGTTTAAAGTAATGGGTAATGCATTACTTTGACATTACTATTTTCACGACTCTGACTTCAATCCTGGTTTTTTGTTCTCTCTTTCTACCTTTTCATATCCTTCTCTTCTTCCAATACACATTGTTTAAAGTAGTGGGTAATGCATTACACATTACTTTTATTATTTGTAATGGAACACGCATCCATTACACATTACTATTTTCAGTTGTAATGGAACATTTATTCGTTACACGTTACGTTTGTAATTTGTAATGGAAAACTTATCCAATACACATTGTTTAAAGTAATGGGTAATGCATTACTTTGACATTACTATTTTCACGACTCTGACTTCAATCCTCGTTTTTTGTTCTCTCTTTCTACCTTTTCATATCCTTCTCTTCTTCCAATACACATTGTTTAAAGTAGTGGGTAATGCATTATACATTACTTTTATTATTTGTAATGAAACATGCAGGATATATTACACATTACTTTTTTATTTGTAATGGAACACGCATCCATTACACATTACTATTTTTAGTTGTAATGGAACATTTATTTGTTACACGTTACGTTTGTAATTTGTAATGGAAAACTTATCCAATACATATTGTTTAAAGTAATGGGTAATGCATTACTTTGACATTACTATTTTCACGACTCTGACTTCAATCCTGGTTTTTTGTTCTCTCTTTCTACCTTTTCATATCCTTCTCTTCTTCCAATACACATTGTTTAAAGTAATGGGTAATGCATTACACATTACTTTTATTATTTGTAATGAAACATGCAGGATATATTACACATTACTTTTTTATTTCTAATATGGAACACGCATCCATTACACATTACTATTTTCAGTTGTAATGGAACATTTATTCGTTACACGTTACGTTTGTAATTTGTAATGGAAAACTTAACCAATACATATTGTTTAAAGTAATGGGTAATGCATTACTTTGACATTACTATTCTCACGACTCTGACTTCAATCCTCGTTTTTTGTTCTCTCTTTCTACCTTTTCATATCCTTCTCTTCTCCGTTCTCTCACTTCCCTCGTTTGTTTTCGTTCAAGCGACGACGATTCACCAACGAGCGGGACTTTCTCGTGTTTTGCCCCCGGGCTGATGACCTTGCGGCAGTAAGAAAAAAACGAAACAGAACGGACTGGACATGAGGACGATTTTCCGTGCGTTAAACCCTGCCATTTGAACGAGGAACCGAGTGAGAAAGATATTTTTGTTCGATTGCATTGTTATTTAACAATAAAAAATTTCGCTTGACCCGACTCAACAATTCCACATTATTATAATAATAAGATAATAAGATATAAGATAATTCTTATTTTTTTTCTAGTTCAATCGGATCGGTACTTTTCTTTTTAACAACCATCGAAAAAGTCAGTTGGGTCAAATTGACCCAGTGTGACCAACTCGGAGTTATTTTGAGGTGTAATCAGCGAGGGTTAACAAAAAAATGGTTTAATTTCTACAGCAGAAAATTTTGACAACGTTGATCAATGGAATTTAGTACATCTTCGGTTTATTGCCATTTCAGCAATAAATTTTTTTTTCAGAATCTTTACTCTTCAAATTCCTTACCCGAATGCAGATTAGGTGCGGCGAGAGTGAGACTCGATAATACAACTTCATAATGCAATAGACACACTCCTTTCTATTTTTCCTCGGTAGACGGAGTTGAATTTGAAACTAGACGGGCATTGTTGTCCGGCCAGACAGACAATTCTTCATGAATATTGAGCGAAAATCGTTTATATTCGTCGAGAAGGAAAATGCCCTCGAAAAAACAAGCATTCGTGTTGACGAATTTTCTTTGCCGTTAATTAATGGAATTTAGGCGATCGTACGTGCCTCTATTATTATCGCACGATGATTTTCATAAAATACAACGCGGTAATGCGTGACTAGAAGTCACGTAGACCAATGGCCTTCCAAATATATATATATGGGTCATTCCATGTCAAATCGACCAAGAGTTGGAATCGACCCCTCTCAATTTCGATGAAATTTGGTCAGAAGTTTTCGTTTTCAATAAAACAAAGTTCTACCAAAGGAAAGAAAAATGCAAATATTTTTTCGAAAGTTATGCAAAATTCAAAATTCCACAATTTTTCAAATCTTTCAAGTTTGTTTCTTTAAATATCTTGAAAACTATTATAGTTACGAAAAATCGTTCTGAATTCGTTTTAAGGAGTACACTTGGGGCTACGAAGAAAAAAAATAATTCGAAATAAAATTTTGAAAAATGATGAATTTGGAGAATTTTGAATTTTCAAAAATCGTAAAAATGCAAGTTCCATATTTATTTTTTGGTTTAATTTTTTTAATATACTATCTTGTACTGATCTTGAAAGATCCTGAAATTTTCAGAGAGGTGTTTTTTTTTTGTTTCAAAAATATAAATTTTTGAATTTTTAAAAATTGTGCAAATCCACGATCAACATTAAATTTTTTGTTTATTTTTTTTTATATAACACCTTGTACTGATCTTGAAAGATCCGGACATTTTCAGGATGGTGTGTTTTTGTTTTAAAAATATAAATTTTTGAATTGTGATCAAACAAAAATTTTTTTTAATTGTCATTAATTGAAATTTTTACTGCTCGAAATTACAGAATTACATGATTGCTCAACTTTACTTAACTTAGAGGAAAAACGAAAAAAAAATTTTACTAAAATTCCAAATTTTTTATTTTTGAAACAAAAATACACCATCCTGAAAATTTCAGAATCTTTTAAGATTAGTGTAAGGTATTATATAAAAAAAATGGAACCAAAAATTTAATGTTTATCGTGGATTTGCACGATTTTTAAGAATTTAAAAATTTATATTTTTGTAGAAAAAAAACACCTCTGAAAATTTCAGGATCTTTTAAGATCAGTACAAGGTATTATATAAAAAAAATTGAACCAAAAATAAAATATGGAACTTGGATTTTCACGATTTTTGAAAATTCAATAATCTCCAAATTCATAATTAAAAAAAAAAAATTTCGAAATATTTTTTTTTGTAGCCCCAAGTATACTCTTCAAAACGAATTCAGAACGATTTTTCGTAACTATAATAGTTTTCGGGATATTTGAAAAATAAACTTGAAAGATTTGAAAAATTGTGAAATTTTAAATTTTGAATAACTTTTGAAATTTTTTTTATTTTATTTTTTTCCTTTGGTAGAACTCCGTTTTATTGAAAACGAAAACTTCTTACCTAATTTCATCGAAATTGAGAGGGGTCGATTCCAACTCTTGGTCGATTTGACATGGAATGACGCATATATATCGATAAAACTTCACGATGCCCTTTCTCCGGCATTTATTTTTATTTTTTACGCTCGAGGAATGTGATAACAATCTTTAAAATACGAGATGCTCGTAGTTTAATTATTGATCATCCTCTGATAGTATTTCCTATTATATAGATTATCAACGATAAAATTCATCCGATCGTAGCGCGGGAATTCTTTTCGGCAGATTCAAACGCGCTAGTTCCAGAAGCGCCGTCGTGATGGCGACACTGTAGCGGTGTAGTTTGAAAATCAGTCGCGGCGTCCTTCCCGTTTCCATCGTACGTTAACTCCGATCCCTCCGATCTTTTTTTTCCTGCATCATCGCATCGAGTTCTCTCATCAAATCGTCACTATGTTTGTGGGGTGCATCACTATTTTTGGGTATGCATTTTTATTTATCGAACATTTATTCATTCATCGCCATCGGCCGAGAATAAAAATGAGAAATCTTTGAAAATGACTTTCTTCACGCGTATGTCTTTTTGCGTTAAAACACAAAAAAAATGCTCTTTGACATCGGCGTGTTTGTTAGTTTTTGCTACGGAAGTTTTTCTTCCTATAACCCCGTGGAAGGCGAAAAATCGTGATGAATTCTAAATTTTATCTCGTCATAACCTCATTCAGCCGATCCGCGAAAATTTCAAGCCCAAGCGTTAAAAAATATCGTGATAGTTCGAGACGCGGCCGCGAGTACAGTGATGGCGCCACCGTCCGCTCGGAGTATGAAAGATTTTTTTTCCTACTTGCAGTACGTAAGTAACGTTTTAACCAACTTTCCCTTTATTTCGACGATTGCCGTTCCCACATAGTTTTTTTGCCATCCCAAAATGTTCGAAGCAATCATCTAGCTCGCGTGGCTGTGAAGATAGGAAAAATATCCGCTCATTGAACGTGAACCATCGCTCTACTGTTTTTCACATAGTCGAGGCAAAGCTTAAAGTTCGCGAAAGCGTAGAAGATCGAAAATATAAAAGTATGCGATTCTCGTTTGTGCCAACGGTCGGTACAAACGGAATCGTGAACCACCCGTATCAGAGGTCGAGACTGAGCCAAAATCCACTTAACCGACATCGAGTCGCCATCTTGCGGCGCGCTGCTGAATCTCCAGTCACGTAATTTATGGATTATTGCATTTAATAAATTCGTTTTTTATAGTGCCCGATAAAAGATTCTACTCTAATTTCAAAAAGATTCTCATTGCTCATTTTGAGCTTAAAACGATTTTCTTCTGGATAAATAAAGCTCGTGAAACTACTTTATCCCTTCGCGATATACGTTGCGAGCGCGACTTGCGAATAATTCGTAGAAATCTTTAACAATAACTTGGCGTAAACATCTCGATAATTCAGTGCTCTGCAGTCGTTCGCGAGCAGCGCCTCGGAGAAACATCGAGTGGGCGGTGCTTAGTCCCACTCCGAGGCTCCATTCTCCCTTCGTCCCTGGCTCGTCTCGTTCCTCTCGTCGTCGCCGGCGTTTTCGTTGTCACGCCGCGCGGTGGCACACAGAAGAACAGAGTGGGGGATTGTTTAGCATCGGGTTTGTTTAGTTGCCCGCTGACAGCGGCCGAGAGACGGTGTGTCGTGCGCGTGTGTCTCTTTCTCTCTCCCTTTCCCCCTCTTCGTACGTACGAAATAATTCGCGAAATCGTCTCGTGCGCGATAAATACCTCAACCGAAGTACAACAACGCGACTTTATTGCGAGAGCGAGCAAATAAACTCGAACGTCCTGAACGCGAATAATTGATTTTTAAAAAAGCGTATCGTGCGGTGAGTTTTGTGTTATGCGTCTCGTTTCTTATTTTTGTTTTGCCTGTTTCTATTTTGTCTCGTGAACCGTGAAATCAGTGCGGTGAAAAAAAAAAGATCTCTTTTTTATCGATGGAATCATAGATCACAGTTCGATATACGCGTGGTTTTTTTTTCTTTTTCTCTCGTAATAACGTAAAGTCAGTGAATGCGAGCAACTTCCGTCGACGACGCTGCTTGGCACGAGCCAAATTTATTGCCAAGATTCGCATTATCGACGCTCGGCCTGAAAATCGTCCGTTATCGCGAATTTATCCATCGGGAACGCATCGCCTCGAGGAGATTATCCGTCGCACGTGGTTTTTCCAGTATGTCGCGGTTATTTTGGTGATGGCAGATAAAGGAGAATGTCACGTCGCAAGCAGAGCAACCCAAAACCGCTGAAACGTGAGTCTGAAAAAACAATATATATATGTATGGGTAAAGTGTGTGTTGAGGACACTTTCCTTGACGAAATAATTTCCCTATGGAAATAATTTCTTTAAGGAATTTCCTTAAGGAAAGTGTCCTCAAAACAGACTTTACCCATACATATACATTCATCCTTTGTGATTATTTTAGCGCTTATTCGTGGAAATTTCTTTATTTTCGTCAATGTGACATTCGACCTAACCTCGTTTATGCAAATTTTCCGTTTTAACAACCTCGATTATGGAAAGTTTCCATTATTTTTTCGGCTGTTTGGCGAAAAATGTTTGCGAATTTATCGTCCGTCTCTTTTTTTTTGGCTCTCATCCGTTTTACCATATAGTTTCCACGCTTGAGACTATTTATCATTTTTTTGCGAACCATTTTTTTTCTCCTCAATACTGCGAAACCCCGTCGCTTCACGCCGAGCGACTAGCGAGCACGTGGCCCACGCACACGTTGTGCACAGTCAGCCGGCGCGCGTCGTTCCGCGCGCCCCGTATATTCGTCCGTTGAGTTCAAACGAATTTTCTACGTTCTTGGAAAATTTCGTGATTTTAAGGCCCAGAATATGTTAACGTATCAAATACTTTAATGTAAAAATTAAACGTATTAAATACTTTATTGTTAAAATTCAACATTTCAAATATTGTAACGTTCAAATTTAACTTGGAAAATATTTTATTGTTGAAATTCAACATGAAGAAAATTTGAACGTAAAAATTTAACACAAATACTTTAACGTTAAAATGCAACATAATAAATACTTAAATGTTCAATTTCAACATGGGAAATATTTGAACATTGTAATTCAACATGAAGAAAATTTTAACGTATCAAATACTTTAATGTTAAAATTCAACATTAAAAATAGGATAACGTAGATATTTAACGTACTGAGTAATTGGAGATTAAAATGGAACATTCCAAATACCTTAACGTTAAAATTTAACATGGAAAATATGTTAATGCTGAAATCCAACATGAAGAAAATTTGAACGTAAAAATTTAACATAATAAATACTTCAATGTTCAATTTCAACATGGAAAATATTTGAACATTATTGTAATTCAACAATTAAAATTGAACATCCCAAATACTTTAACGTTGAAATTTAACACGAACAATATTTTAACGTTTAAATTCAACATGGAGAAAATTTCAACGTAAAAATTTAACATAATGAATACTTTAACGTTAAAATTTAACATGGCAAATATTTTTACAGTGAAATAAAACACGACGAAAATTTTCACGCACAAATTTAATATAATCAATATTTTAACGTTGAAAATCGACTATGTAACGATGATATTTTTACGTAACAATTCAACATACCAAATATTTATATATTTATATATAATATAATATTTATATATAATATAATATTTATATATTTAACGTAAAAATTTAATATAAAAAATACTTCAACGTTGAAATTCACCACGAAGAATATTTTAATGTGAAAATTTAACATAATAAATACTTTGACGTCAAAATTCGACGTACAAAATATTTTAGGGTAAACATTTCACATACCAAATATTTTAATGTTGAAATTTAACATTCCAAATATTTTAATCTAGAAATTGGACATAAAATATATATTTTAGCGTAAAAATTCAAGATAATACATAGTTTAACCTAAAAATTTCAATGAAAAATTCAATTTTTAATACAATTTCGCCTCACATTGAATATCAATGAGAAATCTCAGTATTAAAAAATCTAAAGTTCATAATTTGGTAAAAAAAATATGTATTGCATTGGAAAGAGATTTGAATGAACGATCCTTATTACCCCTCTGATAGATACAGACTTTTACACTCCATAATTAAAGATTTAACAGGGAATAGATCGATAAATTGAAGTCGTGATTTCTTGTCAAGGCATTTTTTTGCACGTGATTATATATCATTATATCTCTGCAGATTGAACACGTGCTTTGCGCGATTATATCTCCTGTATCTGATAAATCAAAAAATCAATCGTTTGAAAATATCAAATTTATTTCCTCTTTAACGAAATTTTGGAAAATACAAATAAAAATCTTAATTAACCGCTGGTAATTAATTTTTTCAACAATTAATTTTTTTAACAGTTGTTTATCAGTTATTTAGTCATTTATGAAATTATGAAATATTTATTAGTTATTTGGTCTTCGAGTAAAATCGAAGCTTCTAAATTACTAATTAATTCAAAAATGAACAAAAAAAGTTGAAATTAAATAAAATACAAATTTACGAACAAAATAATTTATAATAACATAAACGAACGATCATAATTGCAGCTTACGAATTCCTATTTTTCGTGGAAAATGGCGTGGAAATTAAGTTTTTCCGATTATCAATCGCCGGCATTTAAATCAAATTCAAAAATACAGTTTCTAAATCATTAATTAATAGGATACCAGAGACAAAACGTCGACAAACCTGAGAAAAATAAATTCTCAAATAAAATGATAATTTTTGAAAATAGAAATAACAAATTCTGATGAAACGTTTCGATATTTGAATAAATTCAAAATTATTCAAATATTGCAATAAACCGTTATTTATCCTCGCTCAGGCTCGTAGTTACGAGGGCTTGTACTTAACTAATTAATCGTGAGATCAATTAATGAAGCGAATTTAGTTTAACCTCGCACCCATAAAAAGCACGAGCGTCACCGAAATGCAATGGTGATCCGTTAAGAAAATGTAGTCTTCAGTCCTCAGGACTGCTCGACCACAGAACGCGGGTGATGTTCCAACAATTGTATGTCAATTGAGGACGCCGATGTTGGTGATACATCGGACCTTATAGGTACTCGGTGGCTCTCTCGCTGGCGCGAGAGGGCGCGCCGTCCGGCGCCATCTAGCGGATCCCGGGCGAAATGCAGAGATCGTGGCTCGCCGCAGGTCCTCCCGTTACGGTGCCACACTGTAAAAAATGAAATTGACGTTGCATATTTTGCGGCGCGCATTTGATTTTTCACTGGGAACACTGCAATTTCTAATTATGTGCATTGAACATTCTACAGAGACCATTGTAAATTTTACAGTTCAAACACAGTGGATTTCGTCGTTTCTGCTTGTTATTTCTACTTAGTCATGTTTTTTTTGCGGTGAACATTGCATTTTTTACAGTGTAAATCAGCATTTATAATGGTTTGAAAAGTAGAAACTACATTAAATCCATTAATTTATAATGGATTCCCAGTAAAACGCCTGAATTACAGTTCTGAACCGTATATTCTGCATTGAATTCAGTAATTTTTTAAATATTACACATGAATCGTCACTGATCATTTTTTTTTCCGTGTGCCAATCTAGGCCAGAATTATTCCAAACAAAAAAACCTCGTCCCTGGCGATGGAAAATATTAAATATTAATTTTTCAAAATACACTTCGTCATTTCGTGCTTCACGTGACCAAGATAAATTCCACCGACGTCGCCTAATTTCACGCAACACATTAATATATTTTCTACATGCGCATATGCAAATGTATATTTATCACGGGACTCGTCGGACTGGTCTCTCGGAGCTCCGATATAAGATAAATTCGATTAATAATCGTATCATATTTCGAAGAACGACGACGACGATGAAGCGTGATGAGATTTAAACTGAATCCGCACCTTGTCAGTATCATTTACGAATAGAAATATATATATGTATATATATATATAGGGTGTCTCTGGAATGAAGGGTAATGCCATGAGGGTAGATTCGTGACGTAATATCGAGTAGAAAAGTCTTTTGCCATTTTTTAATATTTTTAACCCCTGAATTGTTATTAATTACTTGAATTAATAACAATTCAGTACGTCAATAAATAATTAAATTAATAACAATTTCGGGGGATCAAAATATCAAAAAATGGCAAAGGACTTTTCTACTCGATATTACATCACGAATCTACCCTCATGGCATTGTCCTTCATTCCTGAGACACCCTGTATATGTATTGTATATATGCATATAATTTTTTTAATTCATAAAATAACGAGAGAACTCGAAAAGTTCAAAGGAATATTTTTCATCGCGTGACGAAGACTCGTTTCTCTTAAAAGCTCTCGTCACGAATGTAATATCTCTCGTTACACACGATTATTTACTCTCTCACCGGGGAATATATTGTAAGCGTATTTCATTGTAAATACATATAAATATTAGGGTGTCCGTTATTTACCAAGTTTCTATTTTTAGCACCCCCCCCCTTAAATTTTTAGTTTATGATCTAAAGAAACATGTCAGAACAAAAACAGAATCAGAATAAGATATTTTTAAGAATAAATAACTAATTTTTATGCAAATAATAACAATTTTGCCGTAAAAGTGAGAAAAATCAGAAAATTCGCCATAAGTTCAACTTTAATCTTGAATAACTTTTGACGGAGTAGATTTATCGAAAAATCTTAAGAGACCTTTTTTGTAGAGCATTCGATTCCCTACAAGAATATGTATCACTCATTGCTATGAATGAACTAGTTGAAGAGAAAAAAAATTAATCGTAAAAAGTGTACAAATCCCATGTTATTCGGGTTCCATGTTATTAAATGTAACGTCTCAAGGGCACGGTTTAACATCAATATTAAGGACGTTTTTTGTTCTGACATGTTTCTTTGGATCATTAACTGAAAATTTAAGGGGCGCTGCTAAAAATAAAACCAACTTGGTAAATAACGGACACCCTAATATAAATATGTGTATACATTTTTAGAGATTTACATAATCAACGCAAAAATGTTTTTTTTTTCAAAACAAATTAGAAGATTACAGAGTGAAAAAAAAATTCGAACTAATAACGCGAGTTAAGGAGCAAATTTTATAAATATAGGACAGGATTCATCCGCTTGGAGGTTTTATAATGCACGTGAGTTAATTAGTTCCGTGTTTTGCTGAGGATAGAGAAAAAGAGGGAGGGAGTTAATAACCTTCCGCGAGGCGTTTAATGTCGCTTATATTAGAGTTTTCATATGCTGAAGCGATTTCTGACGAAATCGTTCACGCATATACATATATTTATACAGGGTGTTCCATTTTAATCTTACAGCTGATTTATCTCGAAAAATACTGCTCCAATCAAAAATTGAGTACAATGAAACTTTTAGGGTTCAAAGAGGGACGTTAAAAAAAAAGTTTTTCGGTCCAAAATTCAAAATGGCGGCGCTAAGATGGCGGACATGTTTTTTCTAAAAATGGCAATATGATTTTTTTTTCACTAAAAGATTTGTCAGGTCGATACTAAAAACTTTTGCTTTTACATAAACCTCTTTGTTAATTTCTGGACAATTTTAAGCTTGGCAAAATTTCAGATTTTTTTTTTGTAAATTTTTAGGTACCTTTTGAATTCCATAATTTTGCAGAAATCAAGTTAATATTTTATCCACGGATATTAGAAGTGACAAGAGTAGTTGTCATTTAATTTAAAAATAGTCGATCAGAGAGTTTAGATTTTATAAAAATTTTAAATAAAAAAAAGCTCGCGATTTGAATTTCTTAATCTTGCAGCTATTAAAATTTCCCGCTCAAAAATATATATAACGTGGAAAAGAAGATATTATATTTTCTTTCTCCCTCAATGTTCCAGTGACTGATATTTTTAGAAAATCTTGAAACGCCAAATTAATTAATAACAAGTACAATTGAAAAATTTCAAAAATTTTCAAAAAAATTTCAATTTATTTTTTACAAATCTATCAATGCACTTTTTTCTACTGAATACGAAACTACCAATATTTTGTCCAGAAACTCGAGATTTTTTATGAATCTTCATAAAAAAAGAATTTTTTTTTTGGATTGTCCTGGCTTTTTCTCATGAATACATTTTTTTTCGACAAAAAGTCTGCTTGATTTGCAATCAGCGATGAATTTTCCATCGAAATAACGTTTCAAAACGACAGAAATAAAAATAAAATTTTCTTGCTCAATTTTGGCCTCATTTTCAAAAACCTCAAAAAGCGAAATTTCAAGTGCTCATAACTTTACTTCAGTTTGACAGATTCCTAAATTTATTTTTCGTACTTGAAGGCTGTCACTAAACTTAGAGAATCGCGTTTGGTTCATTCCGATGACTTAATTTTTGTAGAAATGAGAGCACTTTGAAAATCGCCGAAAAAAATGGGAAGGGGTATGCCTTGAAAAATTTGCAAAAATCGATGATCGAAATTTAAAAATCTGCCAAAAATCGAAAAATGATCGGAATCGGATGAACCAAGCAAGGTTTTGCAGGTTGAACGATTGCGAAGAGTATGAGCTCATGTCCAAGCCGCAATTCTATCTAGAAAATAAACTACAGCCATTTTAGTGAACCGGTTGAATTTTGGCCAAAATGCAAAAAAAAAAAGTCTTAAAATTTTTTTTTTGGGCCTTATACCGATGTATCCCCCCCCCCCCTGAACACGAATCTACCAATAGTTTTTTCAAGAAATCAAAGTTTTCACAAATTTCCATAAAAAACTTTTTTCCTCGATTTTAGCCCCATTTTCAAAATTTTTTTTAAATCGTGAGAATCTACTAATTTTTTTCCTAGATTCTTGTGAGTTTTTCTCTTGCCCTTCTGAAACTCGAGGAACGACTGGCGTAGCAGCAGAAACGAGAGAATAATTTAAATAACATTTTACATAAAAAAGGGGGGAGAAAAAAAAATTTTAAGGGCACAAAAATGTTTGAATCACATGAATTTCCGTGTATCGCAAGTTCGATGTATCTACAATCTCTCTCGATGTACGCCTGAAAGACCCAAAAGCGATGACGATATACAGGGGAGTGGAGCGAGGGTAAGGGGGAGTGAGAGAGTGGGGGGGGGGGGGGGCGGTGAGGGGAGGTAAGAAAGAAGAGAGAAAAAAAGGACCCCGTGCGGCGAGACAGCAATCACCCCCCGTCGTGCACGAGCGTCAAATTAATAACCGATGATTTTATAGAATGCTTTATTGAATCGTGTTCGCGGTAAATAATAATCTGAGCACACCATCTTTCGAACGTCCCCCGTGTGTCGGTGTCTCGTCGTCGGTTATAGCGGTGGGACGTATAAGAAAAAGTCTAAAATGAAGAAGAGGCCGCTGCAAAGGATCACAGGGACTGTATTAACGTTTCAACTATGTGGGGTCATTAAATTTTGTCAAAAAAAAATCTCTAGCCAAGGGTTCAAACCGATAATTTTCTAAATTATGAAATTTTACACTAGAATTGTCTAGAGAATTTTTAGCGATACCGAAAAATTCTTCGAAAGGAATTTTAGAACGATGTTTCATCGTATAATGAAGAGTAAATTCACAATCCCCTAGATTGTGCAATTTCTTTGAACAAAGATGTCCCTAGATTTTAGAATTTGATTCCAGATTTAATCACCTGCGCATTAATGTGTCAACTATTGGAGACGAGTAAATGTTATCACGGAAAATCACTAGGCAAGCGATCAAACCAATAATTTTCTAAATTATGAAATTTTACAATAAAATTGTCTAGAAACATTTTAGCGATGACGAAAGATTCTTCGAATGAATTTTTAGAACGATGTTTCACCGTATAATGAAGAGTACATTCACAATCCTCTAGATTATGCACTTTCTTTGAATAAAAATGTCCCTAGATTCTAGAATTTGATTCTAGATTTAATCATCTGCGCATTAATGTGTCAACTATTGGGGATGAGTAAATGTTATCACGAAAAATCATTAGCCTATCGATCAAACCAATAATTCTCTAAATTATGAAATTTTACACTAGAATTGTCTAGAAAATTTTTAGCGATACCGAAAGATTCTTCGAAAGGAATTTTAGAACTATGTTTCACCGTGTAATGAAGAGTACATTCATAATCCCCTAGATTGTGCAATTTCTTTGAACAAAAATGTCCCTAGATTCTAGAATTTGATTCTAGATTTAATCATCTGCACATTAATGTGTCAACTATTGGGGATGAGTAAATGTTATCATGAAAAATTATTAGCCCAGCGATCAGACCAATAATTTTCTCAATTATGAAATTTTACACTAGAATCGTCCAGAAAAATTTTAGCGATACCGAAAGATTCTTCAGAAGGAATTTTAGAACGATGTTTCACCGTATAATGAAGAGAACATTCACAATCACCTAGATTGTGCAATTTCTTTGAACAAAAATGTCCCTAGATTCTAGAATTTGATTCTAGATTTAATCATCTGCACATTATTGTTTCAACCATTGGCGATGAGTAAATGTTATCACAAAAAAATCTCTAGCCAAGCGAAAACCAATAATTTTCTAAATTATGAAATTTTACACTAGAATTGTCTGGAAAATTTTTAGCGATACTAAAAGATTCTTCGAAAGGAATTTTAGAACGATGTTTCACCGTATAATGAAGAGTACATTCACAATCCTCTAGATTGTGCAATTTCTTTGAACAAAAATGTCCCTAGATTTTAGAATTTGATTCTAGGTTTATCATCTGCACATTAATGATTCAACTATTGGCGATGAGTAAATGTTATCACAAAAAAATCTCTAGCCAAGCGGAAACCAATAATTTTCTAAATTATGAAATTTTACACTAGAATTGTCTAGAAAATTTTTACCTCCATCAAGTCAGCAGAGAAAAGTCTCAAAAATGGATTCAACTTATACCAGAATTAGGTGCTTTTTAGGTGCTAATTTGGTGCTGAATTGGAAATTTTAGTGCTCCTTAAGTTTTTCCAAAAATCCAATTGCAAAAGTTCTCTGCTACCTTGATATCAAGCTAGCAGAGACTCATTGTTAGGCAACACTTGAAAAAAATCTAAGAGCATAGTAATTAAGTGCTTTTTAAGTGCTTTCGAACCGTATAAACTAAAACCCCAAAATCCCAACGAAAATATTTTTTTTCAATTTTTGAAATTTTTTGGGTTTTTCGAAATCTAAAAAAATACGTTTATTGGGAATCTAATGGTATAGGAATTAAGTGCTTTTAAAGTGCTTTCGAACGATGCAAAAAAAAATCAAAAAATCCAACCAAAAGTATTTTTTTTCAATTTTGGAAATTGTTGAGTCCTTTCAACATTTGAAAAAATACATAGATTCGGATTATGATGCCATAAGAATTAGGTGCTGTTTAGGTGCTCTCGAACCGTGTACGAGTAAACTCGGAAATTCCACCGGAAGTATGTTTTTTCGATTTTTAAATTTTTGAGATATTTAAAATTTTTTAAAAATACATAGAATCGAAATCTATTGCTACGAGAATTAGGTGCTATTTAGGTGCTTTTGGACCGAATGAAAATAAATTTAAAAATCCAACCGGAAGTATTTTATCACCAACTTTAAAATTTTCGAGACTTTTCGAAATTTGAAAAAGTACATAAATTCGCAATGTAATGCTATAGAAATTAGGTGCTATTTAGGTGTTCTCAAACCGTGCAATAGTAAAGTCGAAAGTCCAACGTGAAACATATTTTTTCGATTTTTGAAATTTTTTGGGTTTTTCGAAATACGAAGAAATACGTTTATTAAAAATCCAATGCTTCAGGAATTAAGTGCTTTTTAAGTGCTTTCGAACCATGCAAAAAAAATCCAAAAATCCAACCGGAAGTATTTTTTTTCAGTTTCACAAATTTTCGAGACTTTTCGAAATTTGAAAAAGTACATCAATTCGAAATGTAATGCTATAGGAATTAGGTGCTATTTAGGTGCTCTCGACCCGTGCAATAGTAAAGTCAAAAATTCAACGTGAAACATATTTTTTCGATTTTTCAAAATTTTTGGGTTGTTCGAAATCCGAAAAAATACGTTTATGGAAAATCTAATGCTAAAGGAATTAAGTGCTTTTTAAGTGCTTCCAATCGGTGCAAAACACATCCAAAAATCCAACCGGAAGTATTTTTTTTTTCAATTTTAGAAATTGTTGAGTCTTTTCAACATTTGCAAAAATACATAGATTCAGATTATGATGCTATAGGAATTAGGTGCTGTTTAGGTTCTCTCGAACCGTGTACGAGTAAACTCGAAAATTCCACCGGAAGTATGTTTTTTCGATTTTGAAATTTTTAGAGACATCTGAAAATTTTAAAAAATACATAGAACCGAAATCTATTGCTATGAGAATTAGGTGCTATTTAAGTGCTTTTGAACCGAACAAAAGTAAATCTGAAAATCCAACCGGAAGTAGTTTTTTATCATTTCAAAAATTTTCGAGACCTTCCGAAATTTGAAAAAGTACATAAAATCGCAATGTAATGCTATAGGAATTAGGTGCTATTTAGGTGCTCTCAAACCGTGCAATAGTAAAGTCGAAAGTCCAACGTGAAACATATTTTTTCGGTTTTGGAAAATTTTTGGGTTTTTCGAAACACGAAGAAATACGTTTATTGAAAATCCAATGCTTCAGGAATTAAGTGCTTTTAAAGTGCTTTCGAACGATGCAAAATAAAATCCAAAAATCCAACCGGAAGTATTTTTTTTCAGTTTTACAAATTTTCGAGACTTTTCGAAATTTGAAAAAGTACATCGATTCGAAATGTAATGCTATAGGAATTAGGTGCTATTTAGGTGCTCTCGAACCGTGCAATAGTAAAGTCAAAAATTCAACGTGAAACATATTTTTTCGATTTTTCAAAATTTTTGGGTTGTTCGAAATCCGAAAAAATACGTTTATGGAAAATCTAATGCTAAAGGAATTAAGTGCTTTTTAAGTGCTTCCGATCGGTGCAAAAAAAATCCAAAAATCCAACCGGAAGTATTTTTTTTTTTTAATTTTAGAAATTGTTGAGTCTCTTTAACATTTGCAAAAATACATAGATTCAGATTAGGTTGCTATAGGAATTAGGTGCTGTTTAGGTGCTCTCGAACCGTGTACGAGTAAACTCGAAAATTCCACCGGAAGTATGTTTTTTCGATTTTGAAATTTTTAGAGACATTTGAAAATTTTGAAAAATACATAGAATCGAAATCTATTGCTATGAGAATTAGGTGCTATTTAAGTGCTTTTGAACCGAACAAAAGTAAATCTGAAAATCCAACCGGAAGTAGTTTTTTATAATTTTAAAAATTTTCGAGACTTTTCGAAATTTGAAAAAGTACATAAATTCGCAATGTAATGCTATAGGAATTAGGTGCTATTTAGGTGCTCTCAAACCGTGCAATAGTAAAGTCGAAAGTCCAACGTGAAACATATTTTTTCGACTTTTTGAAAATTTTTGGGTTCTTCGAAATACGAAGAAATACGTTTATTGAAAATCCAATGCTTCAGGAATTAAGTGCTTTTTAAGTGCTTTCGAACGATGCAAAAAAAAATCCAAAAATCCAACCGGAAGTATGTTTTTTCGATTTTGAAATTTTTAGAGACATTTGAAAATTTTGGAAAATACATAGAATCGAAATCTATTGCTATGAGAATTAGGTGCTATTTAAGTGCTTTTGAACCGAACAAAAGTAAATCTGAAAATCCAACCGGGAGTAGTTTTTTATCATTTTAAAAATTTTCGAGACTTTTCGAAATTTGAAAAAGTACATAAATTCGCAATGTAATGCTATAGGAATTAGGTGCTATTTAGGTGCTCTCAAACCGTGCAATAGTAAAGTCGAAAGTCCAACGTGAAACATATTTTTTCGATTTTTTGAAAATTTTTGGGTTTTTCGAAATACGAAGAAATACGTTTATTGAAAATCCAATGCTTCAGGAATTAAGTGCTTTTTAAGTGCTTTCGAACGATGCAAAAAAAATCCAAAAATCCAACCGGAAGTATTTTTTTTCAGTTTTACAAATTTTTGAGACTTTTCAAAATTAGAAATTACATCAATTCGCAATGTAATGCTATAGGAATTCGGTGCTATTTGGGTGCTCTCAAACCGTGCAATAGTAAAGTCGAAAGTCCAACGTGAAACATATTTTTTCGACTTTTTGAAAATTTTTGGGTTTTTCGAAATACGAAGAAATACGTTTATTGAAAATCCAATGCTTCAGGAATTAAGTGCTTTTTAAGTGCTTTCGAACGATGCAAAAAAAATCCAAAAATCCAACCGGAAGTATTTTTTTTCAGTTTTACAAATTTTTGAGACTTTTCAAAATTAGAAATTACATCAATTCGCAATGTAATGCTATAGGAATTCGGTGCTATTTAGGTGCTCTCAAACCGTGCAATAGTAAAGTCGAAAGTCCAACGTGAAACATATTTTTTCGACTTTTTGAAAATTTTTGGGTTCTTCGAAATACGAAGAAATACGTTTATTGAAAATCCAATGCTTCAGGAATTAAGTGCTTTTTAAGTGCTTTCGAACGATGCAAAAAAAAATCCAAAAATCCAACCGGAAGTATTTTTTTTCAGTTTTGCAAATTTTTGAGACTTTTCGAAATTTGAAAAAGTACATCAATTCGCAATCTTATGCTATAGGAATTAGGTGCTATTTAGGTGCTCTCGAACCGTGCAATAGTAAAGTCAAAAATTCAACGTGAAACATATTTTTTCGATTTTTCAAAATTTTTGGGTTGTTCGAAATCCGAAAAAATACGTTTATGGAAAATCTAATGCTAAAGGAATTAAGTGCTTTTTAAGTGCTTCCGATCGGTGCAAAAAAAATCCAAAAATCCAACCGGAAGTATTTTTTTTTTTTAATTTTAGAAATTGTTGAGTCTCTTCAACATTTGCAAAAATACATAGATTCAGATTAGGTTGCTATAGGAATTAGGTGCTGTTTAGGTGCTCTCGAACCGTGTACGAGTAAACTCGAAAATTCCACCGGAAGTATGTTTTTTCGATTTTGAAATTTTTAGAGACATTTGAAAATTTTGAAAAATACATAGAATCGAAATCTATTGCTATGAGAATTAGGTGCTATTTAAGTGCTTTTGAACCGAACAAAAGTAAATCTGAAAATCCAACCGGAAGTAGTTTTTTATCATTTTAAAAATTTTCGAGACTTTTCGAAATTTGAAAAAGTACATAAATTCGCAATGTAATGCTATAGGAATTAGGTGCTATTTAGGTGCTCTCAAACCGTGCAATAGTAAAGTCGAAAGTCCAACGTGAAACATATTTTTTCGGTTTTGGAAAATTTTTGGGTTTTTCGAAATACGAAGAAATACGTTTATTGAAAATCCAATGCTTCAGGAACTAAGTGCTTTTAAAGTGCTTTCGAACGATGCAAAATAAAATCCAAAAATCCAACCGGAAGTATTTTTTTTCAGTTTTACAAATTTTCGAGACTTTTCGAAATTTGAAAAAGTACATCGATTCAAAATGTAATGCTATAGGAATTAGGTGCTATTTAGGTGCTCTTGAACCGTGCAATAGTAAAGTCAAAAATTCAACGTGAAACATATTTTTTCGATTTTTCAAAATTTTTGGGTTGTTCGAAATCCGAAAAAATACGTTTATGGAAAATCTAATGCTAAAGGAATTAAGTGCTTTTTAAGTGCTTCCGATCGGTGCAAAAAAAATCCAAAAATCCAACCGGAAGTATTTTTTTTTTTTAATTTTAGAAATTGTTGAGTCTCTTCAACATTTGCAAAAATACATAGATTCAGATTAGGTTGCTATAGGAATTAGGTGCTGTTTAGGTGCTCTCGAACCGTGTACGAGTAAACTCGAAAATTCCACCGGAAGTATGTTTTTTCGATTTTGAAATTTTTAGAGACATTCGAAAATTTTGAAAAATACATAGAATCGAAATCTATTGCTATGAGAATTAGGTGCTATTTAAGTGCTTTTGAACCGAACAAAAGTAAATCTGAAAATCCAACCGGAAGTAGTTTTTTATCATTTTAAAAATTTTCGAGACTTTTCGAAATTTGAAAAAGTACATAAATTCGCAATGTAATGCTATAGGAATTAGGTGCTATTTAGGTGCTCTCAAACCGTGCAATAGTAAAGTCGAAAGTTCAACGTGAAACATATTTTTTCGATTTTTTTAAAATTTTTGGGTTTTTCGAAATACGAAGAAATACGTTTATTGAAAATCCAATGCTTCAGGAACTAAGTGCTTTTTAAGTGCTTTCGAACGATGCAAAAAAAATCCAAAAATCCAACCGGAAGTATTTTTTTTCAGTTTTACAAATTTTTGAGACTTTTCAAAATTAGAAATTACATCAATTCGCAATGTAATGCTATAGGAATTCGGTGCTATTTAGGTGCTCTCAAACCGTGCAATAATAAAGTCGAAAGTCCAACGTGAAACATATTTTTTCGACTTTTTGAAATTTTTTGGGTTTTTCGAAATACGAAGAAATACGTTTATTGAAAATCCAATGCTTCAGGAATTAAGTGCTTTTTAAGTGCTTTCGAACGATGCAAAAAAAATCCAAAAATCCAACCGGAAGTATTTTTTTTCAGTTTTACAAATTTTTGAGACTTTTCAAAATTAGAAATTACATCAATTCGCAATGTTATGCTATAGGAATTCGGTGCTATTTAGGTGCTCTCAAACCGTGCAATAGTAAAGTCGAAAGTCCAACGTGAAACATATTTTTTCGACTTTTTGAAAATTTTTGGGTTCTTCGAAATACGAAGAAATACGTTCATTGAAAATCCAATGCTTCAGGAATTAAGTGCTTTTTAAGTGCTTTCGAACGATGCAAAAAAAAATCCAAAAATCCAACCGGAAGTATGTTTTTTCGATTTTGAAATTTTTAGAGACATTTGAAAATTTTGAAAAATACATAGAATCGAAATCTATTGCTATGAGAATTAGGTGCTATTTAAGTGCTTTTGAACCGAACAAAAGTAAATCTGAAAATCCAACCGGAAGTAGTTTTTTATCATTTTAAAAATTTTCGAGACTTTTCGAAATTTGAAAAAGTACATAAATTCGCAATGTAATGCTATAGGAATTAGGTGCTATTTAGGTGCTCTCAAACCGTGCAATAGTAAAGTCGAAAGTCCAACGTGAAACATATTTTTTCGACTTTTTGAAAATTTTTGGGTTTTTCGAAATACGAAGAAATACGTTTATTGAAAATCCAATGCTTCAGGAATTAAGTGCTTTTTAAGTGCTTTCGAACGATGCAAAAAAAATCCAAAAATCCAACCGGAAGTATTTTTTTTCAGTTTTACAAATTTCTGAGACTTTTCAAAATTAGAAATTACATCAATTCGCAATGTAATGCTATAGGAATTCGGTGCTATTTAGGTGCTCTCAAACCGTGCAATAGTAAAGTCGAAAGTCCAACGTGAAACATATTTTTTCGACTTTTTGAAAATTTTTGGGTTCTTCGAAATACGAAGAAATACGTTTATTGAAAATCCAATGCTTCAGGAATTAAGTGCTTTTTAAGTGCTTTCGAACGATGCAAAAAAAAATCCAAAAATCCAACCAGAAGTATTTTTTTTCAGTTTTGCAAATTTTTGAGACTTTTCGAAATTTGAAAAAGTACATCAATTCGCAATCTAATGCTATAGGAATTAGGTGCTATTCAGGTGCTCTCGAACCGTGCAATAGTAAAGTCAAAAATTCAACGTGAAACATATTTTTTTGATTTTTCAAAATTTTTGGGTTGTTCGAAATCCGAAAAAATACGTTTATGGAAAATCTAATGCTAAAGGAATTAAGTGCTTTTTATGTGCTTCCGATCGGTGCAAAAAAAATCCAAAAATCCAACCGGAAGTATTTTTTTTTTTAATTTTAGAAATTGTTGAGTCTCTTCAATATTTGCAAAATTACATAGATTCAGATTAGGTTGCTATAGGAATTAGGTGCTGTTTAGGTGCTCTCGAACCGTGTACGAGTAAACTCGAAAATTCCACCGGAAGTATGTTTTTTCGATTTTGAAATTTTTAGAGACATTTGAAAATTTTGAAAAATACATAGAATCGAAATCTATTGCTATGAGAATTAGGTGCTATTTAAGTGCTTTTGAACCGAACAAAAGTAAATCTAAAAATCCAACCGGAAGTAGTTTTTCATCATTTTAAAAATTTTCGAGACTTTTCGAAATTTGAAAAAGTACATAAATTCGCAATGTAATACTATAGGAATTAGGTGCTATTCAGGTGCTCTCAAACCGTGCAATAGTAAAGTCGAAAGTCCAACGTGAAACATATTTTTTCGATTTTTTGAAAATTTTTGGGTTCTTCGAAATACGAAGAAATACGTTTATTGAAAATCCAATGCTTCAGGAATTAAGTGCTTTTTAAGTGCTTTCGAACGATGCAAAAAAAAATCCAAAAATCCAACAGGAAGTATTTTTTTTCAGTTTTACAAATTTTTGAGACTTTTCGAAATTTGAAAAAGTACATCAATTCGCAATCTAATGCTATAGGAATTAGGTGCTATTTAGGTGCTCTCGAACCGTGCAATAGTAAAGTCAAAAATTCAACGTGAAACATATTTTTTTGATTTTTCAAAATTTTTGGGTTGTTCGAAATCCAAAAAAATACGTTTATGGAAAATCTAATGCTAAAGGGATTAAGTACTTCTTAAGTGCTTTCGAACGATGCAAGAGAAAAATCCAAAAATCCAACCGGAAGTTTTTTTTCAATTTCGGAAATTGTGAAGTCTTTTCAACATTTGAAAAAATACATAGCTTCGGATTATGATGCTATAGGGATTGGGTGCTGTTTAGGTACTCTCGAACCGTGTACAAGTAAACTCGAAAATCCCACCGGAAGTATGTTTTTTCGGTTTTGAACTTTTTAGAGCCTTTTTAAAAGTTGAAAAGATACATAGACTCGAAATCTATTGCTACACGAATTAGGTGCTATTTAGGTGCCTTTGAAGCGAACAAAAATAAACCTGAAAATCCAACCTGAAGTATTTTTTTCCGATTGTGAAATGTTTTGAGACCTTTCGAAATTTGAAAAATTTAATAGATTCGAAATATATTGCAATTGAATTTAGGTATTATATTATGAAGCTCGAAAATCTTATTCGATTTTGAAGTTTACTTTCGTACGGTTAAAAAGCACCTAATCCCTCTAGCAATAGATTTCGAATGTTTCTACTTTTTTAAATTTCGAAAAGTCTCAACATTTTTTAAATTCGGAAAAAAAACTTCCGGTTAGATTTTCGAGTTTACTTTTGTACCGTTTGAAAGCACCTAAATAGCGCTTAATTCCTATATTATTATATATCGAATCTGTTTTTTTCGATATTCGAAAAATCTGAAAATTGTTCAAAATCCGGAAAATAGTATATCACACATGCCAGGGCATCCAGCGTTCGGGCCGTGGGTCGTATACTATTTTTCTTGATCCCCTAGTCGAAAGTACGCTTATTAATTAATTAAAATCTATACAATACTGCCATGAGCATGACAGCTGACTTGTGTTCGGCCATATTTGTATACGACTGGATTTTACAGTGGATTTTTCTTTCGTGGCCTGCGTCAGCGCGCCTATCGGCAATCTCGCGTACTGTAGCGAAGCGAGGTTCGGGGGGAGGCCCGCCCGACTTTTGCAAGGCCGAGGCGAAGCCGAGGTTTTGCTGGTCGGGGCGGGCATTAGAAACATATCCAAAAGATGAAATAACACGCACGAAAATTAACAGCAATAAGAGAGGTTGACGCACAGATCACGGCAAAACGTCAACACACGGGCGCAAACTGACACGGAAAATAAAAGCCAACGAGCGAAGAAGCCCGAAATTAGCCGAGCGGACCGTCTGCTACCGCGGCGCATAATGCGTGCGGTGTATATATATACATATTGACTCGGGACGGAAAGCCAATGAGCGGAGAAGCCCGAGGGAGCCCGAAACGAGCCGAACAGACCGTCTGCTACCTCAGCGCGTAATGCGTGCTATATATATTTCAATCACCGGCCGCAAAAATCCCGTCAGAGCGCGCTACCGTCGACAGGCCAGGGAAACTGTTCTTTCCTGCCTGAAATGCGGCCGGGAAGTGCGTACTTTCGGCTAGGGGAGCAAGGAAAAATACTTCCTGTTTGATTTTCAAGTTTACTTTTTTACGGTTCGAGAGCACCTAAATAGCACCTAATTCCTATAGCATTACATTGCGAATTGATGTACTTTTTCAAATTTCGAAAAGTCTCAAAAAATTTTAAAACGGAAAAAAAATACTTCCGGTTGGATTTTTGGATTTTTTTTTGCATCGTTCGAAAGCACTTAAAAAACACTTAATTCCTGAAGCATTGGATTTTCAATAAACGTATTTCTTCGTATTTCGAAGAACCCAAAAATTTTCAAATAATCGAAAAAATATGTTTCACGTTGGACTTTCGACTTTACTATTGCACGGTTTGAGAGCACCTAAATAGCACCTAATTCCTATAGCATTACATTGCGAATTTATGTACTTTTTCAAATTTCGAAAAGTCTCGAAAATTTTTAAAATGATAAAAAACTACTTCCGGTTGGATTTTCAGATTTACTTTTGTTCGGTTCAAAAGCACTTAAATAGCACCTAATTCTCATAGCAATAGATTTCGATTCTATGTATTTTTCAAAATTTTCAAATGTCTCTAAAAATTTCAAAATCGAAAAAACATACTTCCGGTGGAATTTTCGAGTTTACTCGTACACGGTTCGAGAGCACCTAAACAGCACCGAATTCCTATAGCAACCTAATCTGAATCTATGTATTTTTGCAAATGTTGAAGAGACTCAACAATTTCTAAAATTAAAAAAAAAAATACTTCCGGTTGGATTTTTGGATTTTTTTTGCACCGATCGGAAGCACTTAAAAAGCACTTAATTCCTTTAGCATTAGATTTTCCATAAACGTATTTTTTCGGATTTGGAACAACCCAAAAATTTTGAAAAATCAAAAAAATATGTTTCACGTTGAATTTTTGACTTTACTATTGCACGGTTCGAGAGCACCTAAATAGCACCTAATTCCTATAGCATTACATTGCGAATTGATGTACTTTTTCAAATTTCGAAAAGTCTCAAAAAATTGTAAAACTGAAAAAAAATACTTCCGGTTGGATTTTTGGATTTTTTTTTGCATCGTTCGAAAGCACTTAAAAAGCACTTAATTCCTGAAGCATTGGATTTTCAATAAACGTATTTCTTCGTATTTCGAAAAACCCAAAAATTTTCAAAAAATCGAAAAAATATGTTTCACGTTGAACTTTCGACTTTACTATTGCACGGTTTGAGAGCACCTAAATAGCACCTAATTCCTATAGCATTACATTGCGAATTTATGTACTTTTTCAAATTTCGAAAAGTCTCGAAAATTTTTAAAATGATAAAAAACTACTTCCGGTTGGATTTCCAGATTTACTTTTGTTCGGTTCAAAAGCACTTAAATAGCACCTAATTCTCATAGCAATAGATTTCGATTCTATGTATTTTTCAAAATTTTCAAATGTCTAAAAATTTCAAAATCGAAAAAACATACTTCCGGTGGAATTTTCGAGTTTACTCGTACACGGTTCGAGAGCACCTAAACAGCACCTAATTCCTATAGTAACCTAATCTGAATCTATGTAATTTTGCAAATGTTGAAGAGACTCAACAATTTCTAAAATTAAAAGAAAAAAATACTTCCGGTTGGATTTTTGGATTTTTTTTGCACCGATCGGAAGCACTTAAAAAGTACTTAATTCCTTTAGCATTAGATTTTCCATAAACGTATTTTTTCGGATTTCGAACAACCCAAAAATTTTGAAAAATCAAAAAAATATGTTTCACGTTGAATTTTTGACTTTACTATTGCACGGTTCGAGAGCACCTAAATAGCACCTAATTCCTATAGCATTACATTGCGAATTGATGTACTTTTTCAAATTTCGAAAAGTCTCAAAAATTTGTAAAACCGAAAAAAAATACTTCCGGTTGGATTTATGGATTTTTTTTTGCATCGTTCGAAAGCACTTAAAAAACACTTTATTCCTGAAGCATTGGATTTTCAATAAACGTATTTCTTCGTATTTCGATGAACCCAAAAATTTTCAAAAAATCGAAAAAATATGTTTCACGTTGGACTTTCGACTTTACTATTGCACGGTTTGAGAGCACCTAAATAGCACCTAATTCCTATAGCATTACATTGCGAATTTATGTACTTTTTCAAATTTCGAAAAGTCTCGAAAATTTTTAAAATGATAAAAAATTACTTCCGGTTGGATTTTCAGATTTACTTTTGTTCGGTTCAAAAGCACTTAAATAGCACCTAATTCTCATAGCAATAGATTTCGATTCTATGTATTTTTCAAAATTTTCAAATGTCTAAAAATTTCAAAATCGAAAAAACATACTTCCGGTGGAATTTTCGAGTTTACTCGTACACGGTTCGAGAGCACCTAAACAGCACCTAATTCCTATAGCAACCTAATCTGAATCTATGTAATTTTGCAAATGTTGAAGAGACTCAACAATTTCTAAAATTAAAAAAAAAAATACTTCCGGTTGGATTTTTGGATTTTTTTTTGCACCGATCGGAAGCACTTAAAAAAAACTTAATTCCTTTAGCATTAGATTTTCCATAAACGTATTTTTTCGGATTTCGAACAACCCAAAAATTTTCAAAAAATTGAAAAAATATGTTTCACGTTGGACTTTTGACTTTACTATTGCACGGTTTGAGAGCACCTAAATAGCACCTAATTCCTATACCATTACATTGCGAATTTATGTACTTTTTCAAATTTCGAAAAGTCTCGAAAATTTGTAAAACTGAAAAAAAATACTTCCGGTTGGATTTTTGGATTTTTTTTTGCATCGTTCGAAAGCACTTAAAAAGCACTTAATTCCTGAAGCATTGGATTTTCAATAAACGTATTTCTTCGTATTTCGAAAAACCCAAAAATTTTCAAAAAATCGAAAAAATATGTTTCACGTTGAACTTTCGACTTTACTATTGCACGGTTTGAGAGCACCTAAATAGCACCTAATTCCTATAGCATTACATTGCGAATTTATGTACTTTTTCAAATTTCGAAAAGTCTCGAAAATTTTTAAAATGATAAAAAATTACTTCCGGTTGGATTTTCAGATTTACTTTTGTTCGGTTCAAAAGCACTTGAATAGCACCTAATTCTCATAGCAATAGATTTCGATTCTATGTATTTTTTAAAATTTTCAAATGTCTCTAAAAATTTCAAAATCGAAAAAACATACTTCCGGTGGAATTTTCGAGTTTACTCGTACACGGTTCGAGAGCACCTAAACAGCACCTAATTCATATAGCATCATAATCTGAATCTATGTATTTTTGCAAATGTTGAAAAGACTCAACAATTTCTAAAATTGAAAAAAAAAAATACTTCCGGTTGGATTTTTGGATTTTTTTTGCACCGATCGGAAGCACTTGAAAAGCACTTAATTCCATTAGCATTAGATTTTCCATAAACGTATTTTTTCGGATTTCGAACAACCCAAAAATTTTGAAAAATCGAAGAAATATGTTTCACGTTGAATTTTTGACTTTACTATTGCACGGTTCGAGAGCACCTAAATAGCACCTAATTCCTATAGCATTACATTGCGAATTGATGTAATTTCTAATTTTGAAAAGTCTCAAAAATTTGTAAAACTGAAAAAAAATACTTCCGGTCGGATTTTTGGATTTTTTTTTGCATCGTTCGAAAGCACTTAAAAAGCACTTAATTCCTGAAGCATTGGATTTTCAATAAACGTATTTCTTCGTATTTCGAAAAACCCAAAAATTTTCAAAAAATCGAAAAAATATGTTTCACGTTGGACTTTCGACTTTACTATTGCACGGTTTGAGAGCACCTAAATAGCACCTAATTCCTATAGCATTACATTGCGAATTTATGTACTTTTTCAAATTTCGAAAAGTCTCGAAAATTTTTAAAATGATAAAAAACTACTTCCGGTTGGATTTTCAGATTTACTTTTGTTCGGTTCAAAAGCACTTAAATAGCACCTAATTCTCATAGCAATAGATTTCGATTCTATGTATTTTTCAAAATTTTCAAATGTCTCTAAAAATTTCAAAATCGAAAAAACATACTTCCGGTGGAATTTTCGAGTTTACTCGTACACGGTTCGAGAGCACCTAAACAGCACCTAATTCCTATAGCAACCTAATCTGAATCTATGTATTTTTGCAAATGTTGAAGAGACTCAACAATTTCTAAAATTAAAAAAAAAAAATACTTCCGGTTGGATTTTTGGATTTTTTTTGCACCGATCGGAAGCACTTAAAAAGCACTTAATTCCTTTAGCATTAGATTTTCCATAAACGTATTTTTTCGGATTTCGAACCACCCAAAAATTTTGAAAAATCGAAAAAATATGTTTCACGTTGAATTTTTGACTTTACTATTGCACGGTTCGAGAGCACCTAAATAGCACCTAATTCCTATAGCATTACATTTCGAATTGATGTACTTTTTCAAATTTCGAAAAGTCTCGAAAATTTGTGAAACTGAAAAAAAATACTTCCGGTTGGATTTTTGGATTTTTTTTTGCATGGTTCGAAAGCACTTAAAAAGCACTTAATTCCTGAAGCATTGGATTTTTAATAAACGTATTTCTTCGTATTTCGAAAAACCCAAAAAATTTCAAAAATCGAAAAAATATGTTTCACGCTGGACTTTCGACTTTACTATTGCACGGTTTGAGAGCACCTAAATAGCACCTAATTCCTATAGCATTACATTGCGAATTTATGTACTTTTTCAAATTTCGAAAAGTCTCGAAAATTTTAAAGTTGGTAATAAAATACTTCCGGTTGGATTTTTAAATTTATTTTCATTCGGTCCAAAAGCACCTAAATAGAGCACCTAATTCTCGTAGCAATAGATTTCGATTCTATGTATTTTTAAAAAATTTTAAATATCTCAAAATCTTAAAAATCGAAAAAACATACTTCCGGTGGAATTTTCGAGTTTACTCGTACACGGTTCGAGAGCACCTAAACAGCACCTAATTCTTATGGCATCATAATCCGAATCTATGTATTTTTTCAAATGTTGAAAGGACTCAACAATTTCCAAAATTGAAAAAAAATACTTTCGGTTGGATTTTTTGATTTTTTTTTGCATCGTTCGAAAGCACTTTAAAAGCACTTAATTCCTATACCATTAGATTCCCAATAAACGTATTTTTTTAGATTTCGAAAAACCCAAAAAATTTCAAAAATTGAAAAAAAATATTTTCGTTGGGATTTTGGGGTTTTAGTTTATACGGTTCGAAAGCACTTAAAAAGCACTTAATTCCTATGCTCTTAGATTTTTATCAAGTGTTGCCTAACAATGAGTCTCTGCTAGCTTGATATCAAGGTAGCAGAGAACTTTTGCAATTGGATTTTTGGAAAAACTTAAGGAGCACTAAAATTTCCAATTCAGCACCAAATTAGCACCTAAAAAGCACCTAATTCTGGTATAAGTTGAATCCATTTTTGAGACTTTTCTCTGCTGACTTGATGGAGGTAAAATTTTTAGCGATACTAAAAGATTCTTCAAAAGGAATTTTGGAACTATGTTTCACCGTATAATGAAGAGTACATTCACAATCCTCTAGATTGTGCAATTTCTTTGAACAAAAATGTCCCTAGATTCTAGAATTTGATTCTAGATTCAATCATCTGCACATTAACGTGTCAACTATTAGGGATGAGTAAATGTTATCACGAAAAATCAAACCTGTTACTTGTTACTTGTGTAACTTGTTAGCCACATGATTTTCCATTCTTCGAAATTATTTCTCAATCATTTTTATTATAGTACAGTCAGAATCAGATATTTTTCAAAATGAACAATTAGTTTTTATCCAAATAATAATAATTTTGCAGTCAAAGCAGGAGAATCTGAAAAATTTCCTACAAGTTCAACTTTAACCTTGAATAACTTTTGAAGGACTGAGTTTATCGAAAAATCATGAGAGACCATTTTGTAGAGCTTTCAATTTCCTACAAAAATATGTATCTCTCATTACTATATATCCACTTGTTTCGGAGAAAAAAAATTAAATGTAAAACGTGGAAAAATCCCATGTTATTTAAACGGGAAATTATCGTCCTTGGGGCAAGGTTTAATGTGAATATTAAGGGCTTTTTTCGGTCTGATATTTTTTGTTAGATCATGAACTAAAAATTTGGGGGCGCTATAAAAAAAAACCAACTCGGTAAATAACGGACAGCCTAGTATATATAAATGTACCCGCAGCTGTCTGGTCTCGTTTCTAAGATACTTCTTCCCGATTTCCTTCCCGAACTAACTATATCGATATGTTTGCACGGTAAAGTAAATATATACACATATATATATATATATAGATGAGTAGATGAGTACACTTCGGTAAGCTCAAAAGGGGAATCTCACGCTCGTCACTCCGCGTGTCTTTCCCCAATCTCGGCTCTTACAGTTGCTGCATTTCTGCCACTGATTTTTTTTTCTTTATTTTCCTTCCCAACCTGTGGCCTGTACCACTCGGACATCACGCTCGCGTCAACCCTCTCACGGTTCGTTTGGCTTCGTCGATACCGGACGGCGGTAACCCTGCCGTTTGGTGAAATTGACCGATTCGCTAAAGTGATTGACGGACGGGACAAGAAGAGATTATCACTGTTTTGAATTCGTTGATAATGAAAAAATATAATGCATCATTAAAATTAGTAATTTAACGAAACATTTGTTGTTTGAAAAAAATATTGATTCCTCAATTTTGGAAATGATACTTGATTTTTTTTTCAATTCAAATCGTAATAAATAGTTGGTTGTTTGAGTAGAAAAATGTAGCTTTGACTTGAGACATTGTTGAAATTAAATTGTTTTTCACCTTCTTAATATTTTAAAGATCATAAAAATTCTCAAAAATAAATTGAAGGAAGAAAGTTCAGATGATAAATAGTTTAGATAAAAATATGCGACATTTATAAATTTTAGGAAAATAGCTAATTTTCTAAACTTCAGAAAATCGAAATCCTTGCGCAGGCGGTGGTAACCTTGCCGTTTGGTGAAATTGACCGATTCGCTAAAGTGATTGACGGACGGGACAAGAAGAGATTTCACTGTTTTGAATTCGTTGATAATGAAAAAATATGATGTATCATTAAAATTAGTAATTTAACGAAAAATTTGTTGTTTGAAAAAAATATTGATTCCTCAATTTTGGAAATGATACTTAATTTTTTTTTTCAATTCCAATCGCAATAAATAGTTGGTTGTTTGAGTAGAAAAATGTAGTTTTGACTTGAGACATTGTTGAAATTGAATTGTTTTTCACCTTCTTAATATTTTAAAGATCATAAAAATTCTCAAAAATAAATTGAAGGAAGAAAGTTCAGATGATAAATAGTTTAGATAAAAATATGCGACATTTATAAATTTTAGGAAAATAGCTAATTTTCTAAACTTCAGAAAATCGAAATCCTTGCGCAGGCGGTGGTAACCTTGCCGTTTGGTGAAATTGACCGATTCGCTAAAGTGATTGACGGACGGGACAAGAAGAGATTTCACTGTTTTGAATTCGTTGATAATGAAAAAATATAATGCATCATTAAAATTAGTAATTTAACGAAAAATTTGTTGTTTCGAAAAAAATATTCATTCCTCAATTTTGGAAATGATACTTAATTTTTTTTTTCAATTCCAATCGCAATAAATAGTTGGTTGTTTGAGTAGAAAAATGTAGTTTTGACTTGAGACATTGTTGAAATTGAATTGTTTTTCACCTTCTTAATATTTTAAAGATCATAAAAATTCTCAAAAATAAATTGAAGGAAGAAAGTTCAGATGATAAATAGTTTAGATAAAAATATGCGACATTTATAAATTTTAGGAAAATAGCTAATTTTCTAAACTTCAGAAAATCGAAATCCTTGCGCAGGCGGTGGTAACCTTGCCGTTTGGTGAAATTGACCGATTCGCTAAAGTGATTGACGGACGGGACAAGAAGAGATTTCACTGTTTTGAATTCGTTGATAATGAAAAAATATGATGTATCATTAAAATTAGTAATTTAACGAAAAATTTGTTGTTTGAAAAAAATATTGATTCCTCAATTTTGGAAATGATACTTAATTTTTTTTTTCAATTCAAATCGCAATAAATAGTTGGTTGTTTGAGTAGAAAAATGTAGTTTTTACTTGAGACATTGTTGAAATTGAATTATTTTTCACTTTTTTAATATTTCAAAGATCATAAAAATTCTCAAAAATAAATTGAAGGAAGAAAGTTCAGATGATAAATAGTTTAGATGAAAATATGCGACATTTATAAATTTTGGGAAAATAGCTAATTTTCTAAAATTTTAGAAAATCGAAATCCTTCAGCAGCCGGTGGTAACCCTGCCGTTTGGTGAAATTGACCGATTCGCTAAAATGATTGACGGAAGGGAAAAAAAAAGATTATTACTTTTTTGAATTCGTTGATAATGAAAAAATAGAATACATCATTAAAATTGGGAATTTAACGAAACATTTGTTGTTTGAAAAAATATTCATTCCTCAATTTTTGAAAATGGTACATAATTTTTTCAAAGTTTCAAATTGCAATCAACAGTTGGTTGTTTAAGTAAAAAAATGTAGTTTTGACGGATGCACATTGTTGAAATTAAATTATTTTTCATCTTTTCGATATATTTTAAAGGTCATAAAAATTCTCAAAAATTAATTGAAATAAGGAATGAAGTTCAGATAATAAATAGTTTGGATAAAAATATGCGAAATTAATAAATTGTAGCAATCCCTAAAATTTATAGATGGAAATCCTTGAGCAGGAATTAATCCTGTGTAGGATCTTCCATAAGTCCAATGACTTAAACTTGACAAAAAATATACAAAAAAAAAAATTTCATAAAATTGGGCCTTACATTTGATCTAATCTATCTTTTTACGATGCTCATCTTGAAGAAGGACTTCTATTCATTTTTAAAAGAACCTCGCTTCTCAATAAAACTACGCTTATATCAGACCCGATACTTTCCAGAATATTTGGGTGGGGGTCGAAGAGTCGACTAACCAATATTTCGAACGGCCGAAATCCCGAATTTTACGATTACGAGCGTTAGAATAACGAAGCGCTGAAATTCCGATCGCCAGAAAAAAGAAAGTCGAGAGAGCCGCCCCATGCGTAAGAGAGAGAGGAGGCGCATCTCTCTCTCTCTTACGCATGGGGCGGCTCTCTCCGCTTTCGCTTTTCTGGCGCTCGGCATTTCGGCGCTTCGTTATTCGAACGCTCGTAATCGTGAAATTCGGGATTTCGGCCGTTCGAAATATTGGTTAGTCGACTCTTCGACCTCCACCCGAATATTTGACCTCTTCAACGCTGTTTTCTTCCATCGTCTCCTTTGATAAATCAAATCCATCAAATCGGACAAACGATCAGTCGGATCGAGAGCCCACCCAGAGTGATAGATCGATAAATAACAAAATGAAGGTATGGAGAAGATCGTAGATTAAATAGACAAGAGAAAAAAGGGTGCAAGGATCAGACTCGAGAATTCAGGATTCTCACAGGATGACGCGAAAGGAAGGATTCGCGGAGGCGGTTTTCGTCCTCTTTCCGAATCCCTCTCTCCCTATTTATTTTTTGTCCCTTATCTTTCGCCCCGACTTCCCTTATTTCTTCGGGTTTCACCGGCTTGGCAAAAGCAAACGCATGAATCTGTTGCTGCGTCTCGCTGATGCGGTTTCAGCGGTAGCGATTCTTACCGAATCGCATAGATATATATATATATAAATATATGGGGCATTCCACGTCAAATCACGCGGGCATCGTCCCGGGCCCCTCGGATTTTGATGTCCATTGAACCGTGGGTTTCGTTTGGCCCAAAATATGACCTCAAATTTTTAGAAATTTTTATTTCATTTTTTAGGGGTTGCCTGAGCTAGAAAATTATTAAATTGAGAGAAAACACAAAGAGGGGCCTTCTCGATTTAATGAAAAAATTTTCACAGAACTAGGGCCCAAAACAGATATTTTCGTCATATTTCGATAATGGGCCAAAAATAATTACTATTTTTTTTGTATTTTAGTTTTTTTTTTATAATTTCTTATTTCGATTGTTTCTTGTAGTGAGAATAACAACAACAAAAATATTTTTTTAGTGAAACTTGATTTCTTTTTTTCTTGATTTAAGAGTGAAACGACAACATTTTTCGAAAATTTATTAGCCTCGACGACCTGAAATAAAACCGATGTTTCAAACACAATTAAAAAATTGAAAAAAAAAAATTATTATTATTTTTGGTCCAATATCGAATTATGACGAAAAAATATGTTTCGGGCCCAAATGTCCCGTTTATTGAACAGGTCCCAATTATTGAACACCATCTTGTATTTTTGTTATGTCTCATTCACCTGCATGCATTTACTTATTTATAA
Organism: Alloplasta piceator; assembly: GCA_946863875.1. Lineage (NCBI taxonomy): Eukaryota > Metazoa > Arthropoda > Insecta > Hymenoptera > Ichneumonidae > Alloplasta > Alloplasta piceator. Next base: position 15,549,888 of record OX333080.1, read on the forward strand.
ATATTTCATTACATATATGGAACTTTTAGCTATTGAAATGTTACTTTACTTGTGCAAAAAAAGCTTTGATTAATAGAGAAAAAAATAATTTTAATCAGCAACGGTGACCCGATTTGACGTCTCTGCTTATCGTTTTTGCTAAGACGCGCCGCTTCACGCGTAAGGGCATAAAAAATTCAAAAACTGTCGCATCTCAAAAAGTAAAGGCATTTCAGGTTCCTAAGCAAATTTCTTACAAATAACAATTTAAAAAAAAATCTTTTTAATTAATTATTTGTTAAAAAATACGGTGTTCGATCATTGGGACATAGAAAATGTAGTGTGTCCCAATTATTGAACACTCGAATTCTCCAAGATGGCGTCATTAAACCCCATCAAAACATCGAGACAGTTAACGTGTGACAGATCGTGTGAATTCATTCAAACAAAAACTGTAAGATCCTGAATAAACTTACCTTTATTATTTTAATAATAACTCTAAGATCGTCAAATATATTTTTTATTTGTGTTTTCCTGCAATAAACACAAAAAGAAAAGTAGAAAGAGAATATGACCTAAATGTGACCTAAAAATACAAATGTAATGTTCAATATTTTTTGCTCTCCGATATTTCAGTCGAAAAACAAGAAAGCTGCGACTGAATCAAACAAAAACAGAACATAAAAACGAGGAAGCTGAAAATAAAAACAAAATAAAGTTTGAGTTGAAAAGCAGAAATAAACCAAATGCGAATGAACCAAAAACCTGTCAAAAGAGACTAAATATATATTTTTGTATTTTGACATGATTAATAAAAGATTATTTAATTGTTTGATTTTGCTTTTATTTCTTAATATTGTACCCAAAATAATATTTTCTGAACGGAAAAAGAATTCTCGAGAGTGTTCGATAACTGGGACATGCCTGTTCAATATTAGGGACTTCCAGTGTTCAATAATTGGGACATTTGCATGCTTCACATTGTTATTCTTTTTTTTAATTTGAAATCATTTAAAAATAATTTAAACGGTGATTTTTCGAAAGTAAAAATATCAAAGTATCATTCGAACATGAAAGCGATGGTTTTTTTTTTTTAAATATTTTATTCTCACCGAATTCAATCCCCAGATCCTTAGCTGTTCAATAATGGGGACATTTACCTTAGTTTCTGTGAAAAAATTTCATTAATTTTACAAAAGCACCTCTTTATGTTTTCCCTCAATTTAATGATTTTTTAGCTCGGGCAACCCCTTAAAAATGAAACAAAAATTTCTAAAAATATGAGGTCATATTTGGGGCCAAATAAAACCCACGATTCATTGGACATCAAAATCCGAGGGGGTCGGGCCGATGACCGCGTGATTTGACGTGGAATGCCCCATATATTTATATAGAATTGCTGTTTTTTTTCCATTTTTTTAAACGTTTACTACGGCCATCGCAGGTGTCTTGGCGAAACGCGCCGCGCGCACAGATAAACACACACCCAAACACACATACTCACACATTTTCCTTTCTTCTTTATCTCGCTTTCTCGTCTTATTCCGTGGTCCTGTGTGTGTGTTCTTCTCTCTTCGTTTCTTCGTTCGTCTTCTTCTTCTTCTTCTTTGCTTGTGGCGGAGCCAAAGAGAGCGCGACCAGAGGAGAACGCGCAATCGTTTTTCCTGATCTCGCCTAGTTAGCCCTCTTTGCGTTTTGTGCACCTTCTGCTCCTCCTTTATATTCTTATTTCTTCGCGTATATTGAATCTGACTCACGGTTAAATCGTCTTCTTCTTCTCTCGCGTATCGTGTCGCTCCTCAATGGGCTACATTGATCGTCGAATCGTCGATACGCAATGAATAATAGATGTTTAGGATTAAGGCGGTATTCTGGTCTAGAGACATACATTTTGAGCGTTTTGTCGAGCTCGATAAAAAAAATAGTACATTACATCACGAGGACGTAAAAACATTTTATATCACGAGGTGCAATATGGACGTTTTCACGTCCGCTTGCGGACGTAAAAGCGTCCATTATTGTACTGAGTGATATAAAATATATATTTTTACCTTTATTATTTTCCAACATATTTATTAATATTTTGACAATAAACAAAAAAAAATTCGACGAAGAAAGAAAATAAAATAAGTTATAAGCCAGGACATGAGTAGAAGGTTAAACCAATTTTTGAACCTTTCCCCACGCAAGTGAAAGTTTTGTAGTCAGTTTGCCAACCTTTTCTCTCAGAAGTAAAGGTTTTTATCGAATTTTTAGTCCTTTCCCACGTGTGTAAAGAGTTGAATGAATTTTTCAATCACTTTTTACCCGGAGTTAAGAGCTTGATCAAGTTTTTCGATTTTTTCTGTTTAACCTCTCCCTACATAAATGTGAAGTTTAATCGATTTCCCAACCTATTTCACCTCCTCGAACGATTTAAAACCATTTAACCCTTTCCTCACACGAGTAAAAGCTTCGAACGAATTTTCAATCTTTATTTTACATATTTAATCAAGCTTCAAATCTTTCTTCATACAAGAAACGGATTCACTCAACATTTCCTTACAGAGTTAGCCAAAAATTAATTAATATCAGCAATTCTTTTTACATAAGTAAAGGTTTCCATTTTAGCTTTTCCAATGTTTCAGTACATTTTTTCGTGATTCGTTAACCACGAAAAAGGGTTAACCAATCTTCTTAATCCTCTCTCACATAAACGAGCTTGATTCGTGAAGTTTAATCGATTTCCCAATCTATTTCACCTCCTCAAACGAGTGAAATCTATTTAACCCTTCACTCACACGAGTAAAAGCTTCGAGCAAATTTCCAACCTTTATTTTACATAGTTTAACATTTAATCAAGCTTCAAATCTTTCTTCACCTAAGTAAAGAGTTTACTCAATATTTCCTTACAGAGTTAACCAAAAATTGATCAAGTTGAACAGTTCTTTTTACGTAAGTAACCGTTTTCATCTTAGCTTTTCAAATGTTTCAGTACATTCTTTCCCGATTCGTTAACCACGAAAAAGGATTAACCAATCTTCTTAATCCTCTCTCATATAAACGAGCTTGATTCGTGAAGTTTAATCGATTTCCCAACCTATTTCACCTCCTCAAACGAGTTAAATCTATTTAACCCTTCACTCACACGAGTAAAAGCTTCGAGCAAATTTCCAACCTTTATTTTACATAGTTTAACCTTTAATCAAGTTTCAAATCTTTTTTCACCCAAGAAAAGAGTTCACTCAATATTTCCTTACAGAGTTAACCAATAATTGATCAAGTTGAACAGTTCTTTTTACATACGTAACGGTTTTCATCTTAGCTTTTCCAATGTTTCAGTACATTCTTTCCCGATTCGTTAACCACGAAAAAGGGTTAACCAATCTTCTTAATCGTCCCTCACCTGAACGAGCTTGATTCGTGAAATTTATTCGATTTCCCGACCTATTTCACCTCCTCAAACGAGTTAAATCTATTTAACCCTTCACTCACACGAGTAAAAGCTTCGAGCAAATTTCCAACCTTTATTTTACATAGTTTAACATTTAATCAAGCTTCAAATCTTTCTTCACCTAAGTAAAGAGTTTACTCAATATTTCCTTACAGAGTTAACCAAAAATTGATCAAGTTGAACAGTTCTTTTTACGTAAGTAACCGTTTTTATCTTAACTTTTCAAATGTTTCAGTACATTCTTTCCCGATTCGTTAACCACGAAAAAAAATTAACCAATCTTCTTAATCCTCTCTCACATAAACGAGCTTGATTCGTGAAGTTTAATCGATTTCCCAACCTATTTCACCTCCTCAAACAAGTTAAATCTATTTAACCCTTCACTCACACGAGTAAAAGCTTCGAGCAAATTCCCAACCTTTATTTTACATAGTTTAACCTTTAATCAAGTTTCAAATCTTTTTTCACCCAAGTAAAGAGTTTACTCAACATTTCCTCACAGAGTCAACCAAAAATTGATCAAGTTGAACAGTTCTTTTTACATAAGTAACGGTTTTCATCTTAGCTTTTCAAATGTTTCAGTACATTCTTTCGCGATTCGTTAACCACGAAAAAGGTTTAACCAATCTTCTTCATCCTCTTTCACATAAACGAGCTTGATTCGTGCAGTTTAATCGATTTCCCAACCTATTTCACCTCCTCAAACGAGTTAAATCCATTTAACCCTTTACACACGCAAGTAAAAGCTTCGAGCAAATTTCCAACCTTTATTTTACATAGTTTAACCTTTAATCAAGTTTCAAATCTTTTTTCACCCAAGTAAAGAGTTTAATCAACATTTCCTCACAGAGTTAACCAAAAATTGATCAAGTTGAACAGTTCTTTTTACATAAGTAACGGTTTTCTTCTTAGCTTTTCCAATGTTCAAGTACATTCTTTCGCGATTCGTTAACCACGAAAAAGGTTTAACCAATCTTCTTAATCCTCTTTCACATAAACGAGCTTGATTCGTGCAGTTTAATCGATTCCCCAACCTATTTCACCTCCTCAAACGAGTTAAATCCATTTAACCCTTTACACACGCGAGTAAAAGCTTCGAGCAAATTTCCAACCTTTATTTTACATAGTTTAACCTTTAATCAAGCTTCAAATCTTTCTTTACCCAAGAAAAGAGTTCACTCAATATTTCCTTACAGAGTTAACCAAAAATTGATCAAGTTGAACAGTTCTTTTTACATAAGTAACGGTTTTCATCTTAGCTTTTCCAATGTTTCAGTACATTCTTTCCCGATTCGTTAACCACGCGAAAGGGTTAACCAATCCTCTTAATCCACTCTCACATAAACGAGCTTGATTCGTTTACCGACCTTTCCTCCCCCAAATACAAGGTAACAGAAATTATTCAAGATGTTTTCACGCAAATAGAGACAATAACGCTTCGTGGTTATTTTTATTTCGCCTCGTGGTTAACATTCAAACATTTTCTTCTGATATTGTCAATGAAAAAATGCTTCTTCGACGTCGAAGCGTGTACATAGATCTTTTTCCCCGGCGCAATTGCTTCAGTACCCCTCTTCTTGCGAAGAGGGTGCACATATATCTCGATACACACGCGGTGAGTGAAGACGGCTCATAAATACAGTCGACGTTTCTGCCCGCAACGCGGAGATTCTCGTATATATTTCTATACATGTGCCATATAGTTGGTAGATATATATGCTATCAAAGGGAGAGAAACGACGACGGAGATGAGAGCGTGGAACACCGTGAGTGCAAGGGTAATATATATATGGGGCGTTCCATCCCAAATCGGACAGTTTGAAAAACTTTTTTTTTTATTTCCTCAATTTTTTTATATTTTTTAGTACCCATCAAAAGACCCTTGCTGGTAAATTTTGAGATTTTTTTGATTACACGTTCAAAAGATATTAAATTTACAAAGAATCGCTCTTTTTTCGGTTTTTCGGTCATAATTTTGAAAATTTTTGGTTTTTTATGGCCTTCTCAAAAAAACATACAACAAAAATATTCGACGTGTTTTTGAATGAGTATTTCAAGTTTTAAACGTTATATCGCGTTTTTAAAAGCGAGTGCAAATTTTGATTTTTTAAATTTTATTTTTGTTTTAAACATCGATCTATTCAACAACTTTTAAGACTAGTCCGATCGTGAGCCTTCCATAACTACTATTTTTTTCGATTTTTGATTTTTTTTTTCCATGAATTATTATGAATACCAATTTTCGTTACTGTATAATATTTTTTTTTCATTATTTAGAATTTGTTTTGACACTTTTTTATAGTTAACAGATTTAAAAAATGAATGATTGATAATTAATAATTAATCGATGAGCATAACAACGGTTCAAGAATTATATGATTGGGTCTCGAACCCAAATAGTCCCAAATAGAAAACTCAAATAGAAAATTTATATTTGCGATACAATACTGCTAAGTCAATCACAGGGACACAAAATTTTCATTTAATTATTCCAATGAGCAACGGAAACGTATTGGCAAAGAAGTTTTCTAATTCAGGAAATAATCGTAAATGTAAGATTTTCAAAAGAATACGTGAATAAATAAAAACTGTTGTTATTATTGTTCATAAACAGACTTAACGATTAATTACTAATTTTAAGAACCTGTTCACAATAAAAAAGTGTCAATATAAATTCCAAATAATGAAAAAAATACTATACAGTGACGAAAATTGACATTCATAATAATTTATAGAAAAAACAACATTTTAATTTTCAAAAATCGAAAAACAATAGTACTTATGGAAGGCCCACGATCGGACTAGTCTTAAAAGTTGTTGAATAGATAGATGTTTCAAACGAAAAAAAAAAAAAAAAAATCAAAATATGCACTCACTTTTAAAAACGCGATTTAAAGTTTGAAACTCAAGAAACTCATTCAAAAACACGTTGAATATTTTTGTTGTATTTTTTTCAGAGAAGGGTATAAAAAAACAAAAATGTTCAGAAATGAACTTTCAATTTGGACCATTATATTAAAGAAGTTATGACCGAAATACCGAAAAAAGCGCGGTTTTTTTGTTCATTTAATATCTTTTGAACGGGTAATGAAAAAAATCTCAAAATTTACCAGCAAGGGTCTTTTGATGGGTACTAAAAAATATAAAAAATTTGAGGAATTAAAAAAAAAACGTGTTTCAAACCGTCCGATTTGGAATGGAACGTCCCATATACATATATATATAAAGATACAAGACGCACACATATTTCTTGTTCAGTGAGAAACGCGGGAGAGTGCACCGCCGTTTTGCTCCCTCGCTCTTTCTCAGGTGAGCAAAGGAAAGGAAGGAAAAGAGCGAGCAGTCGACGGCGAGCCGACGAAGGGCGAGCCTACAAATTGCTACACCGCATTGTGGTGTCACTCCAGACCTCTCGCGGACACGGCCCTGGCATCGTTGGAATGGTGTTCGAGGTGCTTTCCTCCTTTTTCACAAGCTCCTTCTTATTTTCTCCCTCCTTCTTTACTTTGATTCTCGTTTATTCTTCACTCGACGAGAGACTGTGCCGAAGAGAGAGAGAGAGAGAGAGAGAGAGAGAGAGCCCGTTATTTGTGCATGGGCAATTTTTCCCGCGTTTATCGGTCTTCGCTCGATGATTTTACACGCATTTTTGTTCGCAAAAGCTTGGTCGACACTTTTTTTTCATAATCGTGTCGATACTGTCGACATTCGATTTTTTAATAACAACACCGACGACCATTAATATGCGATATAATTTTTAACACTGCCGACGTATTCTTAACACAGTCGACAGTGTCGACACTTTATCGACACTCTCTTTTCTTTAATGCCAACGTCTTCTCGACACTCTCGACACTTTTCCTTGCACTATCGGCATTTTTTCTCGGCACTTGGATCGAACATTGTCGGTTTTCTCGATGGTTTTCGATACTGCCGACCTTTTTTGGCGACACTGCCATACCTATTATTTTTTTAATCATCTTGATCTCAAAGTTATCGACACTTTTTCGAGACTCCTGACATTTTTTTCCACATAGCCGACACTTTTATGAACACCCTCGATGATTTTTGGCACTGCCGACACTGTATCAGCACTGTTGACACTATATTGCCACTGTCGACACTGTATCGACACTGTCGATCCTACATCGACACTGTCGACACTATTTCGATATTGTCGACACTATACCGACAATGTCGACACTATATCGACATTGTTGATCCTGTATCAACACTGTCGACACTATATCGACACCGTCGACACTATATCGACACTGTCGACACTGTATCGACACTATATCGATACTGTCGATCCTATATCGACACTACACTATATCGATACTGTTGATCCTATATCGATACTGTTGACACTATTTCGACATTGTTGACACTATACCGACAATGTCGACACTATATCAACACTGTCGACACTATCGGCATTGTCGACACTGTATCGACACTATATCGATACTGTCGACACTGTATCGACACTACATCGATACTGTCGATCTTATATCGACACTGTCGACACTATATCGATCTTGTTGATCCTATATGAACACTGCCGACACTATATCAATACTGTCGACACTATATCGATACTGTCGTTCCTATATCGATACTGTCGACTGCACTATTTCGACATTGTCGATACTATACCGACAACGTCGACACTAACGACACTGTCGACACTGTATCGACACTATATCGATACTGTCAATCCTATATCGACACTGTCGACACTATATCGTCACTGTTGACACTATTTCGACATTATCGACACTATACCGATAATGTCGACACTATATCGACACTGTTGATCCTGTATCACAATACTGTCGACACTATATCGATACTGTCGATCCTATATCGACACTGTCGGCACTATTTCGACACTTTCGACACTATACCGATAATGTCGACACTATATGAACACTGTTGATGCTATATCAACACTGTCGGAACTATATCAACACTGTCAACACTTTAATATCAACACTATATCGATACTGTCGATTCTATATCGACACTGTCGACACTACATTGATACTGTCGATACTATTTCGACATTATCGACACTATACCGCCAATGTCGACCCTATATCGACACTGTTAATCCTATATCAACACTGTCGACACTGTATCGACACTATATTGATACTGTCGATCCTATATCGACACTGTCGACTATATCGATACTGTCGATCTTATGTTGACACTATTTTGACATTGTATCACACTACATCAACACTGTCAACACTATACCGACAATGTAGGCACTATATATATAGACACTGCTGATTCTATATAAACAAAGTCGACACTATATCAACATTGTCGACACTGTATCGACACTATATCGACATTCCCGACACTGTTGACCCAACATCAACATTGTCGACGCATTTTCGGCTTTCTTAGTCTTTTCTACAGTTGCGGATAACAAAAAAAAATGTTCAAAAGTGATTCGACGTTGAGGAATCTGTTATCATCGCAGTTGACAACTAAGTACATAGATTCCTATCCACAAAATCTCTCTACTAGAAAACGGGGAAAAAAATTATTTTCCCAACGACATGCATCTCACTTTCTTGCGTCAACAATTTAAAAAAAAACATTCATTATCACAATCGTCAATATATTGTTTATTATATGACGTTGTTGCTGGCAACAAACGAGATTGATAACACACCAGAGAAACAGAAAGAGAGAGAGAGAGAGAGAGCAGCAAAAACGAAGCGATTAAAAATTTTCCACTCGCTGGCTTTTGTCTTTTTGTGTAGCACGTTATCCCGTAGATATTAACGCTTTCGTTTTAAAGCCCATTTCGATGCATATTTTATACACCAACAGCACTGATATCGTCTGGGCTTGCAACGCGAGACGAGCCGACATATTCCCATGCATAATGTTGCATAACATTCCAAAATCCGTGGGTCGACCATTCTCTACCTCTTTCCCTCTCTCTATTCGAGTATAAGTCCAACAATGTGTGCCCGCGTGACGCTTTTGACGAAGGGATCGAATTGTCCGCATTTATGTGTTTGTTGCTCATATAAATACGGGACGGGGTCGAAATCTCGTATCAGCTGGCTATCGAGCTCATTACGCTAATATTCACTCGAAATGCCGGCCCGATACCGAGTATCTCGATCGTGTTCCGCGCTCTGTAAAGGCCTTTTCGCGATTCGAGCGATCCGCAAACACAGCCATTCGCCCTCAGCGTTCCTTCCCCCTCTTCGATCACCCTTCCGGACCATTTTATCCCTGTAAATGGTACTTTATATCGTTTATATCGTTCACACATACATTATGCACACAATAACCTCTCGCGGTAAACGCGCAAATATCCCGTGCCTGTATATATGGGGCATTACGACAAAATAGAAACAAAAATAGTAATTATTTTTGGTCCATTATTGAACTATGACGAAAATATCAGTTTTGGGCCCTAGTTTCTGTGAAAAAATTTCATCAATTTGAAAAAGGCCACTTACTATGTTTTCCCTCAATTTAATGATTTTTTAGCTCGGGCAACCCAACCCCTAGAAAAAGAAATGAAATTTTTTAAAAATTTGTGGTCATATTTCGGGTCAAACGAAACCCACGATTCATTGGACATCAAAATCTGAGAGAGTCAGGCCGATGACCGCGTGATTTGACGTGGAATGCCCCATATACACTGTTGTCCATCAGCACGCACCGTTGTGCCATTTTCGCCATTTATCGAAAATCATATTTGACGATTCTCCTGGTGAACGATGATTTCGTGATTTCGCGTGAATTTTATCTTGCGTGTGACGATTTAACACGAATATGTTGTGTTTTTGTTGAAATTTAAAGGGAAAAACTAACAGTGTAAAACTAAGTGCTTAGAACAGGGAAAAACTAACAGTGCTTACAGCGAAAAAAAGGTTTAGTAATATCAACTACCCAGCTGCGATCACGGAAAATTCGTTTAAATCAATCGTCACATATTTGATTTGATTACCCCGTTGTTGAAATAATAAAACTGATGTCGCTGTTTCGAATGTGTACTGCATTCAACGCAATTACAACATTGGATCAAAATGATTTCAAACGAGATTGATTCGACAACTTGTTTTCTCATTCAATCGAATATTTAGTCATTTACTGGAAATAAAAAAATTGTTTCAACTGCATGTTTCGTCTCATCAACAAAATCTAGTTTTAATTTGAGCTATTCATCCAGTTAAAAAGAATAGTAAATGCTTTCAGGTCGATCAAATTGTTTGATAAATTTGACTAAATATTTCAATGCGGCCACAACACATTTAGTCGATAGTGCGTATAGTAACTACCGCGATCTCGGCACTTCGCCCGAGATCCGCCAGGTGGCGACGATCGGCGCGCGCCCTCGCGCAAGCGAGACAGCCACCGAGCACCGATAAGTACCAGTGTATTACCAGCATCGTAGTCTTCGATTAAGTTTAAATTGATGGAACATTGCCCGCGCTCTGTGGTCGCGCAGTTCTATGGACTAAAGACTAAATATTTGAATGAGATCACCATTGCACTTTGGTGGCGCTCGTGCTCTTTATGGGTGCAAGGATAAATAAGTTAAATTTTCACTCAACTGTTTAATCCCACGATTAATTAGTTGAGTAAAAGCCCTTGTAGCTTAAACAAATATTGCATATCATCAAATGTTTTGTTAATTCAATTTAAATTTTCTAGCTTTATTTTGAATGCATTTTTTTCCGGTGAACAACATCTGAATTGCATAGAAAATATAAACTGTTCGTTCAACTAAACCATTTGGTTGTGCAATCGCATAGTGAGTGCATTTTACCAAA